>JAUCRC010000006.1:16702500-17302500 GCA_032399595.1 Tetragonula carbonaria
TTTAGTTATTGATTATATTTTAATCTTCATTGATGAGTTTATTTATTGATTATATTTCAACTATTTTAGTAGTAGTTTAGTTATTGATTATATTTTAATTTTCATTGATAATTAATTTATTGATTATATTTCGACTATTTTAGTAGTAGTTTAGTTATTGATTATATTTTAATTTTCAGTGATTAATTAATTTATTGATTATATTTCGACTATTTTAGTAGTAGTTTAGTTATTGATTATATTTTAATCTTCATTGATCAGTTTATTTATTAATCATATTTCGACTATTATAAATTATAAATTGGTCGACTGTTTTAGTAGTAGTTTTTGTTTTTTTTTTTTGTTTTTTTTTGTTTGTGTAGTTTAGTTATTGATTATATTTTAATCTTCATTGATGAGTTTATTTATCGATTATATTTCGACTATTTTAGTAGTAGTTTAGTTATTGATTATATTTTAATTTTCATTGATAGTTTATTTATATTTCAACTATTTTAGTAGTAGTTTAGTTATTGATTATATTTTAATCTTCATTGATCAGTCTATTTATTGATTATATTTCGACTATTTTAGTAGTAGTTTAGTTATTGATTGTATTTTAATCTTCATTGATCAGTTTATTTATTAATCATATTTCGACTATTTTAGTAGTAGTTTAGTTATTGATTGTATTTTAATCTTCATTTATCAGTTATTTATTGATTATATTTCGACTATTTTAGTAGTAGTTTAGTTATTGATTGTATTTTAATCTTCATTGATCAGTTTATTTATCGATTATATTTCGACTATTTTAGTAGTAGTTTAGTTATTGATTATATTTTAATCTTCATTGATGAGTTTATTTATTGATTATATTTCAACTATTTTAGTAGTAGTTTAGTTATTGATTATGTTTAATTTTCAGTGATTAATTAATTTATTGATTATATTTCGACTATTTTAGTAGTAGTTTAGTTATTGATTATATGTTAATCTTCATTGATCAGTTTATTTATTAATCATATTTCGACTATTATAAATTATAAATTGGTCGACTGTTTTAGTAGTAGTTTAGTTATTGATAATATTTTAATCTTCATTGATGAGTTTATTTATTGATTATATTTCAACTATTTTAGTAGTAGTTTAGTTATTGATTATATTTTCATCTTCATTCATCAGTCTATTTATCGATTATATTTCGACTATTTTAGTAGTAGTTTAGTTATTGATTATATTTTAATCTTCATTGATCAGTCCATTTATCGATTATATTTCGACTATTTTAGTAGTAGTTTAGTTATTGATTATGTTTTAATTTTCAGTGATTAATTAATTTATTGATTATATTTCGACTATTTTAATAGTAGTTCAGTTATTGATCTGATATTTAAGAAGAATTTAGTTATTGATTGATACTTAAGAATAATTAATTAATAATTCTTTCAAAAAAAAAAAAAAAAAAAAAAAGAAAAGTGAAGTCTCCCGATCTGTTGATCAGTTCAGACAAGTCGCTGTCTGCGAACAGGAAGAAAGGGAAACTGTTTCACCCGCTGACGGGAGAGTATTGACCCCGGACAACGGGGCTTGCAAACAAAAACTGGATGAAAGCTAATAACGTAATAATTCATCTGGCGTGTTGACACCGATTTTTCGCCGAGAGAGATCCCGGTTTCGTGTTCACCGAGTCATGAAATTCTACCACTTCGCTGTGGACAGATCGCCGGCAAAACGCGATCGAGGGGGGGCCACCTTTCACGCGTCCAAAGCGTGCAGCAGATCGCTCTGTTGGAGCTTGCGCGATTAAACGCGGCCAATTTCGAATCGTTTAACAGCAGAACACTTATCGACGACTGAAGCATAGAATTTCATTTCGTTATAATACGATAATATTTCGATATAAATATATATATATATATCCGTTCGTTTCTTAAAATCATTTTTGAATTTTTTTTAATTAAGAAACTAACTTATATATATATAATTTTAATTAAGAAACTAACTAACCAATATATATATATATACATATATATATATATATATATATATATATATATATATATAAAACTAGAAAACTAACTTATATATATATATATATATATATATATATATAAAACTAATTCTATATATAATAGTTTCTTAATTAGTTATATATATAACTAATTATATATATAAAAGTTTCTTAATTAGTTTTATATATATATATAACTAATTAAGAAACTAACTAATATATATATATATATATAATATAATTATAATAATGAAACTAACTAATATATAATATATATATATATATATATATAAATCCATTTATAACTTGTTAATTAAGAAACTAACTTATATATATATAATTTAATTAAGAAACTAACTAACTAATATATATATATATATATATATATATATATATATATATATATATACATATAAATCCGTTAGTCTCTTAAAATCATTTTAGAATTGTTTTTTTGTTATTTATTTATCATGACACACAGACGCAGAAACGTATTTTTCGTTCTTTAATCGCAGAAACGAGTAAAGTCAATTCTCGGCGAATTCAACAAGTGGCTGTCATCAATAATTCAGGTCCCTTTTGACTTAACCCACGTGCTTCCACGTGCGAGCGCGTTTTGCGCGATGGCGCTGATTCGGCTCGTTGAACGAACTTTGCAGGTAAAGCTAGGAATCCGAGGAATTCGTACTGAAAACGGGTTAAACGTGTACTGTTACGCATTACCGACCGATAACCCATTCAGATTTATGCCGGCCTTTGTCATTTCTCGAAAACTTTAATCTCACGGTACGATCGAATCGCACGATCGAAAACTTCGCGCATGTTTACGACGCAATGTCGCGCGAGTTTTTTTTTTTTTTTTTCTTTACGAGTGAAACAGATCGATCCAGATCGATTTCGATGGTTTGCAGTAGTTTACGTTGCACTTCGAATCAGTCGACCTACGCGACGCTCCGTGGAATTTCACTTTCGACTATCCGACGATAGATAATGCAGTTTTCAGGCGACACTACGAACTTGCCTGAAAACATACAGGCAAGACGAATCGAACTGGATCGAAATAACAATCACCTCGTACAGAGGACTGAACTCGTATATATATTTGTACATATTGAATAGAATAGAATTTTCTGTTTCAACTGCGTTCAGTTTAAACAGAACTGGAAGACATACGGGAAGAGAAATGTGAACACGAGACAATCGAATTGGGACAGAAGAAACAAAGGGGGGGGGGGCAACAAGACAATGTAGAGAGGAACACGGAGAGAAGGAAGCATCGAGGCCGATCCTCGATCATCGGCGATCTCCTAAGTGATCGGTCAAGCGCCACGATCTTATCTTTAACGCCGTCTCAAATATACGTATCAAACCAGGACAGGATTCCGCGATTTTTTTCTTTTCTTTTTTCTTTTTTTTTCTTTCTTGCAGTGGCACAACTGCCTTCCTCCACGCTCTTAGAGTTAGAAGTATCATTTTGTGTCAAACCAGGCGGCGACGATTACGTCGAATGAGGTTACTTCAAGTGGAAAAGAGGATAAAAAAGGGAACTGCATTCTTGAGAAGCGTGCATCCTGATTGGACGCGATTATCCGTCTGTACTTTTTCTCGCGCATTTTGTTGCATTGTTTTCTTGTTGGCTAGGTTCTCTTATACCACGTTACTTACGTATATAATGAAGTCCACAACTCGATATAGGTTAGGTTAGGTACTTGAGAGAAAGTGATCAAATTGGCCAATCTTGGAAAACATGGAAAATTGTAATACTTGAAATCATTGTAATATTCTAAAGCAAGGATGTAAAAGATAATTAGAAACGAAATGAAATTGTTGTAATGTTCACTGTATTTTTTTTTTTTTTTTTTTTGTCTAAACCGTTATCGTTGAAATGAAATTTATGCCTAGGTTAGAAAGATGATTTACTTTCATGCACGCTCGTTTCATTAATAACAAATCGAGAATCGCAAGTGGAATCGTAAAGTCCGCAAATTAATCGTGTTATCCAACCTAGGATAGGAGGTTAACTTGATTATCGCTTTCACTAATGGAGCTTGTCAGTTTACTGCGACATCCACGTGTAATTACTTTCACGCGTAAATGGTCATCTGTCTGGTAATTAATCTCCATTTTCCCTCGCCCGATCGTACATACCGTGGAAAAATTTTCTAACCTAACCAGCCTTCGCGTTATCTCTCAAATCTTACATTTGTCCAGTTGTCATCTTAACGTGAAAAAAGAAGAAGAAGAAGACGACGAACGATTTATGATCAGAAAATTTTTAACACTAGAACACAACCACACCAGTGAAAATGACTGGTTTTACGATTTTATTTTAAAATTTCTATTTCACGTTACAATTTTTTCCCCCGCAATGATGCCAATGACTTTTACAGTGTATAACTAAAGAAATAATATAACGAATTTTATTTTATTTTTATTATTTGTTTATTATATTATTTATTTTATTATTTATTTTATTATTTTATTATTTTTTATTTCGTTTTTATTAGAAATCAAAATAATTTTGGTAGAAATAACCTCGTCTTAACTGTCGGTAGTTCTAGTGTTAAATGTTTTTCTATTTTAATGGCGTTGACTGGTGTTTCTTTCGACAATGACAATTTTACCCAGTCGACAATAATAGATTTTATAATTACACGCAGAACGGACGAATCACTCGAAGCTACGAAAATTATTATCACTAGGTCTGCAAAACAAAATTGTTGGTTATTTGAAAAAGTTCAAAAGCGTCGTCCTTCGAAGAGTCAACAAAATATATATCTAACTTAGGTTCTGGATCCTGACGCGAACGACAAGTTTTGAATTGCGCCGACTGACTTGTGTCATAACATTTGCGCCGTGCTGCAATAAGACAAATTGTGACGCGAGTGCATTCACATTTTGAACTTTATTTTTAACCTCGGTCGTGCCCTTCGCATCGTTCGTTAGATGAAACAGAAAAGGGCTGAAATAAGAATGAGGCTGTTCTTCAGTAAACTATAACCATATACGTCGTTGCAATGGAATTCCAAACAATTTTCCCAGAATACAACGTAGCTAATGTAGAAACAGTCTAAGTTTTCAAAATATACCAACGTGAGAAACAATGCACTGTGGTTTATTTCGTCTCAATCGATGTCTCGCACATATTTGTGTTAATTAAAAATACACGTACAGACTAAGTGACAAAACAGGAAAGACGAAGAGACAAAATTGGAAAAAAGAAGTAAAAAAAAATATTCTCTCGCCCAACGTGGGGCTCGAACCCACGACCCTGAGATTAAGAGTCTCATGCTCTACCGACTGAGCTAGTCGGGCTGTTGGTAAGTCCTCTTAAATCGCGGCATTTCGCGAGAAAAAAAATCATTGCAATGTACTGTTCGTAATATGCAATTCAGTTTTGAAAGTGTGCAGACCCGAGAAGCATATTTACGAATTACACGCACGTATCCACCGAATCGAAAACGACAGAACCTGTGATAATCTCTTTGAATACGTCAAGGAATTATTGCCAATCACGAGAGTGCAATTAAGTAATGGGAATAGGAAACTAACACTTTTTTTTTTTCAAAGAAACTGAAAACTAATGGACGTAGCAATCAAAACAGAAGACAGAAGCAACGAGTCATTGTTTACTCGTTAATAGCATAACTCGCTTACGTGGCAATAATTTCTAAAAAGTTGGACGCTCGCCTCGCGCAACGACGGAAGATCTTGGCAGAAAAAAAAAAAAAAAAAAGAAAAAGAAAAATCTCCCTTCCAACTATATATACATATATTTTCCATTCACGTTCGAGAATCGATCGAACACACGTACACACACACACTCTCTTTCTCTCTCTCGTTCTGGTTGTGAGAAACAAAAATGTTCGCCAATTTACTCGAAACGCTGAGCATAAAGATAATCGACAACGCTCGCGGAGCAACTGGATAAAGCGGTTAAGAAGAATTCCTCCGAGTTTCGAAGATTGCATCAGGCTCGAGTGTTGTGTGTGTTGTTAGAGGCCGCGAAATCGTTCCTTAAGGAGCAAATACGCACCCGTTCTCTGTTTATTTAGTTCGTGTGAAATTGCCAGCCTCTTGTCGAGGGATCGGTTACCACGGTCGTTTCCTCCACCTCTCCCACTCCCCCTCCGCCGCCATTCCCCTCACTCTTGCAGATTTACTGTCGGCAATTCTACTCCAATCCGCGACGAAAAGATCGACGTACAACGACGAACCGGTCGATGATAGTCTCTCACCGTGTCTCCATAAACTTTGCAACTCGTAATTTACAAGCGGTGGCAATGAGAATTTATTCTAAACCAACTGCAACTGTATGTACGTAAATGTATATACACGTACATACTTGCACTGATTGTGAGTTTGCTCTGCCGAACGGTCATCTGTTTTACGAGACCTTTTATTACCAGTATCAAGCCAGCCAGATTGCCATTGCCAGGAGATACTTCACGTTTCGAACCTGTTACTCGCGTCATCGATCAACGACGCTTCCCACGGATTCTCTATTAAATCGACTCGTAAATAACGTACGTTCCTTTGGGAACAAATTAGAAATGACTCAAGACAAATTCGATAAGTCTAATTTGACAAGCGCATAGTATATGTCACTTAACGTGATAAAAGAATAAAAAAAAAAAACAAAAAAGAGTAAAAACGTCTAAGGATTCGTGGCCCCGTGAAAAAAACTACTCGATCAACGTGTTAAACTCTTGCGCTGGAATGACGAATTTCTGGTCTCGAAATTGCGATATTTCCTCAGTTTTAACTATGTTTGAATATAACCCAGGCAAAACGAATAATAAATTTATTAGTTTATTTGTTAGTAATTTCTTAGTATTGATAATAGTAAGAAGTATCAATACTTCTTAGTATTATTGTATATGGTTTGGTCACTCGTTATGGTCCGCGTTGCTATCACAAGAGGTTAAGTAAGAACCGCTGTATATAATAGTAAGAAGTATCAATACTTCTTAGTATTACTGTATACGGTTTGGTCACTCGTTATGGTCCGCGTTGCTATCACAAGAGGTTAAGTAAGAACCGCTATATATAATAGTAAGAAGTATCAATACTTCTTAGTATTACTGTATACGGTTTGGTCACTCGTTATGGTCCGCGTTGCTATCACAAGAGGTTAAGTAAGAACCGCTGTATATAATAGTAAGAAGTATTAATTCTTCTTAGTATTACTGTATACGGTTTGGTCACTCATTATGGTCCGCGTTACTATCACAAGAGGTTAAGTAACAACCGCTGTATATAATAGTAAGAAGTATTAATTCTTCTTAGTATTACTGTATACGGTTTGGTCACTCGTTATGGTCCGCGTTGCTATCACAAGAGGTTAAGTAAGGACCGCTGTATATAATAGTAAGAACTATTAATTCTTCTTAGTATTATTGTACACGGTTTGGTCACTCGTTATGGTCCGCGTTGCTATCACAAGAGGTTAAGTAAGAACCGCTGTATATAATAATAATAAGTATCAATACTTCTTAGTATTATTGTATACGGTTTGGTCACTCGTTATGGTCCGCGTTGCTAGCGCAAGAGATTAAGTAAGAACCGCTGTATATAATAGTAAGAACTATTAATTCTTCTCAGTATTATTGTACACGGTTTGGTCACTCGTTATGGTCCGCGTTGCTATCACAAGAGGTTAAGTAAGAACCGCTGTATATAATAGTAAGAAGTATCAATACTTCTTAGTATTACTGTATACGGTTTGGTCACTCGTTATGGTCCGCGTTGCTATCACAAGAGGTTAAGTAAGAACCGCTGTATATAATAGTAAGAAGTATCAATACTTCTTAGTATTACTGTATACGGTTTGGTCACTCGTTATGGTCCGCGTTGCTAGCGCAAGAGATTAAATAAGGACCGCTGTATATAATAGTAAGAAGTATCAATACTTCTTAGTATTACTGTATACGGTTTGGTCACTCGTTATGGTCCGCGTTGCTATCACAAGAGGTTAAGTAAGAACCGCTGTATATAATAGTAAGAAGTATCAATACTTCTTAGTATTACTGTATACGGTTTGGTCACTCGTTATGGTCCGCGTTGCTATCACAAGAGGTTAAGTAAGAACCGCTGTATATAATAGTAAGAAGTATCAATACTTCTTAGTATTACTGTATACGGTTTGGTCACTCGTTATGGTCCGCGTTGCTATCACAAGAGGTTAAGTAAGAACCGCTGTATATAATAGTAAGAAGTATCAATACTTCTTAGTATTACTGTATACGGTTTGGTCACTCGTTACGGTCCGCGTTGCTATCACAAGAGGCTAAGCAAGGACCGCTATATATAGTAAATTTCTCAGCCTTGAAATCGATCAAGAATGCATTTTACTCGACTCGCGATACTGTGGAAGTTTAAGCAAAAACGCTAAGGAAACATTTAAAAAAAAGATATGCAGCGTTTATGGTAAAAGAATCACAGCTAATGGCGAATATATCATATTTGCGATATAACTGTTGTTTTCTTTCATTTAAGTAAAGTTGTTTTACTGAAACCGGAAATTATTCATGACTCAACCAATGATAGTTGAAAAGAACCTGAAGTGAAACGCTGTTGTCTGAAGTTTCACTGTCATTATTGTTTGTACATTTGCATCAGAGTTCTACCCCTCGCTATAGTTCAAATTCCAACGATACTTCTGCGTTGCATGCAAACTTAATAGCAAATAATTCAATAATCTGTAAATGTTAGTGGAAAATCTGTTGTCAGACTTCCCAAATGTAGATATATTTCCGAAATGTATAAAATTCGAAAGTGTTAGACGTATCTAAACGATAAAACTGACTTACGTCTCCGTAGTAACATCTGTTAAAAAAATTTTTCTTTCAACAGAGTTTCCTGATGCCAGTGAAAAAAACTTTATTGAGACTTCACTTGACAATGGTCGTTCATTTTTTCCCTAGGCTGATATTTTCGCCGACTATTCACGTAGAATAACGATCGTCGACAACATTTAGTTTGCTCGATGGGCGATCGTTTCGCAAGCTTGACGATCGTTGAATCGGGGGAGGAGGATCATATTGTTCTATGCGGTGTATAACGAGCCCGTAGATACTCGGCACGATGATGTTATAATCATCTTGGGGGCAGCGGCGTTTGAACAAGGGCGTGACCAAGCTACGCCGGCGAAAAAAAAAAGAAAAAAGGAAAAGGAAAAAAATGAGCCCCGAAAAAGAACGGACGGGGCCAATGGCGTGGCATTTGTTACACCTAATCGCGCGCAATTTTTAATTTTTACGCGTCGTTGAGCGCAAATTCGGACTCTGCAATTAGCAAAAGCCCTTTGTTGCTCGGGTTCTCAACCTCTTGTAACGAAATTACTACACAATTATTATTATTAAAATGAATGTTCTTATTTCATATGAATATTCTTGTACAATCATTATTATACAATGAATATTTTTATAAATTATTATTATACAATGAATATTCTTACAGTCATTATTATACAATGAATAATTATACAATTATATATATATTACAATTATCAATTATTATTATATAATAATTAGTATTATATAATTATTATTATTATATAATTATTATTATTATATAATATTCTTATAATTATAATTATTATTGTACAATCATTATTATACAATGAGTATTCTTGTAATGAAATTATTATACAATTATTATTATACAATGAATATTCTTATTTCATATGAATATTCTTGTACAATCATTATTATACAATGAATATTTTTATTTCATATGAATATTCTTGTATAATCATTATTATACAGTGAGTATTCTTGTAACGAAATTATCATACAATTATTATTACACAATGAATATTCTTATTTCATATGTATATTCTTGTCATACAATCATTATTATACAATGAATATTCTTATACAATTATTATTATATAATGAATATTCTTATTTCATATGAATTGTAACAAAATGCAATATTCTTGTAACGAAATTATCATACAATTATTGTTACACAATGAATATTCTTATTTCATATGAATATTCTTGTACAATCATTATTATACAATGAATATTCTTATACAATTATTATTATACAATGAATATTCTTGTACAGTCATTATTATACAATGAATAATTATACAATTATATATATATTACAATTATACAATTATTATTATATAATATAATTAGTATTATATAATTATTATTATTATATAATTATTATTATTATTATATAATATTCTTATAATTATAATTATTATTGTACAATCATTATTATACAATGAGTATTCTTGTAATGAAATTATTATTATACAATTATCACTGTACAATGAATATTATTATTCTACATGAATATTCTTGTACAATCATTATTATGCAATGAATACTCTTGTACTATCATTATTCTTGCAACGAAACTTATTATGCAATTAACATTCATATTGATTAATACAATTAATCTTTAAAAAGAATATGAAAAATCAAATGATCCGGAACGTGAGAGAGTTTTTCTAAACCCGCGATCGGAGAGAACATTCTTCTGTACACTCGATTTACGTAGAAACACGGCGAATAAAGTACGAACGAGTTAACCTAATGCACGTAATATTTGCATGACACGCCGCGCGGGCAGCGGTTAGAAAACCGGCTGTCCGCCTATCTCGCGGCAGATTCCAATTCAAATCGCTTCATTTTCATTTCTCGTCGCCGAAAAGAAGGTTCGCCCTCGCGCCGCTCGTTGCAACTTTATCCAGAAATTCCTATCGAGAATATTCTCGCCGTCGAACGTCTCAATCAAGCGTGGGGGTGGGGGGGGACGCGATCGATCATCGGTATATCGCGAAACCTGCGCCCGGGCGTGCTTCCTGCGCCACTGCGTCGGCACCGTTCGAATTTTATAGTTTAATAATAGAGCGGCGTTGAGGAGCGTGTTTGCTTATCGCATCGTGCGTTGATTTTTCGGCCGAAGACACGACGCGGTGCCGCGCCGCTTGCAACTCGCTCCAGAGAGATGCGGAGAGATGCGCCCAAAGGTACGAGAGAGAGAGAGAGAGAGAGAGGGGGGGGCGAGCAGAAAAAAAAATCGAAGGCAGAAAACAAGAGAAAGCCGAGAAAGAAAGTGGAGAGAGGCGGCGTGGATCACGTGCAAAAGAGGGTGGGCGACTTGTGCGAAGTCTGCTTAGCCAGACTATGCCTCCCACCTGCGGCTGCTTCCCCCCTCGTTCACTCGGCAGACACGAATAATCGAAGCATAATTTCAGCCCGTCGGCCGTCCCTCGCGTATTTCGGAGTAAAATTTAGCCACTCTCCTCTTTGCCACATTATACACGCGGTGTATCCCGTGTCAGAATCATTGAAGAGATTCACCTGTGTCGATTAGTGTTAGGTTAGGGCGCTCTTCTGCGCGCGTCGTTACACGCCATTTTGCTTTCGTTGGCGCATGGAGTCTTAATAACAAACGAAAAGACTTGAGATATAAAATTATTCTTTTCTGTCAAATGTGGAATTCAATTGAACTCAATTGTACTCGATAAATTTTCAAGCTTAATTCTCAACACCTTCCGTGGTGAAATTTTATTCTTTAGTTTTTTCATGCAAAATCACTCCCTCTCTGGTTGTATTATCGATACTAGAACACTCTGTATACATATTATTATTATTTGATATATAAAAATATTGAATTATATAAATATAAATGAATTGTGAATTATATATATGAATTATATAAAAAAATATTGAATTATATAAAAATATTGGATTATTTGAGATATAAAAATATTGAAATCAACTGAACAGAGCAGAATTTCAGAATTTAATCGATGTATCGTCACGATCAGTTTCCCTTTGGTTTTTTCAAAAGCAACGTTTGATTCGCCACGAACAACACTTTTCTTTCCGTCCCTCGTACATGTTGTCAATTGTTTGGCTACAGTTGACGGCATGAGATTTTTTCCCCTCTAAATACAGTGTCATCCACGATTAAACGATACACGTAGACGGAGTTGTGATTAACATAAATTTCTTTTCTGCGTATAAGTACGCGCGATTGCAGAGGAACATTTGGTGTCATATTTTATCTAACTACGTGCAAAGTTACTACGCACGATACTAACTTGTATACTTGTGATATATTTGTACATGTATATATACTAGTAATATTATAATATGTATACAGAGTGTTCTAGTATCGATAATACAACCAGAGAGGGAGTGATTTTGTATGAAAAGACTAAAGAATAAAATTTTTCCATCGAAGGTTTTGAGAATTAAGCTTGAAAATTTATCGAGTACAATTGAGTTCAATTGAATTCCACAATTTTGACAGAAAAGAATAATTAACAGGAGTGATTACCTTACTTGTGGAAATAAGTCGGGAATGCAGAATGGAATTTTTTTGCAAAACATGCTTCGTCTTTAAGGAAATCGAGTTTCGAAAATTTACCAAGTAACAAAGGGGCAATCTTTTGACGAAACTTGCTCGTAATTTATCTCCTTGAAAATGAAGCTTCAACTGAAATAAATTTTGTTCCACACTTTTGCGCTTGACTATTAGTTACCTGTAATTTGTTAATTACTCTTTTCTGTTACGTTTCAGTATCAGTGAAATTCCACACGTTTTCCTCGAAAACGAATCACCCTCATCTGAAACACCTTGTACACACCTGTTATAATATTCTTCTTCTGCAAAGAGAATTTTAATTTCGTCACGCATCCGCGAGAACGACAATCACGTAATCTGTCGCGCGCAATTTCCTACCGCAACACCGGTGCCAATCTACAATATTTATCGTGCATTTCAGAAATTCAACCATGCGCATATATATATATATATATATATATATATATATACCACCGATCACGAAACACCATAATCTTCATAATCGCTCTAGCATTGCAGCACTCGTATTAGAAAGAATATTTCAAAGAGAAATTGAAATGTTACACTTACAGAAATTGAAATATTATTGAAACATAACGCGCGCGAACCGCAACTTGATGAGTACAGATTTAATACTCCGCGAAGGGTGCATAAGTTGCGACACGTTGCCTACTTTTTTTTTCAGTTTTTTTAAATTATCTTTGGCTGCAAAAAACAAAAAGAAAGCGAGAGTTGGAAAACACTTAAAAATCCACTTTATTCTCTCTCTCTCTCTCTCTCTCTCTCTCTCTATCTCTCTCGGTACCGCCTGCGACTCATTGGAAATTCATGCGGCAAATTGAATACCACCGATCGTCCCTGCACGTCGATGATCGACTCGAGACACACCCTGTGTATAGAGGAGCACCCGTAATCGTAGCTCGTACGTATCGGTACGTACAGGCGTAACGAGCCACGGCGTAATTTAATGTGCCCCGGGCGCGATTTTTATTTCTATTCGTCCTCTACCCGTATATAATAAACGATCGCCATGATAACCGTCATTATGGGGCAAAGGGGGTTCTCGCCGATACGCGGAACGGTTCTTTCTTCGGAAAGAAAAATAGAGCGAGCAGCGCAAACTGTCAACAAGCACAAGGGAAAGCAGGATAAAAGCCGGGTACCGTAATTGTTTCTTCTGAAATAACAGCTTCGAATTTCTGTTTACCCAGAAGATCTAAAAAGTTAGACACTCATCATGGTTTGGAACCATTCCAGTTCATCGTGTTTCTGTTATAAAATCCAGTTTCTTTCTTTTTTTTCTTTTTCTAACCGGTACCGGTGGATGGTCTCTGCTTTGTCGCAGAAACAAGAGCGAATTATAGAAATGAACAGAAAATTAAAAATCGGCGATTAAAGATAACGTTTATTACTGTCGTTTTACGGGGAATCGGTGAATAATATGTAGGTTAAAGTAGGATAAAACCAGGTATCATTGTTTTTTCTAAAATAAGAGCTTTCACAGGCAATCGAACTGTGGCATGATACTCGCCATAGTTGGTGGACCCCTCGACGTTATGCGACAAACTTCAGAGCAAACACCATCGCAGTGTTCCACGCAGAGTTAAACATTTCGACTTGGAAGAGTTTCAATGTTTCGCGAGTGAAGCGACTTTTTTTTTTTTAGTGTCTTCGCATCCAGAAATCCATTTAGATAAATAACGTTTGTACTACTGTAGTTCTTGTAGAGTATTTTGACGCTTTTCTCACCTTTCTATCTCATACCAAAGTGTAGATATTTAATTTTTAGTAAATTAATGCATTTGGGGCGAAATTTAAGGTGTTTGGCAATCGGTCAAAAAATCGGATTCAATGCAGTATGTGTTACGGATGGGCACGTGTGATATGTACAAGTGTTGAACAGGGCGACGAATATTTTATTTGCGATTTTTATTCTATTAATAAATTATATATAATTATATATATATATAAATT
Source organism: Tetragonula carbonaria (assembly GCA_032399595.1). NCBI lineage: Eukaryota > Metazoa > Arthropoda > Insecta > Hymenoptera > Apidae > Tetragonula > Tetragonula carbonaria. The sequence continues at coordinate 16,716,809 of JAUCRC010000006.1, forward strand.
AATAGACTAGTTAATTTATTCTAGTAATTTATATATATATATATATATATATATATTCTATTAATATATTTATTCTATTTTATATATATATATATGTATTCTATTAATATATTTATTCTATTTATATATATATATCTATTAATATATTTATTTATTAATTAATATATATATAAATTAATAGACTAGTTAATTATAGTTGGAACTTTTACCGCATTTGTAAAAAGTTTGAATTATTTTAACATATATATATATATAATTATTTTACATACATATTATATATATATATATAACATACATATATATATAAAGAAATTTATATTTTTTTACAAATGCGGTAAAAGTTCCTAAACTAGTAATTAACTAGTAACTTTTATTAGACAGACCGAATAGAATAACTGTGTATCTGTCGAAATCTGTCAAAAACAATTGTTCCTACTATTTTTTAACCAATATAAATGAAAATTTTACAACTGTGTTGCATTTCACGCTTTCATGTTTTAATAGGTCTTTTAACATCCTATAAGGTTTCACCCTATAAGGCAAAAACCTGTGAATATCTGTGAATACCTCTAGGAAATTTTATTTCATAAAAGGTCCAATTTAAAAGCTCGTGCAAATGTTCTTCCCTTGCCATCCGATTTTTTCGTCGCTGCTAGCTAACTACAATTACGTGTCCTACTTTCGCCTGATCCTACGATCAATCCCAATCATTCGGATCGCGTTAATTTCATTGTGGAAATTTATAGCTATGTTCAGCTACTAGTTTCGACTGAAAGTAGAGTGGCGAGGAACCCCTCGATTACACGTTTTCTTGGACAAACGAGATGGTGACAATTTGCATGTTGTAATCGTTAATCGGCCCGCGACGTGATAATCTGCATATTTAACAGTGTCGAAACACTATCGGACACCCTGTAATTACGATCACCGCGAACGAGAAGAGGAAACGGTATGAAAAGAGAGAAAGAGAGAAGCAGAATCTTACAACCATCCGGTTTCGATCGTTTGTGTAATTGTCCTCGTCGAGAAAAGAGAGAGAAACACGACGAGGCGTTTTTCAGGAATTCTTATTTAATAAGAAGTATATAATACCTGGACCACACACTGGCTCCATTGTGAATTGTTATGCTATAAGGTTGTATAATTACCGGTTAATACCACCGGTTATAATTTTGGTCGAAGCATAATAATAATCACAAATTTATTTATAAATCCTTTTCGATCGTTATTGAAGACCGAAGAGTGATGATCAATTTATTTTTTCTTTTTTACAAGTTTCGCTGACTATCCTTCTTTTTTCTAACTTGTTTCTTTGTTTGCAAGTAGTACAAAAAGTGATATATTATTCTAAGTTCATTCTAAGTTAGCGGCTATTCGATAAAATATATTTGCATGTGTTTGTGAAGTAGCGTGAATTAAATTCTCTCTCCCTCTCTTTCTAATTGCAAAGTAGTTCTCTTGCTCGTGTAACTTTAACGTTCGATCGAGTGCACGATTATGACCATTGTTAAATCTTATCGTTCCCTCGTTAGATAAGTATGAAGTGCCTCGGGATTATCTATCAGTATTCACTCAAAACTATAGTACTTTAGTTATTTGCGAAAGTTTCTATCGTATTTTATACTGATCTTGCTTCTTACGAAGCAGAATTTGAAAATACCTATTGAATATCATAATACTTGCCATCTAAATCATGTTACGACGATGAAATTACGATGAAAATAGCAGTAATAATACAATATTGCACGAGAAAGCGTATTTTTCGTTTTTGTAACATTATCTGATTATAATATTTATAATATAATATTATTATAATATTTACAATATCGATCTGATTATTTATGTTATCTCAAATTCCTTGTTAACATTGTTTGTGCCATTTTTGAATAGAAACGACAGCAATCATAGCGGTTTTAACATCAACATTAGTATTAATATTCTTCTAAATTTACTCGAAAAATATCTTCTTTGTTATTTTCGTATTCTATAGTGATCTTGCTTCTTACAAAGCAGAATTTGAAAATACCTATTGAATATCATAATACTTGCCATCTAAATCATATTACGACGATGAAATTACGATGAAAATAGCAGTAATAATAACAATATTGCACGAGAAAGCGTATTTTTCGTTTTTGTAACATTATCTGATTATAATATTTATAATATAATATTATTATAATATTTACAATATCGATCTGATTATTTATGTTATCTCAAATTCCTTGTTAACATTGTTTGTGCCATTTTTGAATAGAAACGACAGCAATCATAGCGGTTTTAACATCAACATTAGCATTAATATTCTTCTAAATTTATTCGAAAAATATCTTCTTTGAAAATACCTATTGAATATTATAGTACTTGGTATCTGAATCTTCTTATATCTGTATCTATCTATAAGATATCATATACAACAGTACAATGAAAGCGACAGTAATAGTGCAATGTTAAATATAAATACAATGCAAGTGTGTTTTTAGTTTTACAATATTATTTTTTTTTTAAGAATCAATAATTTCATTCTCTCATTTAATTAATATTAACAATTGACATTATTGTTACAACAAGAAAATACTCAGGAATAATATACTGATCCAGTCTGGTCTCAGAATATTTCAAAATGTCTGCAATTTACAAATGCGTGTTATTTTCCGCGAAAGAAAAAAAAGAAAAAAAAAATTCAATTTCAGTAACAAATTGCTGAGTACGTTTCAGTGACAAATATTCTTCCACGACGAGTAAAAAAAAAAAAAAAAAAAGAAAAAATGGCAATGACGTCATTATACTCGTCATTCACAGCTAAGGGGTTAACAACCCCTTTTGTTCATCCTGTTTTTTGAATCACGATCGTGGGAGGCAACCTGTGTTAAATTATTATATTAACAGTTTACCGACCGTGTATTAGCGGTGAATAGTTAGCCGATTAATAGGCTACCGGTCGGTAAAGTGTTAAAATATGTTAGTTAGCTGATTAATTGGCTACTTGTCGGTAAAGTGTTAAAATATGTTAGCCGATTAATAAGCTACCGGTCGGTCAAGTGTTAAAATATGTTAGTTAGCCGATTAATTGGCTACTTGTCGGTAAAGTGTTAAAATATGTTAGCCGATTAATAAGCTACCGGTCCGTCAAGTGTTAAAATATGTTAGCCGATTAATAGGCTACCGGTCGGTAAAGTATTAAAATATGTTAGTTAGCCGATTAATAGGCTATCGGTCGGTAAAGTGTTAAAATATGTTAGTTAGCCGATTAATTGGCTACTTGTCGGTAAAGTGTTAAAATATATTAGCCGATTAATAAGCTACCGGTCGGTCAAGTGTTAAAATATGTTAGTTAGCCGATTAATAGGCTACCGGTCGGTAAAGTATTAAAATATGTTAGTTAATTATCGGATAGAAATCAAATAAGAAAGAAACTGCCACAAATCAAGAGAAACTGTCCACGAAACCTGTATATATATCCACCAAGTATATTCCAAACTCGGCCGGTTTTCAAAAAAAAAAGAAGGGAAACATTCCAGATGAAATATTCAGCGAACGAGCGTTTTCTTCTCGTATTCTCGTTGGCTGAACGTTTTCGACGAGGGGGAGAAAGCACACGGGAAACCGAACGAACCACCCGCGGTCATGGCGAGTCAAGTGCAACTTCAGGGTGTGTATAGTCACCCGGTTGACCGATTACTTTCATCCATCACGCGACATAAAGGAAATGGAGGGCCTGCAACAACAATATCTGATCTCGAGCAGCCACGACCTGTGTGGCGTGCTCGAGAGGTTCCCGGAGTGGTTCACGAACCGATCACCTTTTGTGGATCACGTTCTGTGGGGGACACCACACACCTCTCTTCGAGGGATCTAGGATCTCTACGACTCGGAAGGGAAAAAAAAACCCGGCGCGCGACAACTTGCCTCCTTTTACGACAACGCTCTATTATATATACTATTATATATGCTATAATAACGTTGCCAAGGGTACAATCACGATTTTTCCGAAACTCGTTTGGTTTCGAGAGTCGAATTTATTTTCTTGATAAACGACACCGTGTTAAGCATATTTTCTTCCTTTTTCTTTTTTTTTTTTTTTTTTTTAGTACGATGGTCACTTGTTAAGATGAATTCACCGATTTTTGCGATTCTCAACGACCGAAATCATTTGTCAACGATTTATAATAAAAAAAGATAAAAAAAAAAAGTGAAATGATGTATGTGTCGATGCCAAGATTTTGCGAGTTTCAAACGTGAGTTTTTTTCTCATTTGTATTTGTATTTTCTGATTGCAGCGACGAAGTTGCAAATAAACCACTATTTTCACTGATTTCGACGATTTCTAAATGTCATTTAGAAATCGACATCTCGAATGTAAAAAAAAGGTAGGATAGATAGTGAAATAGCTCGCCGAAACATGGACTTTTAGTGAAAAAAAGTCGACAAACATGGATCGAGAAATGAATAGAATTTCGAAGTTACGAACGATTTTCTGTTTCGTTTGTAATGTTTGTGAAAAAGTTAGTACACGTTTTTGAGAGAGTGCGTGATCCTTTGATACGAAGGTGCCGAACACGCATAGAAATGAAAAGATTACACGTAGAAAACCTATAATCCATAGAGGAAGAAATTACAAGCTATATGAGCTATTACGAGCTATAATTATAACCTAACCTACAAGTTGTAATTATAATCTAACCTTGCGTACAACGTGACAGCTCTCGAAACGAAGAAATTCATTTCTTCAACCGAAATAAAAAAACTTGTTACCTAACCTAACCTAAAGATTCGCTTGTAACTTTGAAACTACTTTGCCAGAACTACTCCAAAACGAATCCAAACAATTTTTATTTTATATATAATGTTTATTCGCCAATGCTAAAGTTTTAAAACTCCATAATTCGATAATTATAATGTATTTGGATATTAAAATTTGAAAAACTGAACAAATCATAGGAACGATTATATAAACACTACCTACACATGTAGCAACCGTAATATAAATACTTTGTACACATACAAAAACTATAGATATCGAATACATATATTTTAAGAAAAAAGAACAATAAGAAAATTAATAGTCCATTTGCTGTGTATCACTATTGTATGTAGGTGATGGCTGTGAGCCATTTTGTTTCTATTAGAAGTTGTCATCCGTAGGCTTCACCATGTTATTGCCGTTGCAGTTCAGCAATTATTGCAAATATAATGACATAAAACAGTATAAAAATCGAATGCACCACGAGTAATATTACAATATGCTAATGCTACAATCACAGCTGTATGACTGCAAATGAAAAGAGTTTAAGATACAGAGAAAAACTGACGAAATAAACAAAATTTTGCTAAGAAATAAGGCACGGTGGTTTCTGAGAGTGATGAACATATACGATAGAAACAATTGAGATAATAGTAAGCGATCATAGCTTTTGCTGGACGCATGGCATGCGCCCATAACAGATCCATATTTCTGGATCTTCAAATCATGTTCACTCAAAAATAAATGCTTGCAAAATTGTTTTTTACCCTTATTTTATAATTAAAGATTTAGTTACAATTATTTTAATTCTATTAGTTTTTATACTTGTAAATTTACAAGTACCGTACTTTCTTGGAGACCCAGACAATTTTAAAATAGCTGACCCTATAGTTACTCCTGCACATATTAAACCTGAATGATATTTTCCATTTGCCTACTCAATTCTGCGCTCTATTCCAAATAAGCTAGGAGGAGTAATTGTATTATTTATATCAATCTTTGTATTCTACCTTCTTCCTATATTGAATCAGAACAAGATAAAGAATCTTAAATTTCTATCCATTTACGATACAGAGAAAAACTGACGAAATAAACAAGATTTTTCTAAGAAATAAGGCACGGTGGTTTCTGAGAGTGATGAACATATACGATAGAAACAATTGAGATAATAGTAAGCGATCATAGGTTTTGCTGGACGCATGGCATGCGCCCATAACAGATCCATATTTCTGGATCTTCAAATCCTGTTCACTCAAAAATAAATGCTTGCAAAATTGTTTTTTACCCTTATTTTATAATTAAAGATTTAATTATAGCTTTAATTATAGCTAGATCATAGCTTTTGCTGGAAGCATGGCATGCGTCCATAGCAGTCAAAGGGTTAATTTATCGACCGACGTTTATCCGACGTTAACCTTTCGCCGAGTACTATCTGCCCTAGAAGTTACGAATACTTTTTTTTCTTTATTCACCCTGTATATCCTTCCCCATTTGTTCCCGAAACTAAGATTTCTACGACTGAAAGAAACCGGGGCGCGACGACAACGAGACTCGCCTCTTCGTTCAATAACGTCGTCACGTTGCAAGGGGTATCATCAAAAAAGTCACACCTTGCAATTTTGCAGATCTGTTATTTGAACGAGGCGAGACCATCCACTCGGTAACTTATTGATGCAGAATTGCTGCAATACCGACTGTGGATTCCTTTTGTTGCGCTTGCGTGTTCTTCCGATTCACAGAGGGTGGAAAGAAATGTTTGGCAAATGAGAAATCTATGTTTGATGGAGAAGCGTGGGATTGACCTTGAACTTCAAGGTCAAATCTATTTTGCACTGTATTCTACTCGTCGCGAAGTCGTCAAACAACTCCTCCAAGCAACTGCAAGTCGCAGTGTAATCGTTGTTTTTGGAAATGGCAAATAGTTTTTTTTTTTTTTTTTTTTTGACCAAAATACCTTAGGACGTAGGACGTACAATGAAAAACACTATTACAGTGGGTTGTTCGAGGAAAGATCCAACAATGCATCGTTCAAGGAAATCTGAATTGTTAACTAGCCAGACAAATCAGATTGAACGGTGATTTAGGTTAGCTCGTAAAGCTAACCTAGAAATTCACGTTTTTCAATTCGTAATTGTCACGTTTGCATTTTTTCTGAACGCAAGTCCCCTCGTCTCGTTACTCGAGCACATCTTTCGAATTAAACTCCCGATATACTTGTGAAAATTCATCGAGAGATGAATCCCCCGGAAAACTGTTTTGCTACACGAAAATTTCACATCCGCGTCAATACCTACATTTACACTAATATTTAATTAATTCAATTACCTAATGTTTTCCTAGATCGTCGATTGTTTACCAAGGATTCATTTCACGAAAGAGTAACCGATGGCGAAAATCGCTTTTACCCTTCACTTTTCTTTTTAGGGAAGGAAACTTTTTCTGGAGAAAGTGTTTCAAACGAGATAAGTATCCGGATAAGATCGGGACGGATCGGATCAGCTCCCACGAACTCGTCGGGATTCCCAGATATTCCCGCTATCTGGGAATCTGGAAACGCCACGCGGAACGCCACTTCTAATGTGTTTTAATTTGGAATTCCGAGAGTGTAGAGTTTCGAGGGGCCAGAGAAAGGTATGGTGGCGAGCAAACGGGCCGACCGAATGGCGCGATCCAGGCGAGAGAACAATCCCATTGCCAACCTTTCCCTTCGTGATTAATGTATGCAAAGATAGCGATAGTTCAGGAACAAGCCCGCTCCCTTGATCGGCCTGAGACGAGAAGAACCACCAGACGAGCAAAGGCAATTTCTTTGACGAGCTCGGCCAACGACTCGATAGTTCGCCAGTGATAAAACGTCTACAGATCTGAACGATACACGACAGATCGTTGGGATATTCTGCTCACAAAAATTGGGGGATATTTCAAAATGAATATGAAGCGATAACAAAAGAAGAAGCATTTGATTTTATTTTTATTCAACGAACAATTTTCTTTCACATGTCGTTTGCTTCTCTGATGTTCTCGTTTAATAAAAAAAAAAAATTCTTAATTCTTGTCCAATGTCCGTGTGTGTATGTATTTTTAAGTATATATATATATATATATATATATATGCACAAACGAGAAGAAAAATGCTTGTAAGAAATGCATTCTTAGAATAAATTCGCGACGTAGACAAAAAAAAAGCATCAAATTATAAATGTAGTTTTCGAAAAAATATTTGACACGTACTTTTCTTTTTATTGGCAATCGTCGATGTTGCAGGGGTGAAAACTAACCTCAAAGTTGGAGGTTCGGAGTATATTTCGTCGATTATCTCGGAAACTACCGGAAGATACAGTTTTTGTGTAAATCGATGGAAATTAGTGTTTTTTTTAACGACGAATTTAGCTGTGTGTACCATTTCGCGAAATTTCATCAAAATCGATGATTGACACGTCGGTACGTTACCTTGTAAGTAAATCTTCGAGCGACACACTTCATCCGACATTAACATTCAAATTATCGACTATCGTTTCAACTCTACGCACACGTTCGAAAATGACAACTGTCGTACATTTGACAATGTCGAATTATTGTATTTCTGCGACAGCAGCCTAACTTTGATAAATAAATGACGGTCGAATGATTCTTTTAACGTGGTTAATAAACACAGTGATCTAGTATCTTTGTCAAACATTTGGACGTCAAATGAAACAAAACCGTGTCAATAATCGGAACGGAAATACACAAATGTGACAACTAACTTGGGACAGAAATATAAAAATCCCTACCTGATTTCCAATAATGTACGTTCAAGTGTATATATATATATAGAAAACACTTGTAAATATATAAGAAAAATACTTGTGAGAAATGCATTCTTACAACACATCCGCGACGTAAACGAAGAAAAAGCGTCGACGCGTTCCCGTGTACGATATATTTTGAAATTTGGGTGAGACGAAATTATGAGAAACAAGCGCTAGCTCTGTTACAGAGAGACAGACAAAATTATACTACAGTTGAAATGATAAAAGACGTTCTCAACGCTGGAAATATATCAACTTTAGATTGGCCAGCGAGGTATCCGGATCTTAGTATTATCGAAACTGCGCGGGGAGAATTTGGCAGGCCAATATACGAAGATAGAAAGTAATGCAATAACGTTCAAGAATTGAAAGAAGCAATTTTGCGTGCCTGGAGGGATTTAGAATAACACATAAAATGAAATTATTCAAAATCGAATGATCGAGGTTGTACAGAATAAAGGAGGATCAACCCGCTATTAACATCAAAAAATGACTCGAAAGTTTCGTTCAATTGCGAAGACTACTTCTGTTTCGTGTCTTACAATTTTGTCCGAGTGAAATTGCATCGAATTAAGAAGTTTCTCAAATATTCGTTAATTAAAGCTGTTTAACAACAAGCATAACGAAGACCCTTGCAATTCTGCAAAGTGTCTTATCAATTGTACATAACATCCGAACACGAGATGGAAAGAAAGTAAGAAAGAATAATTCACAAACGAGGCGAGTAGAGTTCTTCGAGTTGGAGCTTAAGTTTCAAATTCCAGGCTAAACCCGGTGGTTTTAGTTTTGAAGAAGCGGACGTTCGTCGGCAGGTAGGGGTGAGGGGAGGACAATTCTCCGTGGCAACCCTTTCGGCATGATTAATGCGCGCGAAGATAGCGAGTTCCAAGGGCCAAACCCATCCCCCGAACACACGAGGGAGGCGTATTAGCTTAGAAGTCCAAGGGAGCAAAAATAAAAACGCTCTCGCGTCCGAGACCTCTTTCATTATGAATGCCCCTGTGTGTGTGTGTTTATTGCCCCGGGGCCGGGGGATTTCTCTCTAGGTGTGCTCTTCAGAGAAGAAGCCCGTAAACTCTATCGTAGGGGGGTATTTTTCAAGGGGGCAGGGCTGGGCCGGACCTGAAAACCGTAGGACGCCGATTCCTTGTACAAGGTATATACACCGTCACCGATTTTTCGGCACCGGCCCGCTACAGATGCTGCTCGGAGATAAGCGGGGAAACGTGCACGCCGATTTCTCAGATCCGGCGGGGGAGATCGTAAGTCTGCAGATCGTACCTGTGTGTCTAATGAAGTTCCACACGGAATTTGGATTCTACTTTACGAGGCAACCTGCGAGGATCTACCGACGGTGAGGTCCCGTTGCACTTCGAGGGCAGCTATCCGGTTCACTCGCCCCCGATCGAAAGGCCGGTTGTTTGTCTTTGTAATTGACAAGGAATTGGGCCGACTTTCAATCTCGATTCATCTTCGAGGAAAGACACGTACTTGGCCGAATCTCGAAACAATCTCGACGACACATTTTCCAACGTAGACATTTCGAGATCGGTGGCTGGATGAACTCGTCGTGTGCATCGCGAATCGTGTCGCACAATCGAGGAGAAATCGACGGAATCAGGGAAGTGAAGTTTCACAGCGAGGTGCGTGAGAAACATAACAAGTAAATCATTTTTCGAGATTAGGATAGCGTAAATATAAATAGTGGTGAAGAAAGTCAAATCTTACGTTTTTCTGTAATTTTGTAAAGTAATGTTTCAGATGACAGGCAGTTTTGATAGTTTTATTAGACGATGATCCACCGTTTGAGGAAAAGATTTCCATCGCGTGTTTATGGTATCCTCGTCGTTTTCCACGAATTTCAATAAACTCTCTGAAAGTGAGAGATTCGACCTTCCTTCCAAAAGGAGAAAAGAGAGAAATTATATAAATATGAAAATGATCGAGAAACTGAAAACGAAGAAGAAACTGACCTTGGGGAAATAAATAGCGAAAGCGAGGCGCCAGCGTAACGAATCAGAGAGTTTATTGAAATTCGTGGAAAACGACGAGGATACCATAAACACGCGATGGAAATCTTTTCCTCAAACGGTGGATCATCGTCTAATGAAACTATCAAAACTGCCTGTTATCTGAAAACATTACTTTACAAAATTACAGAAAAACGTGAACCACCGAGGAAGTGATTTCGTTCGAAAACTTGTTCATTTCGTTCAACGTGACAAAACGTGGTTTTATTTCTGGCTTTGGGACAAACAATTCACGTAATCGGAACAACAGAAAGTCGTCAATTTAACAGAGTGAAGAATTTGTTAGAATGAAGAGATCGTTTCCTGAAACATTACGAGCGATGTAACGAAGCGATTCCTCGAGGAGGAATCAAGATCCACGTCTCACTGACAATGAGAGAAAGAGGGAGAAAGAAGCACCGGTGGCCGCTCGAACAGCCAGAAAATCTCGTCTCTCCTCGCCGAGAGATTGATTAATTGAAGGTTAAGGGTTCCAGAGGGCGTTAAGTGGTTCACTGAAATGTTTCTGACGCGGATGAGAGAGCGCGCGTGATTTCGAAGCGGACAGAGAAGAAAGAAAGAGAAGAATGCGACCTCGACCCCTCTCCCCCGCGCCCCTCCTCACGGTTACCGCTTCTTTCGTGTCAAAATACGGCGCTAATACATCATTAAAAGAACGACGCGCCCCCTAGCGTGTTGTGTCGGTTTCTAGCGCCACTGAGGGCCGCGAGGCGACACCTCGTAATCGATCAACTTAGTTTCGCTACACCCTCGTTTACAGTCCTCCGACTTCCCTTTCTTTTTCTTCTTATCTCTTTCTTTCTTTCTTTTTTCCTTTTTTCTTTTTTTCCTTTCGTTCACTGCTCATCGAATTCGAGCCTAGCTTGCCTTTGTCTTCCTGTTTGTCTTGAAAAATTCGAACAGAATTTTCACGGAACTTCGTGAACTTAACGTAACCTGACCTAAGCTAACCTATTTTGCAATATTGTGTAAATAATTGATGTTTAATTTACGTAAATTCCTCGTCGATGAATGCCGCTCGCTTTTTATCGCTGTGGCCACGGAGAATCTGAAATAAATCTGACACGAGCCCTACCGTGTAACGCTAAACTATCGAACGCTATCGACTTCGCGGATCGACATTACGGATTGAATATAATTTATTATACCACGAGGGCGAACAGTGCCTCGCAGACGTACATCGTGATTTATGGCAGTCGCGTTAATACGCGCTTGAACGGAGAAAGAAATATTATGGCGCATTCACTCGGGAATCGTAGAACCTTAATAGGCGATTAACTTCTGTTCACCGTGTAGATACAGATAATTTCGATATAGGCATAATACCTATCACTGTAATCACTCTGTGATTTTCTAACGCGAAAACGTCTCGTCTAAATCAACGACGCATAGAGTGAATACATTTTTTTCACTATCAGTTATATATATGCTGAGCGGTTTGTTATTTAATTGCATAATTACACGTTCACGTCGATGCTACTGTTATATATATATATATAAGTTAGTTTCTTAATTTAAAAAATTATAAATGATTTATATATATATATATATAAGTTAGTTTCTTAATTTAAAAAATTATAAATGATTTATATATATATATAAGTTAGTTTCTTAATTTAAAAAATTATAAATGATTTATATATATATATAAGTTAGTTTCTTAATTAAAAAAATTATAAATGGATTTATATATATATATATAAGTTAGTTTCTTAATTTAAAAAATTATAAATGATTTATATATATATATATATATATATATATATAAGTTAGTTTCTTAATTTAAAAAATTATAAATGGATTTATATATATATATAAGTTAGTTTCTTAATTTAAAAAAATTATAAATGGATTTATATATATATATGTATATATAAGTTAGTTTCTTAATTTAAAAAATTATAAATGATTTATATATATATATATATATATATATATATATAAGTTAGTTTCTTAATTTAAAAAATTATAAATGATTTATATATAAGTTAGTTTCTTAATTTAAAAAAATTATAAATGGATTTATATATATATATATGTATATATAAGTTAGTTTCTTAATTTAAAAAAATTATAAATGGATTTATATATATATATATATATATATATATATGTGTGTGTGTGTGTGTGTGTATATAAGTTAGTTTCTTAATTTAAAAAAATTATAAATGGATTTATACACACACACACACACACACACATTTATTAATCGATTGTTATCGTCTATAAGATTTTCGCCCCTAAAGCAGGCCACCTAAATCTCCTTCTCTTTTGTTTTTTATTAAGCTGTGAAAAAACTTCGTAGCATGATTTAAATCTCTTTGAGGTTAAATAGGTTAAAAAAATGTCCCACCTTTTGGCTTAGCTTATCTTTTTAGTGGAATATATTTTTTAACCCACCTGGAAAAGTTGAAGTTACTCACAGTCATACAGTTCATATTTGAATATTTTTTCCATTTTTTTTTTCTTTATATTAAAAAAAGAACTGTGCGAGGATCGAAATATATTTCAGTTGATAATTAATGAAACGAACGTTTGAAAATTATTTACAATAATTTGCCGTTTACTGACTATTCGGCAAAGTTGATAAATTTTTCTTTCAATTTTTGCTAAATTCCTTTCGACTTGTCAACTTTTATCACCAAATGTCAAGGTGCAGAACAAGTTTCATATTTGAGGTTACGTAATTCGGGGAGTTCCCCACAAGTTAGAAGTTTAACAAAAATTTTTTCTCGAAATTTGGATCGATCGTAGATCGAGACAACTCGCGTAAAAGTAAGAGAGCGAAATTTCCTTTTTAATTGGCGTGAAATTGAAATCGTGTAAAACTGGGTATACATGTAATATACTATACAGTGCTATATTGTAATATAAGCTGCGTGAAGTCATTTTAAAGTTCTGAGAAATTTAAATCGAAACAATTCGTGCAAAATGAAAGAGCGAAATTTCTTTTTCAATTTCATGTTAAATCGAAATCGTGTAGAACTAAGTACAATATAATACACTATACAGTAATATACAGTAATATAAGCTGCATAAAGTGATTTTGGAGTGATATAGAAGAGAGGTTCAATACAAAAAAAAAAAAATTTTCTCTCGAAATTCGGATCGATCGCAAATCGAAAGAACTCGTGTTAAAAATAGAAGAAAGCGAAATCTCTTTGTCAAATCGCGTAGAACTAGATATAATATAACATCATACAGTGATATACTATAACGTAATAATATACCGCGATACACACACACACACACAAACGAAACGCTGCCGTTTTGTCCATTTTAATGCGCGGATCTGAAACCTTTAGTGCTAGCTCGAGGAGAAACGGTCGATAAGTAAAATGACAAATTGATGCAAAGTTAAATTGGCGGGCGCAGGTAGATGCATTCGGCGATACTCGCACTGACAGAGAAGTCGTGGAGGTGCGCGCCGAATTTGCGACGCCCTCCGGCACGATCGTTATACATCGCTGTTTCTAAATTAGTCTCAACTCGCTCTGATTGAACCGAAAGAGGGGGATGGGGCCTTGGTGGGGGCCAGCTCCGATCGAGAGGATTTATCACGGCCCGATCGAAGAATATTCGAAAGCGAGTACGCATGCTCATCGACCCCCTCCAGTTACGTCTCTCTTCCCCCTCCACTCCACTGTTCGCGTCAGTTAACCCCAGTACTTTGTCGAGTCGCAAATTAAATTTCCACAGTCGGTCGCACAGTCTGTTCTCTCTCTCTCTCTCTCTCTCTCTCTTTCTTTCTTTCTTTATTGGAGAGTCTTTATTTTTTTTTTTTTTTTTTTTTTTTATTCAGAGTCAGAGTCAAAGTTTCGACGGAAACGCCACGATTGTCAGCGACTCGGTGCACTAAACTAATTTTCCATTATTTTCGAGAATACTCCGAGTATTCCTCCGAGATACAGACAACATTTAATTAAACGTTAATTAATGTTACGCGACACTGATCTGTACGCGGTGATTGCGTAGAAAACAATCGTGTTCGAAAGATAATAAATCGCCTGGCTGGCGACGCGTGATCGATCCTTTTCTCTTGTTTCTCGCGGAATCCCGAGAGACAAGACTCGGCTTTTCGAGCATAAATCATGGTAGCAGCGGTGCTACTTAAGTAATATACCGCGGGTAATTACTAAGACCTGGCGTTCGAGAAAAAATGCTAGGCACTTCCGCGGCAAGAAGAAGGGGCAGGAGAAACAGGAAAGATTCGAGCTATCATTTCGTGTTTAATCGGGAACGCATTAACCGAGAATCGTCGACGACGAGTTGCAATCTTACGTTGTTCGGCCTCTCCAATAAATAATCGTTCTACGATTCCACAAAACACAGAGAGAGAGAGAGAGAGAGAGAGAGAGAGCTCGGCGCCTGCAGAAAAAGCTGGAGAAACAATGAAAAAAAAAAGAAAGAAAAAAAAAGAGAAAATCTGGTATCTGCCTGTTCGGTTTCTCTACGATAGCCATTTTAGACCTGGAAGACGGAAGAAAAATTCAGCCGGCGAATGTTGCACGCTTTTCGAGCCGAGCGTTCGCGAGCAGGGAAATAGGCGCAAAAAGCGCACGACGATCGGCTGCTACGGACCCGATGGGCAATTATTTCGCAAATGTCCGAACGCAGCATTCCATGATAACACAGAGGCAACGTCACGATCCAACGATTTATGACAGTTCGATGAATACTTATTACCGGGCAAGCACTCGCCGTGCTCATCGATTACTGCAATTAGCGGACATCGATTTAACGCGGTCCCCTACCCCCACCCCACCCCTCCCTCCCCCGCCACTCTTCACCTGCCTGCGTTTTATTTAAATAACAATAATATCGTTGCTAAATGTCGCGGAGAACGCGGAGGTGAGGTGACGAGGAAAACGAGGTTTGACACACAATTCCGGACTCAAGACGGGATTCGTAACTCGTGCGAAACTGAAGCGAAAAGAAGATACAAGGCACGGCGTGTGTGATCTCGTACGACATGGGCCGAAAGTTTCTCTTCGCCTGTCTTCTCCTGAACGGAAACGAAATATAGGGAAAAAATCGAGCCTATTAGTTTCAAATTGAATTCAACTTCGAACGCGGTTCTTTTCAATGTGTTTTAACAATCGCTTATTTTCTCAACTGTTGGAGAGAAATATATTGATATATTCAACATATATATATATATATATTGATGTATTGATATATTCAACATATATATTGATATATTGATACATTCAACATATATATTGATTTATTGATATGTTCAATATATATCTTGATGTATTGTTCAATATATATATTGATATATTCAACATATATATTGATATATTGATATATTCAATATGCATTGATGTATTGATAAATTCAATATATATGTGTGTGTGTGTGTGTGTGTGTGTGTGTGTGATCTATTGATATATTCGACATATATATTGATGTATTGATATGTTCAATATATATATTGATGTATTGATATATTCAATATATACATTGATTTATTGATGTATTGATATTTTCAACATATATATTGATATATTGATACATTCAACATATATATTGATATATTCAATATATATTGATGTATTGATATATTCAATATATATTGATATATTGATATATTCAATATATATATTGATATAGTATGCATACAGTGATTCTGTCAATAAAAAATTAACAGTAAGAAAAATAAAGCAAACATACATGAAAGGCTGTCAAGTTTTATTTCCTTACAGGAATGAAGTCAGACATGTTCTATGTGACAGGCTTTAAAGGACGTTAAAGCCGCTCTTTTTTTTTTTTTTTTTGAAGGTTAGGTCGGTGGAAATCTGACGTCAATAAGTCTCTGTCACGTTTAGTTTGAACGACTCGAATGTGGGAAAGAACTGTTGTTGACGAACGAGTAATCGGTTTCTTTGCGCGGATGACGAGCGCGTGTTACGAGCGTTGACGCGAGGGTTAGGCGACGTGGCCTAAGCGCATCGCGTTGGTAGTCTAATCAAATAAAGGAACGCGTACACTGCCGCATAAAAGTGTCTTAGGACAGCTCTCACTTCGTTACGATACTGTGCGTTTGAGCCGCTTTTGAGTTTGACAAATCACGCAAAAAAGAAAAGAAATTGGTAATATGATAAATGTGATATATTTAAAGAATAATATATAATAATAATATACAATATAAATAAATGTAATATATTTAAAGAAGTTGATGATATAATATAATTAATATAAATGATAATATATGATAAAATATAATATAATATATTTAGAGAATAATATATTTAGCAAAACATATATGGAGAAGCAATATTTAGAATATGTAATATAAAGACAATATATATAGAGAAATATATTAAGAAATATAATATAATATAAAAGATAAAATATAATATGATATAATATGATAATATAATATAATATAATGTAACATAAATGATAAAGTATAATATGATATAATATGATAATATAATAATATTATATAATATGATATGATATGATAATAATATGATATAATATGATATGATATGATAATATTGTAATATGATATAATATGATAATATAATGTAACATAAATGATAAAGAATAATATATAATAATAATATACAATATAAATAAATGTAATATATTTAAAGAAGTTGATGATATAATATAATTAATATAAATGATAATATATGATAAAATATAATATAATATATTTAGAGAATAATATATATAATAAATATATATAATAATATAATATAATATGTTTAGAGTAATTAATAATATAATATATTTTACAAAACCCTTGATGAAATATGCTCTTTTAAATGTCCATGTAAAATTTCAGCTAATACTTTTGAAGTATTCAGTTTAAATAAAATGTTACAATATTAAATTTCTTTACAATCATATAAATAGTACAATCGCGTACAACAATACTGGAATTCGTCGCACGTGTCCGATGTCGGTAAAACAGTCGACGCTTATCCCCACTCTTTCTCTCGTTGCCAATTCGCAAAATACACCGCCCCTGTTAAGCGTCCGTTTTCCCGCCTGTGGACGCTTATTAGGAGAGCGCTACTGCAATATCGAAGAAATCTCAATTCGGGTAATATCGACGAAGAAACGACGAATATTGCTGGAAACGATGACATTAATTTGCTCTTCCGTCAATGATGCAGATAACTGTCGGTAAGAACAAAGTACTACCTTTCCCTCGAATCTGGGGGTACCGGGTGTGGTACAGTTCTATGCGATTTGATTACTCAGGTTTCACGCAAGGAAACATGTTTTCCTCGTCGGCTGGTCTCTCCAGGCCAGATGTTACGCTGTATCGTCGATTCCATGGCGTTTAATTCCCGCTCTCGCGCGAATTCAACGGGAAGGGGGGGGGGGATGAATTAGCTCACTCCGCCGGATCACTATTTTTAGAGCGCGAACTGTAAAAGACCGCCGACTCGACTTACGCAGAAACTACGTAAATTGGAAGAGAGACGCAGACTCTTTTGCGGAATGTTGCATGCCAATCGAGGATCATGAGAGAGTCATGAGCCCGCTCCCCTCCTCCCCCATCGTCCCCAGTCAAGGGGGATGACAGAGAAACAAGTCTCTGTCTCGCCACGGGCAAGTGGACTTTACGAGGCAGACAGAATTGAGTCCTTAAAGCGTTTTTTGCTCGTTTGAAAATAGAAACGACGAGAACAGTCAGGCGAGTCACGAGGAAGAAATAGCCAGTTATACACGCCATTATGCGTGCTCCGGGGCGTTACGTAAGAGAGGGTTGCGATTACACGCTGGCGAACGAATGTCCCTAGTTAGGCAACGATTTTTCCCTCCCATTAGTGTCGCTAATCGCGCCACACGAAGACAAATTGCGCGGCGGGAGTGTGCGAGAAATCCGTGTGAATTCGTCACGTTCTTCTACGAGAAGCGAAACAGCGAGAAAGGAATTTGAAAATGATTGAATTCTTTTTTTCTCTTATAGTGCGAAAATCAATCACTCCGCTTTGTTATTTTCACGACGACAAATATCGAAGAAGATCCATTAACATTTACTCGGACGAACTTAAGGAATAATAATATTTTTCAAGTAATGATAAATTAATGTAAAATTAAATAATAAGTAAATAATTAAATTAATTAAATAGTATTTTTCATTGTTTGAGCAAAAAAGAAGATTCTTTTACGAAATTGAAAATCGCCGTTAGAAAGAACACCGGAGAATTTCACTGGCACGCAGTTGAATGGTTAATAACCTTGGAGAACGCTGACTATTTCTTTTTTATTTTCTTTTTTTTTTTTTCCAAACGATTGAAATACTATCGCGATCACCTTGCGAATCTCGAGCGCGGAATACGAATCGTAACGCAGCAAATGGATCGCGAACGAACCGTGGAGGGAAATGTTTTCGCGAGAAGAGACGAAACATGTATCGATGCATCAAGAGGACCATTTGCATGGTGATCATGCGTTGTCAACCGGTGGCCAAGGTTGAAGATGTTGTTTATTAGCCTGGGAAACCAGAGGCTGGAGCGTTTGCAGTGTATTTGACTTACAAAATGATTTTCTGCCTGAAAGTACGCCTCGAACGCGGTGTTGGCAATCGGATACGCATCGTGCACGTCAAACGAGTTTTTCTTTCCTTTCTTCTTTTTCTTTTTTTTTTTTTTTTTTTTGTACTTGTCAGTTTTCGAGAACCTTTTCGGAGGATGACAAATTTTTCATCCTAGTTTCTGAGATTCTACATTTTTTTTATTCTAGTTTTTGAGACCTTTTCGAGGTTGAAGATTTGCCGATTTCCAACGAAATATAGTCAGTTTGTTTTCTCAAAAACGAAGAATGAAAAATTTTTATTCTACGTTTCTTTTTATTCCAGTTTCTGAGATTCTACATTTTTTCATTCTAGTTTTTGAGACCTTTCCGAGTTTGAAGATTTGCCGATTTCCAACGAAGTATATTCAGTTTATTTTCTCAAAAACGAAGAAGGAAAAATTTTTATTCTATGTCTTTTTATTCTAGATTCTGAGATTCTACATTTTTTTTTACTCTAGTTTCTGAGATTTTACATTTTTTCACTCTAGTTTTTGAGACCTTTTCGAGGTTGAAGATTTGCCGATTTCCAACGAAATATAGTCAGTTTGTTTTCTCAAAAACGAAGAATGAAAAATTTTTATTCTACGTTTCTTTTTATTCCAGTTTCTGAGATTCTACATTTTTTCATTCTAGTTTTTGAGACCTTTTCGAGTTTGAAGATTTGTCGATTTCCAAAGAAATATATTCAGTCTGTTTTCTCAAAAACGAGAAACGAAGAATGAAAAATTTTTATTCTACGTTTTTCTTTTTATTCTAGATTTTGAGATTCTACAGTTTCTTTATTTTATTTTTTTTTTTTTATTCTAATTTTTGAGACCTATCGAAAAGTCACAAAGTTTGAACATTTTATCAAGTACATATGTGTATCAGGACAACTCCTAACAAAACATATTCTTAAAAAACAAAACTATAAATGAAACATTTTTATTTTTTTTTTTTTTACTTATTTTTGAATATAGGAACTCGTCGTGATATTTCTCTCTTTTATAAATAAAATTCAGTACTCAAAATGTAATAATAAAAAAATTCAGTAATAAAATTCAGTATTCAAAATTTAATTAACAAACTTAACATTTCGAATTCTCGATTTGTTTTCAATGTTTTTCCACGCGTATTTAAAGATTGTTACCTGTATTTATTTTAGGATAAATTAGACAAAATTCAATGTTTCTCATTTGTTATTATCATAACATATGAAATTAATATAATTAATATAATTATTACATTTAATGTATAACATATATAATATATATAATAAAATTAATATAATTATTATATATAATACATTCTTTATAATTCTTTAAAATGTAACAATTATTATTATTATACAATCTTACATCTACAAGTCAAGCTAATCTATAAATTTATTATTATCATACTATTATATAACCTTCATAATATTTTAAATAATTTCCAACACACGAGTTTTGTAACAATAACAAAATTTGTACTGTATTGTCAGCTACCAGGATCCAAAGAGTTAATTTTGCGTACAGTTTACTTTCAACAGTAACGAGAAGTAAAAAAAAATGACGATCTTGCATATTAGTATTATTTTCTATGGTAAAAACCTTGTATATTAGTACTATTTTTTATGGTAAGGCGCAAGGGTACAATATAGTTTACGATCGTACGGTTTAGGTTAGGTCACACGGAGAGTGAACCCATCCTCTTGGCGAAGCACATAATTTCGGATACCATTCTTGTCCCCTACTGTTTTCCACGCATTTGTTCTCTACAAGCTGTCACTGTCGAACGCTCTCTGAATCCCTACAAAAGGCCTCGACTCTGTCAAAGCGTGCGATATATGCAACCATATTTTCCGCTATACCTCGCTGTTTATTGCTCGTAATGTATAGTAATAATATAAATTAAAGTTGCACCGAGTCAGATGCAAAGATCGGTTGAAATTTGAGATCCATTCGAGAAGCAGCAATCCTCAACAACACCTTGGCTGTAATCAGATTTCTTTCTCGTTTTTTAAAAAAAAGAAAAAAACCTTCATCTTGTATAAAAAAATATTGGGACTTTCGTAGAAACAAATGTCATGCTTCTCATCATAAATAGATATTCTGAACCTCGGTTGTTTCGGAATGTTTAATTAAAAATCGATTTTTACTCGTTGCTCGGTGTTTTCAGTATTTGCTGAAAATATCTATTGAGGAACTCTTCCATACCGACAGAAAAATTCACTTCCATATTTCGCGAGATGTAAAGTACAAAATTTTATAATTTTCGCGAACTGTTACACCGTCCGAGAGCGTTTATTTATCTCGTCTCGTCGGGACCTGTGAAATAACGTGAGAATCATATCTTTTCGAAAAGAATCCTACGATCCGCTTCGTGTGGAATCTGATTTAAAAATTCCCCAACTTTTTCGACACGCGCGCAGACCGGGTAGAAAATTTCTAAAAATACCGAAATACTTGGCGCTCAATTTTCTCGCTCGTTTCGCGTGAATGAGAAACAGCGTTGCACGAGCGTTTTCAACATTCATCGTTCCAGCCGCTCCAGCTATTTAGTAAATGGGAACTATTGACTTCGATAATCAGAGTGACGAGGCACTCATCGCTTGCGCAACGTCTAATGACAGTATCGTGTCTCGTAGATTATTTCCATGGGTTAAGCTTCTTAACACTCTCAATTAAGTAACGTGCGTGTGTGTGTGTGTGTGTGTGCGTACGTGTTTATAGCCGTTGCTATAATCCGACAGATTTAGACAAGGCGACGCGTTTTCGAACTGTAGTCTCTCGAATTCCCGCGTGCGTGTATCGCAAAATAAAATATCTCGAGCGACGAGTGATATTTGACAATACAATGCCCACTTAGAAATCGGCTGGTTCTTATAAAAGAATTTTTCTTTCTCACTTCGTCAGAGCGTATTTCTAGCATCTGATGATTGTAAGACGAGGCTTTCTGTGGAAATTCGAAGCTGTTATCGACGTCGAGTAGATTTCCTAATTACCGGCAATTAATAACCTTACATTGTAAGACCGACCATAACGTAATCACATCCACCATTTTGGTGTTAAAGCGGTGTTAAGTCCACACTTTTTCGAGAAAATTCACGTACACTTTAATGCAAATGTATATTAAATACAAATTTATAATTTATAGATATATTTGATGATAATCTAATAACTTAATCATTTATATTTTATATGAAAAACCGGCATCGCAGCTGACAGGTTGTAAATTGTAAATTGTTTATTTACATTAAATTCATATTTATTATGCGACGCTGCAATAATTCCTCCTAGCTCGGACTTATCAAACCCTTTCCCGCGGTACAAGAGCACCGGCATCGGGCCACCATAACTCACCATTAGAGGAAGGAACAACTGCGAAACGATGCGAAAAAGAGATATTAACATGAGAGACCGGGAGGGAGAAAACGAGGCCTCTAACGAGTGGCGTGTAAGAGGATGGTGACTGATCGAAATTGCTCCTCGGGCGACGGCCGAAAGCGAAAGTGGTCCGAGGAACCACTCGCGAGGGGCCTGACGTGAACGACCGACCCCGGTGGGTGCATAACTTACGAGGAGGCGGCAAGACGAAGCTCCGCTGTCCGTGCACGACACGTTGTACCACACCTCGATGGAATAAATTTACAGGGTGGTAGGAAAAGTTTGTCCATGGCTGTCATAGATGAATTCTACATCACCCATTTGATGGAGATACATGTAAAGAACTTCTAAAATTGATCTTGATCTTGAATTTCGAGGTCAGAATTCTTTTTCTTTTAGGCATTTTTCCAAAGAACCAAGTCCTAACAGCGACTTTATGGTTCTGGATTAGGTTTCACTGACATTTGATTTATCACAGTCTAAATAATCAAATAATAAAACTAATTGTTAACGTTCGAAATATAAACATTACGTAATACAGACATTCACGCGTTTAAAACCATAAAGTCACTGTTAGAACTTGGAAACTTTTTTGCCATTAAACTACTTAAGAAAACTATTAGATTGCGATCTATGGTTGCTTGGAAAAGTTCTAACAGCGACTTTATGATTCTAGATTAGGTTTCACTGACATTTGATTTATCACAGTCTAAATAATCAAATAATAAAACTAATTGTTAACGTTCGAAATATAAACATTACGTAATACAGACATTCACGCGTTCAAAACCATAAAGTCGCTGTTAGAACTCGGAAACTTTTTTGCCATTAAACTGTTTAAAAAAACTGAATTAGATTGCGACGATATAGAAAAGTTTTATCTTCGCGACGAGTAGAGTACAATGCAAGAAAGAAAAGAAAATTTTTTTAACCTTGAAATTCAAGATCAAAATCAATTTTGCTCCATTAAATCGAAAGTGTAAAATTGAGTTCTCTCGATCTTCCTCGAATAGTCAACCAGAATTTGGCTTTAAACGAGCTTCAAACGATCCTCGCCGGCCCATAAAACCCGGCATTGACATCCGAAACGCGAATCAAAGATCGATGGCGGACATCGTCGGACAGCGCGACGTGTCGTTGACGAAAAAAAAAAAAAGTAGAAACCGGAAGATTTGTGCGAAACTCGAGAGTCGCAGGTTCCACTCTCGTAGATTTTTTTTTCGCATACAACGTGTGATCCGAGAAGGATCGTGATATCACCGACTTATCGACGCGATAATCTCTTTCGAGATTTCATTTCAACGATTCACGCTGTCAATGCAAAGTAACAAAAATTTCTCAATTCTTTGCAGCGTCTCTGTGTCTGAAGGAGAATATCTCGTCTTCGAGGCGAACTCTCTCGCGATCTTACAGCGGTTTGGAAAAATATCTAACGGGAGGAAGCGTAAGTATAGCAGCTAGTTGCGATAAGTTGCGACAAGGAGGGCTGTGTTATTAACACCCAGTAAAATGAAGAGATTTACGTCTGCGTAAACGCCGCGGCAATTTCACCGCTATAACAATTCAACGAATTACCTGCACGATTCCTGCAGCTCGTTTCTACCGGCGGCTCGTTACAAAAATTGATCGACTGCGATTGTCGTTCGATCGTTCGTTCGTGCATTCGTCGTAAAGTATCACCGCGAACGAAACGAAACGAAGTTGGCAATAGCTGGCAGAATCGAGCACAGATGAAACGACCGACGTCCCGCGCTCACTTGTAACGTGAGAGTAACAATTTGGCTAAAGTTTATCATGCAAATTCACGGCGGATGTAACGATCTGAAACGGGAGGAAATTATAAGTAGTAATAATCTACAAGAGGATTACCAGAAGAAAACGGGGCGCTAATATAATATATCGATCGCATCGTAATCGCGAATTTTTTACCATTTTGTGCCTTTGTACGTTTTCTCCACGATGAAAGATGCCGTCGATAATTCTCCGATTAAGCCGAGAGCAATCTCGCGAAACTTTTTAATAAGAAACGCCATTAAACTTCTTTCTTTTCTTCCATCGCGGAGCAAACTGTGTTCTTGCAGTAATTTTCATGAAATAAGATGTTAAGCTACGATATAGACGTATGTATGTACAGGGTGGAAAGAAAAGTTTGTCCGTGGCTATCGTTGATGGATTACACACCTTCGGTTTGATGAAGGTATGTATGATAAAGGTATTGTAGGAAGATAAAATTTTTCCAAGCAACCATAAATCGTAATCTAATAATAGTTTTCTTAAGCGGTTGACAAAAAGTTTCCGAGTTCCAACAGCGACTTTATGGTTTTGAACGGGTGGATGTCTGTGTTACACAACGTTCATATTTCAAACGTTAACAATTAGTTTTATTATTTGATTATTTAGACTGTGGTAAATCAAATGTTAGTGAAACATAATTCAGAACCATAAAGTCGCTGTTAGGAGTTTTCCAAGCAACCATAGATCGCAATCTAATAGTTTTCTTAAGCAGTTTAATGGCAAAAAAATTTCCGAGTTCTAACAGCGACTTTATGGTTTTGAACGGGTGGATGTCTGTGTTACGCAATGTTCATATTTCAAACGTTAACAATTAGTTTTATTATTTGATTATTCAGACTGTGCTAAATCAAATGTCAGTGAAACATAATCCAGAATCATAAATTCGCTGTTAGGACTTTTCCAAGCAACCATAGATCGCAATCTAATAGTTTTCTTAAGCAGTTTAATGGCAAAAAAAGTTTCCGAGTTCTAACAGCGACTTTATGGTTTTTAACGCGTGAATGTCTGTATTACGTAAAGTTTATATTTCCAATGTTAACAGTTAGTTTTATTATTTGATTATTTAGACTGTGATAAATCAAATGTCAGTGAAACCTAATCCAGAATCATAAATTCGCTGTTAGGACTTTTCCAAGCAACCATAGATCGCAATCTAATAGTTTTCTTAAGCAGTTTAATGGCAAAAAAGTTTCCGAGTTCTAACAGCGACTTTATGGTTTTGAACGGGTGGATGTCTGTGTTACATAATATTTATATTTCCAGTGTTAACAGTTAGTTTTATTATTTGATTATTCAGACTGTGATAACTCAAATGTCAGTGAAACATAATCCAGAATCATAAATTCGCTGTTAGGAGTTTTCCAAGCAACCACAGATCGCAATCTAATAGTTTTCTTAAGCAGTTTAATGGCAAAAAAATTTCCGAGTTCTAACAGCGACTTTATGGTTTTGAACGCGTGAATGTCTGTATTACGTAATGTTTATATTTCCAATGTTAACAGTTAGTTTTATTATTTGATTATTTAGACTGTGATAAATCAAATGTTAGTGAAACATAATCTAGAATCATAAAGTCGCTGTTAGGACTTGGAAAAGTTTTACCTTCGCGATGAGTAGAATACAATGCAAAAAGAAAAAAAATAGTTTCGACCTTGAAATTCAAGGTTAAGATCAATTTTGCAGCAGGTTCTTTACATGTATTTTCAATATTCAAATCGGAGGTGTAGAATTCATCTGCGATAGCCATGGACAAACTCTTCTTTTCCACCCTGTATATACATAATATATATATATATATATATATATATATATATATATATTTGAACGATGCAATAGCCTGATGATTCCGCCATATAAAATTATCCTACCGGTTTCGCGCTCGACGATAAGAAATGGCCAAGGAATGTCCAGCGACATGCGACAGTTCGCGACGATCGGTCGAACAGACACGCGATAACTTCGTGCGTGACGTCAGCTGAAATCGATAAATGCTCGATCCCAGTGCAATCGACAAGATTTCATATACGATAGCGCCATGTATGCAGAGAAGGCTTGGTAATCGCATCGCCATTCCACGTACGTAATTAATAAGCTTATTAAAATTCTACGATTATATAATAATATCTAGCGGTATATGAAGCCGTTACGATTCAACGATCGGACATTCGCGAAGAGAATTTTATAGCGTTTCTAAGCTTCGCCAGAAACATAAATAATCCGATCGCGGTGTTTATCGGGCAAAACAAGAGCACGGAAGGATGCTTCGTAAACGATTGCAGTTCAGAATCGGTTGAAATACTTGTTCCGCAATAATTAATAGATCATAGTTATTTATTAATCGTTTCCCCTATTCTTGGATAGCGGTGGCTAGTCTTCGCTCTGTAATCGATCGCTGGCGAAAAACTCACCTGGCGAACGGTTTCCAACGGGCAGCTCGTAATATACTGTTTCCTGTATAGTAATCAAGCATTGGGAAAACACCTCTCGACATCGAAAAATCGACGCCGAAATGATCGATGATGCGTGTCTACGCGTTTCTTTCAGATTCAGTTATTCGAACGATCGAAAAGTATCGACGAAACAGTTAAAATCGCTTGAAACTTTGAAAAATTAAAGAATAATAATAATGCACTGTCTTTTATAGTAATCTCCTTCGAAAAACAGCTCTCAAATATCGATATCAAATATTTTCACGTAAAAATGTGCCTAAACGATTGATATACGTATCTACAGGCTTCTTCAAAATTAATTATTCAAACGTGAAGAATTAAGGAATTAATTGAAATTGCTTAAGAAATAATTCGTATAATACGTATTTACAGGCTTCTTCAAAATTAATTATTCAAACGTGAAGAATTAAGGAATTAATTGAAATTGCTTAAGAAATAATTCGTATAATACGTATCTACAGGCTTCTTCAAAATTAATTATTCAAACGTGAAGAATTAAGGAATTAATTGAAATTGCTTAAGAAATAATTCGTATAATACGTATTTACAGGCTTCTTCAAAATTAATTATTCAAACGTGAAGAATTAAGGAATTAATTGAAATTGCTTAAGAAATAATTCGTAACTTATTTTGTTTTTTTATAGTAATCTCGTATTAAAGAACATCTTTCGACACCGATCGAACAATTCCACGCGAAAAATTCGCCAAAATGATCGATGTATCTACAGGCTTCTTCAAAATCAATTACTCAAACTAGGATATTTGCCAAGGAAGAATTAAAAACCGCTTAAAAGATAACTTGTAGCCTATTGTTTCCTATAGTAACGTATTGAAAATCGATTGAACAAATAATATGATCGACATGCGTATCTACAGGCTTCTTCAAAATCAATTATTCAAACGATCGAAGAACAATTAAAAATCGCTCGAAAAATAAATTGTAATACATTGTAATACATGTTTTCTATGATAATTTCGCAATGAAAAACACCTCTCAACATCGATCAAATATTTTCTCGTACAGATTACGCCTAATGATTGATGTGCGTATCTACAGGCTTCTTCAAAATTAATTATTCAAACGTGAAGAATTAAGGAATTAATTGAAATTGCGTAAGAAATAATTCGTAACCTATTTTGTTTTTTATAGTAATCTCGTATTGAAAGACATCTTTCGACATCGATCGAACAATTCCACGCGAAAAATTCGCCAAAATGATCGATGTATCTACAGGCTTCTTCAAAATCAATTACTCAAACAAGGATATTTGTTCAAGAAGAATTGAAAACTCGTAACCCATTGTTTCCTGCAGTGATCTCGTACTGAAAATCGATTAAAAAATACGTCAAATACGATTGACGCGCGTGTCTACAGGTTTCTTCAAAATCAATCATCCAAACGACCGAGGATATTTGACCGGGAAGAACTGAAAATTACTTAGAAGATAATTCATAATCCACTGTTTTCTATAGTAATCTCGTATTAAGAAACATCTTTCAATGTCGATCAAACATTTTCACATGAAAAAATACGCCAAAATCCATGTCTATCTACACGTATCTACAGGTTTCTTCAAATTCAATTACTCAAGCGAGGATGTTTGCCAAATTAAAAACTGTTTCAAAAATAATTCGTAATCCATTATTTCGCGTGGTAATCTCGTATTGAAAATCGATTTAAAAATACGGCAAATACGATCGACATGCGTATCTACAGGTTTCTTCAAAATCAATTATTCAAACGATCGAAGAACAATTAAAAATCGCTTGAAAAATAAATTGTAATACATTGTTTTCTATGATAATTTCGTTTTTTTAACAATTTCACGCGAAAAAGTCGATGAATTGATCGATGTGCGTATCTACAGGCTTCTTCAAAATCAGTTACTAAAACTAGGATATTTGCCAGGGAAGAATTAAAAACCGCTTAAAAGATAACTTGTAGCCTATTGTTTCCTATAGTAACGTATTGAAAATCGGTTGAACAAATAATATGATCGACATGCGTATCTACAGGCTTCTTCAAAATCAGTTATTCAAACGAGGATATTTATTCAAGAAGAGTTGAAAACTAAACTAACCCATCGTTCCCTGCAGTAATCTCGCACTGAAAATCAATTTAAAAAATACGCCGAATATGATCGACGCGCGTATCTACAGGTTCCTTCAAAACCAACCATCCAAACGGCCAAGGATATTTGCAAAATCCTAAAAATCGTTCTTACACGCGGTTACAATCGCTGCTCGGTCTAACTGCGTAGCCACGCGCGTGTATGCAGCATGGATGTATGTAATTCGCATGATAAGAATGAGCTACGATGCATTTTGTCGTCCCGGAACATGACGACAAAAGGGCCACTAACGTTTGCTGATCTGTTATTCGTGGACACGTAGCGCATACGCGCAACACACGGTATTTATTCATTTACATATTTACAAGGTGCACTTAAGGCGCTCGGATGAGATGCACGTGAGCACGATAACTATCGCGCTCTCGCTATTACACGTAGGTGTATCGCGCGCGCCAGCTAGTACTACCTCGATAATGCGATATGCCGATTGGATTCTGCTGCTTGGGAACATGCCGCGTTGATTATTTTTCAGTTAGTCGTAAATGATTTTTCAATTCGACCGGATTTCACAGTGGATTTTTGCAGTTCTGCAGAGAGAAACAGACTGTCGCGAGAACGAGACAAGTTTCATTCGATACGTACACGTTTAAGACAGTTGCGTTCAACGTCAAAACACGTCTTCCGAACGACCGAATTCTGAGTGACAGCTCAGAAGGGAGCAGATCTCCGCTCGGAAAAAAAAAACTGATCGACACGATTATAATTATAACTACATCACGCGTCTATATTATAATATAATATATTGTAATTATATAATTATATTATTAATTATGTAAGTATATAATTATGTTATATAAGTATACAATTATATTATATATATTATATAAGTATATAATAATGTTATATATATATATTATGTAAGTATATAATTATGTTATATATATTATGTAAGTATATAATTATTTATATATATTATATAAGTGTATAATTATATTATATATATTATATAAGTTATAATTATATTATATATTATATAAGTATATAATAATGTTATATATATATTATGTAAGTATATAATTATGTTATATATTATGTAAGTATATAATTATGTTATATATATTATATAAGTATATAATTATGTTATATATATTATATAAGTATATAATTATATTATATATATTATATAAATATATAATTATATTATATATATATATAAGTATATAATTATGTTATATATATTATATAAATGTATAATTATATTATATATACTATATAAGTATATAATTATATTACATATATTATATAAGTATATAATTATATTATATATATTATGTAAGTATATAATTATGTTATATATATATTATATAAGTATATAATTATGTTATATATATTATATAAGGACGTTAGTTCTCATCCAGAAAAAAGCAGATCTCCCCTCTTCTTCACCAATCTCACTCGAAGTTCGTTCGCGAATCACGTCACGATAAATAAGAACTCGCAGAGTCTCGATCACCAGATATCGTCGGCAGCAGTTGTGCAATTTCTAAGGAAGCCTTCGTTCGAATGTTCGATCTGTGCCCACTGTTGCCACTGCAAGCGGGTTCCATTCGTTCGCATCGATTCCAATGGTACATATAATTTTCGCGATGCTGGGCCGGTCGCGACTGCGACTTCTCCGTTCCACCTGCGCGATGCGGGGTGGGGAAAGACGAACCGTGGCTAATTTCGTTTAGTGCCAGGGCCGTTCGTTCGTTCTGGTATGCGCCTCAATTAATTCGTGTATACAGCGTGGAAATAGTCGTTGCGTCTTCTTGATAAGGAGGGGGAGGGGGGTCCATCCGATATTCATCCGCCAACGATGCGCACACGAACGAAAGGGAAACCGGTCCGATATTAAACGACATACATTTGCACCAATGCTATCTTCCAGCCGCGGCTGTTCGATTATGCCCTTATTATATTCGCTATGCATAATCTCTCGCAGCCTACCCGCTGCTTTCGATTCCAGGAGCCGCGTTTTCGCATAATCCATCATGTACTATCCGCCAGCCGGTGGCCAGGAATGATCTACGTCGGGAATTTTAATCAGCGGAAACCCGTCCCGGGCGACATCGCGCTAATTTATCCGCAGCGTCGTTTTATAACCTCTTAACCGGCTATTAAAATTGTACATGTACGTTATCTGTTATATCATCTGACATATCGTAAACTATATATTATTAGATATACTATATATAATGTAACATAGTATTTGATATATAATGTATAATGTAACATAGTATTTGATATACTATATATAATGTAACACAGTATTTGATATACTATATATAATGTAACATACTATTTGATATACTATATACAATGTAACATAGTATTTGATATACTATATATAATGTAACATACTATTTGATATACTATATGCAATGTAACATAGTATTTGATATACTATATACAATGTAACATAGTATTTGATATATAATATATAATGTAACATAGTATTTGATATACTATATATAATGTAACATACTATTTGATAATATACAATGTAACATATATTTATATACTATGTATAATGTAACATAGTATTTGATATATAATATATAATGTAACATAGTATTTGATATACTATGTGTAATGTAATATACTATTTGATATACTATGTATAATGTAACACAGTATTTGATATACTATATATAAATATTTGATATACTATATATAATTGTAACATACTATTTGATATACTATATGCAATGTAACATAGTATTTGATATACTATATACAATGTAACATAGTATTTGATATATAATATATAATGTAACATAGTATTTGATATACTGTGTATAATGTAACATAGTATTTGATATACTAAGTATAATGTAACTCCGAGAAATTAACTTTTTCCGAGAAATTTTCGTAAAAATATCGTAATATTTGCCCAATACGTTCGTCGCATTGCTTTTTTCTCTCATTTTTGCAATAACAGTAAGTAAAGTTTTGAAGTTTTAAAGTAAGTTTTTTTTTTTTAAATTTTTGAGTGATTAAATCTTTCCAGAATTAAGGACGTTTAAATTTGTTTCGAGGACGATGGTGCATATGAAATGCCTGCAATCAGGCAACCCACATTACTCTGCAGCACAACGAACTGCATATCGTCTGGAGCTATTTCCCCTCCCGCGTGACACGTGTTCATTTCATCAATAGTATAGTTTTAACACCAGGAACTACCAAAGTGGTCAAAATGGCCAATTTATAATTTTCACAGTGTAATTTTTATTGCGGACTTACAGTGTTGCAGTGTTTTTTTTTAAAGATTCGAACGACTAAAGTAAAACATATGTATAAAAAGTCCATGCTCATTGTCGTATTATAAACCTTTTCCTATTCCTTGAGTTCTTAGTTTCTTCGATCCTGAATTTTTATACTTCAGTCCTTGGGTAATTCTCTACTGTTGAAAGTATGAAATATGTCAGTCTCAATTATTAACTCAGTTCTGTACACCGAAATTGCTTAATAAATTAAACGATTAATGATAATATTTTTAAGAGGGTTTAATTCGTCGCGACCGTTGTCAAGGATAATGTTACGAGGTCTTTCTATAATTTTGTTTAATAATGGTAAATCGAAGGGACATGGATGACCAACTGCTGGAATTTGCCCAATGAATAACTGGTCACTTTAGGGACACTATTACCAATTCATTAGTCAGTATTAGCACTGAAACAATATTGTCACGGTTGTCATCCAACAGTGACAGAAAAAAGGGAGAAAAAGCAAGATCATTGCTTTTTTACAACTGACACTGATTGTGAATAATTTGTTAGCTTTAATATAATCTATCCTATAATCCGTCGATCAAAAAGTGATTAATCGCGATTGATTGATGACGAACACTAATTGCACAAGTCAAGAAAGTGCTAGACTATACTATTCTATACTATACTGTACTATACTATGCTATACTATACTACACTGTACTATACTGTACTATACTATACTATACTATACTATACTGTGCTATGCTATACTATGCTATACTATACTGTGCTATGCTATACTATGCTATACTATACTGTACTGTACTATACTGTACAATACTGTACTATACTGTACTATGCTATGCTATGCTATACTATACTGTACTATACTGTACTATGCTATACTATACTACACTGTGCTATACTGTACTATACTATGCTATGCTATGCTATACTATACTATACTGTACTATACTGTACTATACTGTACTGTACTGTACTATACTGTACTATACTGTACTATGCTACACTATACTACACTGTGCTATACTGTACTATACTATGCTATGCCATGCTATACTGTACTGTACTATACTGTACTATATTGTACTATACTACACTGTACTATACTGTACTATACTGTACTATACTGTACTATGCTATACTATACTACACTGTGCTATATTGTACTATACTATGCTATGCTATGCTATACTGTACTATACTGTACTATACTGTACTACACTGTACTATACTGTACTATACTGTACTATGCTATACTATACTATACTATACTGTACTATACTATAGGTGACACTGAACGCGTCGTCAAATAGAATCGTGTCAAGTAGAAGCTCAAGTACCGGCTATCGTATTTATAAATATTTGCCAGCAAAAGTAAGTGCAATATGTTCATTTTTCTCGAGCGAAGGCTCGAGTCTAGGAAAACGGGCCAGCCGAGACGAGGAGAATCGTCTGGGGGTCCCGCTGGTGCGGAACTTGGCGTACGTGCAATTCGAACAAATCACGATGGCGCTCGCTCGCTCCACGCGACGAGACGACATCGCGACTGGCCGCGGAGAGACAGAGACAGAGACACAGCGGAGGAAGGAGAACGCGAGAGAGACAACGGTCGGTCCCGGGGCCTCTCTCGACAACAGTCGGCATTCAATTTCCTTCGTTGGGGCACGTGTGCTCCTTCGAGTCGTGCCCAATTCACACCAATCAGCCTTGATTTTTTTTGAATGAAATCCTCGCGACGATCGACATCGGCTAAATTTGCGAGCGGACTCTCGTACTCTCTCTCTCTCTCTCTCTCTCTTTCTCTCTCTCTTTCGAGTTTTTCCATTTCGCATTTAACTCGAGTTTAAAGATTAATTTCTGATTAAACTTATTCGAATTTTCTTGGTTTCTTTCTGCGATCGTTGCGGGAGATCGTTGCTATTTAATTATAAGGGGCAATGTATCATCTTCGATTTCGTGGCGATCGACCGTTCGCGTGATTCACGCGGAACGAACATACGATACGAGTACGCGCGTTTCGTCATCGTTGCATAACCAAGTAACAGTTGACACGCTTCTTACATTTTTGGGTATTGTGTAACACTATCACGACTGTCGACTCGATAAGAATAAAACGAGAAAGAAAAAAATGAAGAAATATTTTCATTGTTATTACAGTTCTACTGTGTTATCATTTTTATGAATTATTATCATCATTCAGTTTAGAGTGAAATATTTTTATTACCATATAAACAATCTTTAGTCGAGATTATTAATGATGAAATTTACTCTTAAAGTAAACAGGCACGAGATCTGATTTTTCTTTCCGACAAACGACAAAGTTTAGACAAATGCATTTGCACGACGTTTATCGTTTATTGGTCGACTAGTAATAAAAAGACGGGGGGGAGGGGAAAAAATCTGCCGGTTATCGAAACGAGAGGGGGCCCAATTGCCTTTTGATGGAAACGTTTGGATGCCCGCAATGTCACGTAGCCGCGAGCGTATGATTCGATGATTGCGGTCGATGGGGCCGGTTGAATTATTTAAGTGTCATAAATATTACCGCGACGAATGCACGTGTCTCCGATCAATTTCCAAGTCGCTCGAACGACGGCGTTCGCGTCCCTTGCATTTAGAGATGAATTTTTGTTTACGAATTCCCGGTAAATCGCGGGTCATGTGTAATTGCAGAAATTGCAAAATATACAAAATACAGAGCACGTGGGATAAAATGTACAAAAAGATTATGCAAACAACGTACAAGAATCATTATTTTAGTCGTGAAATATAATAGGGGATAACGTTGTTATTTATTTCGTTGACATTTCTTTTTTCTTTTCTTTTTCATGGGAACACTAACTCTCGTTTTTCACGTAAAACAAATAACACTTTATTTCACCTGTCGAAGGTGTCAAACAACCGCGGTGTTGGGTCTTGAAAGGCAAACGGCCCTAATACATGTGTGTGTATATATGTATATATATATATATATATATATATATATATATATATATATCTTACTCGAATTTTTGGCCTACATACAGTGGCTCACCAAACTGTTACAAATACCTACATGAATGAATCACACAATACAAACTCGAATCGAGACACAATTATCACAACTTTTATTGGTAAAATTGAAAACTAGTTTAAAAGTGTATAGGTTAGGTTCGAATCACGAGACACTTACAATCAGAGTGCACAAATTTGACTCACTAAATTGTCACGAATAGACGAATTATGTGAATCATACAAAACTCTAATGAAACACGTTTGCCATAATTCTTATTGAAAACTAGTTTAAAAATGTATAGGTTAGGTTCGAATCACGAAACACTTACAATCAGAGTGCACAAATTTGGCTCACTAAATTGTCACGAATAGACGAATTATGTGAATCATACAAAACTCTAATGAAACACGTTTGCCATCATTCTTATTGGTAAAATTGGAAACTAGTTTAAAAGTGTATAGGTTAGGTTCGAATCACGAGACACTTACAATCAGAGTGCACAAATTTGGCTCACTAAATTGTCACGAATAGACGAATTATGTGAATCATACAAAACTCTAATGAAACACGTTTGCCATCATTCTTATTGGTAAAATTGAAAACTAGTTTAAAAGTGTATAGGTTAGGTTCGAATCACGAGACACTTACAATCAGAGTGCACAAATTTGGCTCACTAAATTGTCACGAATAGACGAATTATGTGAATCATACAAAACTCTAATGAAACACGTTTGCCATAATTCTTATTGGTAAAATTGAAAACTAGTTTAAAAATGTATAGGTTAGGTTCGAATCACGAGACACTTACAATCAGGGTGCACAAATTTGGCTCACTAAATTGTCACGAATAGACGAATTATGTAAATCATACAAAACTCTAATGAAACACGTTTGCCATAATTCTTATTGAAAACTAGTTTAAAAGTGTATAGGTTAGGTTCGAATCACGAGACACTTACAATCAGAGTGCACAAATTTGGCTCACTAAATTGTCACGAATAGACGAATTATGTGAATCATACAAAACTCTAATGAAACACGTTTGCCATAATTCTTATTGGTAAAATTGAAAACTAGTTTAAAAATGTATAGGTTAGGTTCGAATCACGAGACACTTACAATCAGGGTGCACAAATTTGGCTCACTAAATTGTCACGAATAGACGAATTATGTAAATCATACAAAACTCTAATGAAACACGTTTGCCATAATTCTTATTGAAAACTAGTTTAAAAGTGTATAGGTTAGGTTCGAATCACGAGACACTTACAATCAGAGTGCACAAATTTGGCTCACTAAATTGTCACGAATAGACGAATTATGTGAATCATACAAAACTCTAATGAAACACGTTTGCCATAATTTTTATTGGTAAAATTGAAAACCAATTCAAAAATGTATAGGTTAGGTACAAGTTACGAGGCACTTAGAATGCACAAGAATGCACAAAACGTATGAAATATACAAATATACAGCCACTGTATATTTACATATTATTATATGCATTTTTGTTTAAAAAAAAATAACAGACAAATCGATTTGTCGTAGAAATGAATAATGCGAAAAGACGGTTCAAGAGATACTCAACTTTTTAACGATATCTTTATGAAAACAAACGTTGTATTAGCAAAATCTGTTTCCATAAATAGTACGCTACATGACGAAATATGAATATAAAATAGAAATAACATAAAGAAATCAAATAAATAAAGAAGAAAGGTATAAAAGTAAAATGTATAAATGTAAAAATGTAACGTGTATAGTAGAAATTTTCAATAACGAATTATAACAATGATAACGCATAAAATATGAGAATTGGAGGGTCAAAGAAAGTATCGACACACTTGTAGTGTTCCAGTGCATTCAATGGTGGAACAATTTATCGGAAAAATGACAAAATGTCCTCTTCCATGTATTGGAGTGTCATCGAAATCGTTGTTATTTTCTCTTCAAACAATTAAAAACATTTTATAATCCGAAGGAAACCTCTCAACATAGAGAATTTCTCTTTTCTTTTCAAAGAATTTTTCATTCCCCGAATGTTCATATCACCTGTATCATTATCATTACGCGATTACGTTCTTGAAGGTTGCTACTGCGCACGTTACTCTCTCGCACGTGAAAAAAAAACTATTTTACAAAGACAGATTACAATAGTAATTAATGTATCATTCGTTCCATCGTACGCAAAAACGTATCGCCAGGAAACTAGGCGCGCCAATACTTTCTCGATCCACTCGCGCTGCGCTGCGTTCCTTCACTAGCGAGAAAACGAAAAATGCGCTGTTCTGCGCTTCGGATAATGAAGGGAGGAAAAAGAAAAAAAGAACACTAAATTAATGATCGTATATTTGTACACTCATCGCGATCAGAACTGAAGATGAGCAGATTCGATATTATTACCGCAGTACGCAATCTCGTTTCACAGCGCGTT
Organism: Tetragonula carbonaria; assembly: GCA_032399595.1. Taxonomy (NCBI): domain Eukaryota; kingdom Metazoa; phylum Arthropoda; class Insecta; order Hymenoptera; family Apidae; genus Tetragonula; species Tetragonula carbonaria. Next base: position 16,754,288 of record JAUCRC010000006.1, read on the forward strand.
GAGATGCGCCCCGCCGCAGATAACATCGAAGTTCCACGTCGGACGCAGGTATAATTGCATTGATAGCGAACTGGTGATTTCCTTTTCAATTCTTTCCGCCTGTCGATATTATCGATTAGTTACTACTACTGGCCTGGCGAAAGTGTTTCGCGTGTTTCGCGACACGTACGAGCGAGACAAGCGCGCAGAAGAAGTCCGCGCAGCATCGCGAACAGACGAACAAGCGTGGATAAAATTGATTTCGTTTCGGCCTCGAATCGGTTATTAAAAAAAAAACATTTTTTGTTGGAAGGAACGTTAAGAAAAAGCGTGTTATTTGCAGCGGCGACTCGTCTACATTAGAAATTTAATTCACTTGGTTTTCAATACCGTGCTCTTGCGGATGAAAATAATAATATCGTTTGTCTTTCCGCTTCGAGTTCGAAAGACACATTTTTCTGTGATTCAGGCGTGAAAACTGAATCTCGCCACCGGGAAATTTATTTAACTGTACTGTTGCCCGTGAAGAAGAGCAACTATGAAAGTTGCGGATTCGTAAATTACCTGTTGAATGTGTCGTCCATATTATCCTTATCCTATCTTTCGTACTTTTTTCTCGGGAGAAGAAATTCCATTCGAAAAAAGACATCGGCAATTACCGTGCAAAAAATGAAACGCTTGATTAGTTACCAATTTTATCAAGTTCTCGTATGTTTATAAATTCACTGGCGTATAAATTCCATCTTAAATCGCTCGTCTGAACAATTTCACCGTTGAAAAAAATACCAACTTAAGATCGGGAAGAACGCCGTAAACTACCTTATCCACTAGGTAATCACGCATCTCTCGTTAACTCGTTAACATAACATGCCGTCGTTTATAGTCAAATATCATTACTCGTGCTGAATTATTCGCGTCGACCGTATATTTCCTACGTATCAAACTTTTATCAGACTTTTTTCATTCGACAAACGGTAAAACCTTTTCCAAAAAGTCGCTGCGGAAATTGCGCTGAAACGCACCCACGACGAGTCGAATGTTTCGCGGGAAAATTCCACTCGCCGGTAAGGTAGAACCCCTGCAGAAAAAGCAGCCGCCTTCGCGAATCGATTTTTCGCAGAACCGTTCGGCACAGATTGGAAAGAAGCTACGCTCCGTTGACGTTAATCCGAGACTCATCTGTCAGAATGGGACTGGAAATTGGATCTCGCGGGAAAAGAGAGCTTGGCAAGAAACGAGGTGAAGGGGAGAAGGTGAAAATTCAAAGGGGCGAGTCGGCGATTGGAGGAAGCTACGCTCCGATCCGAGACTCATCTGTCAGAATGGAGCTGGAAATTGGATCTCGCGGCAAGAAACGAAGGGGAGCAAGGTGAAAATTCAAAGGGACGAAATCGGAGCAAGAAGCAACGATGTACATCTGGTGTGTTAAGTGTCCGCAATTTTCCCCACTCTACGCTACATTACCGTCCGAGCTGTCGAGGGCTACGTGAAACACGACACTCGCGCGATACGCGAAACAATACAAGTGACGACCGATACGGTAGTCCTCGCGTAACTGACCGGCAGTCGGGACCGAAACTAAGCGAGGTCAATTAAGCGAGGTGGTGTGTTCCAAAGAAAGAGTGGGGATAGTCCCAATTGCAAGAATTGGTGGGGATAAGCGCCGGTCACTTGCGCGAGAACTACTGTATTTCGGCACAATTCGCAGAATACACCTGCCCACTTAATCGTCCCGGTCCAGCTTTCGGTCCCGGCTGCAGACGCTCAAGTTGGGAATACCACTGTATCTGGTTCTGCTTCCGGCTAACGGGATGCCGGGTGACAGAGACACGTCTCACGTCCTCTCCCTTTCTACTTTCTTTGTCAACGAATTATGATAATAACGCAACGCGCGAGTCGCTGGCTGTCTGGCGAGGCAATTATACCAGAACGAGTCGGACTCGTGGTAGTGCGCGTGATTGCAAATAGGAGAGGGGGGGAGGGGAGGGGAGCAGCGTCTGCCGGTGATGGGCAAAAACCCATGGACAAAGTGATAGGGGATGACCGCGGCGGAGTCGCAAGGAACGAGGCGGGGCACCGAAAAGAAACACCATTACCGGAGGCACGTACTTACGTTAGAAATACGATCGGCCGTGCCAACGATTAACGAGCTGCCGCCGCTCGATCGGTCGATTGGCTCGCAAACCGGTCACGTTCGTCACTCGAACAGTCTCTCAAAGTTTCCCCGGAGCGCGGAGAACTTCTGCATGGCTTCTGCGATCTCGCGGAAGCCTCGTCCTCTCGAGGCGGATTCGAGCCGCTTTCGAGTCTCGCTGCGATGAGTTATGTACGTAATAGACGCGCCAGCTTCCATAACGGGCACCCTTGCCGCGCCGACCAGGAACTTGTCACTCGTTGTAACAGGGAACCGCTAATTGCTCTCCGCCGCGAGTCACTTTTTTCCTTGCGCGATGTCATAATTTTCAAAGTTTGACGCGGCGTCCTCTATGCGGTGAAAACAGAAGAAAACAAGAAAAGGAAGAAACTCAGTCGGGAGGGGAGGGGGGCCAGAAGTGCGACTGCGTGCCCCCTTGTGGAAGATTCATCAGACTCACAGCGTTTATAGAGATCATAGAGTTCGTGATGCCGAGGATTATGAATACGATTATCGTAATTGATCTACGTACGCTACGTTGTGTCGCGGCCGCTGGTCGAATTAATCGACCAATCGATCGTCGAGATTTATTATCGTAAATCATTACGTCATTACCCATTATTGCCCATTAAATATACCCACTGATTGCCCAGAAAAATGTGAAAAAACCCGGCCATTTTACCCGGTTTATTCAGAAACGAAAAATTGAATTTCAATCGTATTTGTTGTTTCTTTGTTGATCAGGCGTGTGCAGACCTGCCTGTAGACCCTATTCATCAGCGGCCCGCGCCAAAATTATAACCAAAATTGAAATTTGAATAATTTTAACCATAAATGTTCACGATGCCCATTTTCGGGAGTACGATATTTGCGAGCAGATTTTTTTTCTTTTTAAGATAAGAACAAAAATTTTAGACCAACTCTTCATATCGCCACTACCTGTATCAAACCAGATATTGTTAAACTAATTTGGCATCTTGGAAACAACTCCCGTGTTCTCATTAAAAATTTTCATATACTTTTTTCATTAATATAAATATAATTTCTCTAATCAACGTACTGTTTCGTACTGTAAAAGTTGTTTTAACATTCTCATAAATAATATAAGTGCGACCCTCAACAAATTTTTGTTGGCCAATAAAGGCCACAAGATCTAAAAAAGATTGACTGTGGATCAGGGGTGAGTTGTGCCAATTTTATCTCAAGCGAGCTTCGATGGTTCGCTAAATTACTTTAATAACAAAAACGTGTTTACAAATGGTAAACATGTACATTAGGAAAAATCAAAATAACCTCTTTTTTAATGGGATTTTACGAGCCTGTTTTTTGTCTTGACTAAATTATTTACGTCCGAGGGTTAATTCTCGTTGTAAAGCGAGAATCGTCGAATTCCTTAAACTCACATCGGTGTTTATTCTTAATTAATTTCACGAATGGGAAAGATGCTTGTTCGCGTCTATAGATACTTCCAAATAAGGCATATATATTTTCGTGTAAACTTTCCGAGGTTTTGAAAAAGCTTTCGGATCTTCCAAAAAATTTATCAAGTCAACAAGTCACTCGGAACAGAAGAGACAGGGTATCGAATTTTTCTTTTAAAAAAACCAAGGGTAAAACTAATAATTGATTTTGATCTTTTTACATCTCGTGTCGTTCTTTTCGTTTGTTATCAAAACTTGCTGTACGCGGCAACCAGAAATGGCCACTCCTGTCGTAGATCCATCCACCACGATATTTATCATTTCTAGTAGATTTGTATTTTTCGTTTGTAGATCCATGTTGCCTGTTTCGCGTAATTACGCCTGCGTCCATTTCGACGATTGCTGTGAATTGTCCGGCCGATTCTCAATTTGCCAAGCAGAGTTGTAATCCTCTAATTATTCCAAATTACACGACCGAAATGAGGGGAAAAAGTGGTTGATGTGACGCGAGTGACCAATCCCTGCGCGCCAGTCAAAAACCACGGGGGAGTATCTGCCGGTGAAATCTATCCGAATTCCAGCACGAATTCCCGAGCAAATGGACGTTACTAAATCCGACAGAAGACATCCGTCAAATCGGTCAGGGGAACGTGTTGTTAAACACTTCCATGGCTAGAACAAAAAAAAAAAAAAAAAAGAAAACGAAAAACCGGGCCTAGAGAAATCCTATTAAACGGAGTGGCTGTCGGTTTCCTAGTAAGACGATCTTAAAAAGCAATCGTCGAGAACGATCGCGATAACAAGAATGTTCGCAGAACGAAGTAAAAATGATACGTACGTACGTGTGTATCATTCTTCCAGAGATGTGTCTTTTCCCAAGAAAAAAAACTTCGTTTAATCCACTGTACACGTATACAGGGTGATTCGCGCAACTTGAAATAACCTCTAAATTATCTTCGGGATAACAAATTATCGTAAAATATATATCCTTAACCCTCTACGAGCCGATTATATTTTTCTTGGTAGTAAAAACATTTATTGAACAATTTAATGTCAACCTATAAATGCAGATTAACAATGAAGATTATCAAGAATGTTACTGGTTAATAAGGAGACATTGTCGCCATCTTGTGGAAGGAAGTTCAATTATTTGATAAAATATTGATATATTAGTACGCGACGAGGGTTAACCATCTAGGCTTAGGACCAATGTGGTTTAATACCTTTTTACTTGGAATTTAATATTTTTCCGATTTACAAAAGAAATATATAGACCAATTAAAAACTGGAAAACATTTCGGAAAACATTTCAACATGCAAAATTGATAAAACCATTACAAATTCTTGTTAAACGATTTAAATATAATTTAAAGGTTATTTAAGGGTTATTTCAGGTATGCATAAATCACCCTAAGTACTATATTTCTTTAAATAATAGTTTCAGTATATCTCTAAATAATTGGAATAGACCTTTGAAAATTATTTTATTAAGTCCTTTCCGATACTGTATATATCTCAAAAATTTTTCGTTCAAATAATGTTAAAAAAGCTACACTTAGTATGATTATTAATATTATGAGAATTAAATTTAGAACTATAAATATTATTATTTATAATAATATATATAATTTAATTTAAATTCTAAATTTGCTAAAATAATTTTATTATTATATACTTATTAAAATTTCAATAAATAACTTATAAATTATAGTCCTTTCGTACAAATAATTTAAATATATTTATAGATAGAAACCAGTCTGACTTATGTCGATTTGAACTCAAATCATGTAATATAAATATATATATATAAAACACAATAGAAAAAAGAATTTATAACTTCTAGAATAGATAGTACTCACAGAAACGTAAAGAAAAGTCCTAACAAACATGGGTCGAGAAATTAACAAGTTCAAAGTTACATAAGTTTATAAGTTAAAAAATATTTAATGAAATTATATTTTCTAATTTTATATTATTATTATTTATATTAAATAAAAAATTTATAATAATAATTAATATTTCATTATATTCATTTATATATATATATATATATAAAATATTAATTATTTTTATATTAAAATATTTAAATAGCTTACAATTAGAGCATAATATTGAAAACATTGATGAAATTAGAAAATCTTTAAATATAAATTAACTAATTTTTTTTTATATCGAAGAGATAACGTTCTAAACAAACTATACATTCAGAAATAAAGATTTTCATTTAATCTATAATATAAAGTTAGAAGCTTCAATTGTTTTAAATTAAATTAGAATATCGTTCAATAATTTTATCAACAATAAAAACGCACAAGAAATATATAGCACGTAGTTGAAAAGTCACAAGCTATCGTATTCGTTTCGGAGGATTGTCACACTGTTCGCAAGCAAACTGGCTTTCACTTTTTCCTTTTTTCTTCGTTTTTCCCTGATCGACCGGAGGAGATTTTCCCCTTTTCATTTCACTGTTACATGCACGCTTCGAGCATTTCTTTCAACGATCCCCCGCCAACTTCTCTTCAGCAACGTTTCTTCCAATTTCAACAAACTTCGACGTTATTAATTCTCCGACTCCCGATGTTTATCTATCAACTTTTTCCTCCATTCCACCCTGCGTACATTGCAGAGGTTACAGAAGCGCGCTTCGACGCTGCGCAAGACGAACGAAGAAGAAGACGAAAGCGAGCGAGCGAGAGAGAGAGAGAGAGAAAGGAGCAACTCCTATCTTCTCGCGGCACAGTTCAACTGCGAAGGTCGGTCAATGGCCAACGCCAGCTAAAAGTGGGGGGGGGGAGGGTGGCAGAGGAGGGAGAGATCCTCCGCCAGCGGGGAAGAAAACGACGAACGCTGACTGATTGTGAGCGAGCGCGAGGAAGAGAGGTTAGGGGGACGTTTGTAACTCGAATGGTAACCAGAATATCATTACGTTCAATTGCTGTACGGCGACATCCAGCTACGACCAGATGCTACATGTCGATGCACGTGCGTCCGCAGAAGAAAAAACGGAGTTGACACTGGCTACCAGTCGGTTCGCCGCTCTGTGTAACAAGATTATTCGCGAGAAGCTCGCGTCAACCGCGGATTCCTCGACCGACTCTGGAACGCGGAAATCTCCAGCTCTCTCTCTCTCTCTCTCTCTCTCTCTCTCTCTCTGTCTTGCTGCTTTCCACGAGACCAGGAGCGATGGGAAATCGCCATTATCTTTGCTACGTATCTATGCGTCGGAAGAATAATAATCGGGGCGAGAGAGAGAGAGTATCGATACGAAGCGGATGAGAACTGGAGCGTATAATGGAAGTGGGAATTTCTCGATCTCCCGATCGAAGGAGAAAAATTGAAACGACGAGAGGAACGCGATCGTGTGCCGATTTCTTCGATGAGAATTTTGAGAGCACTGGGTTTTAATCTGGATCCAATGTTGCTGTTATTTGAAAAATAAGCATTTTCTTTTTGTTTGTCTGAGGATCGAAATTTCCATTAAACTGAGAGAAAAAGCGAGGAGAAAGAAAAAATACACTTTTTCATGAAGATCTTATGATTCAAATCTTTGAAAAAAAAAAAAAAATGCATCTTTCTACGTCTATTCTAAGATCATAAATTGGTCACTTTGACCATTATAATTAGTTCTAGTAGTAACTAGAACTTTTACTCGAAGTAGAAAAAAAAGATGTATTCGAAACATTTCTTCAAACAGCTTCGTCAATTAGTAATCGATAGCTGACAGTTTCATTTATGGATTAAAATGGGACACCCTGTGCGTGAGACGCGATTTAAATTCAAATTAATTCGTTCAGAAATTGTTTTTGTCAGACGCTAGATATTCATCGACGAAAATCAACAACTATAGACACGGTCGACTAATTAATTTAATATTGATTAGAGAATCGAATCGTAAAGAAACAGAATCGAATCTGTCGGCGTTGTGGCACTTTGAACACGGATTAATGTCGTGTATTAAAGCCAATCGTGTATTTCCAATCCCGTTGCCGCGTGTTCGAACACGGCGCGCAGAGTTCCGCGAAACAGTTTGCGAAACTCGCGGCTTCTCATTAACATAACGACGTTTGCGGTGTCCCAAATCGAGAAATCGCCGCTCAACGACCCTACGTAAACCGTGAAAGACAAAAGGAATAATATTGTCACTGGTAAGAAATGGCCGACATTCTTCGTTCTCCGCTTCTTCATTCTTTACGTCTCCTGTTTTTTCTTTTCAATTTTCCCGCGTGTATAAAATACTTCGTAGAAGTATCGTTTCTTCTTACATATTCATAGATTCTTACCAATTTCTTCTAGACCTTTTACAAATTCTTTTCCACACTTTTCGCAGATTCTCAGAATTTGTAAGATATCGTTGTTCGTGAAATTAATTTATAAATATTAAATATTAATTAAATATTCATTGATATAAATATTAAAGGTACAATAATTATTTTATAAAACAGTACCAATGGTATTTATAAATTTCACCAATATAAATTGGTATTTATAAATGGTACCAACAGCGTTTATAAAATTTATGAAGTACTTTCATATATTCTTTCCAGACTTTTCATAAATTTCTTTTTCTAAACTTTTCACAGATTCTCAGAATTTGTAAGATATCGTTGTTCGTGAAATTAATTTATAAATATTAAATATTAATTAAATATTCATTGATATAAATATTAAAGGTACAATAATAATTTTATAAAACAGTACCAATGGTATTTATAAATTTTACCAATATAAATTGGTATTTATAAATGGTATCAACAGCATTTATAAAATTTATGAAGTACTTTCATATATTCTTTCCAGACTTTTCATAAATTTCTTTTTCTAAACTTTTCACAGATTCTCAGGATTTATAAGATATCGTTGTTCGTGAAATTAATTTATAAATATTAAATATTAATTAAATATTCATTGATATAAATATTAAAGGTACAATAATTATTTTATAAAACAGTACCAATGGTATTTATAAATTTCACCAATATAAATTGGTATTTATAAATGGTACCAACAGCATTTATAAAATTTATGAAGTACTTTCATAAATTCTTCCCAGACTTTTCATAAATTTTTTTCTCAGAATTTGTAAAATATCGTTACACGTGAAATATTAAATTTCATAAATATTAAATACAATGAAGACGACAAGTCTCCTGGTAAGCTGAAATTGAGAAGTTGAGCGAATTCTTTACAAAGTTGATCAAAATTGACTTCCTTCGCCGATGAAATGCTTCTTACGTGAATATCTGATAAAATACATTTCATAAAAGTACATTTCTTTTATAAATATTTTTTCCTCTAAATATTCATGAACTTATAAAATAACATTATTTTAGAAAATGTTTGATTCAAGACGGCAGGAGATAATAACGTTTCTCAAAGTTGTTCTTAACCTTTTTTTTTTTTTTTTTTTTTTAGAAAACAGATTGAAAAATAACGTCGAGCGAATTCCTTGCAAAGTCGACCGAATTCCGAAAGTTGATCAAAGTCGACTTGTTTCACCGATAAGACGACTTGCAGCTACACTGCTGCAAATATCGAACACGAGCTTCCATCGTTGATATAATTTAATGCGCGTGGAATGTTATCTATCTGTCCTATTACATTTCCAGGAAACAATAAGACGTCTTTACGTAAGAGTTTCGCTCGCAGTTTCACTTAATCGGGCAAGCATTTCAAAGCAGGCCAAGTTACTTCATTGATCGTTTCTCGCGAACACACGCGCGACAGTTACGAGAGAGTTCTCATTGATTAAAAGCGTGCAGCAGCAACGCTGCTTCGCCACGATCCCTTTCGTGTTATCTGACATAATAATTTCCAGGCTTAGCCAAGTATTAATACAGTTCGTTCGTTCGCGGTCGAAACTCGACGATTGCATCCCGAACGAGGACGATCCCTTGCTGTGTTATCTGGCTGAATAATATCTGGCAGGCTTAGCCTTAACTATTAATTTCAGTTCAATTCGTTCAAATACGAAGAAGCAATAAGCAATTTCTCGATTTTTTCAAACAGAAATTGCAAATCCCTCGATCGTTTCGATCGAAATCACCGTACAAACGAGTTCGTGTGAATTTCTTATCACCGACCTAGCTACCGATTTTATTGATACGATCGAATACTTTTGCGAATCGGATCGATCAACTAGACTAAAGAGATATATAAGACGTAATCCCTGCTGATTTCTAGTAACGTATGTTCAAGTATATATATATATATACACATACTAACGAGAAGAAAAATGCATTCTTAGAATAAATTCGCGACGTAGACAAAAAAAAAAGCATCAAATTATAAATGTAGTTTTCGAAAAAATATTTGACACGTACTTTTCTTTTTATTGGCAATCGTCGATGTTGCAGGGGTGAAAACTAACCTCAAAGTTGGAGGTTCGGAGTATATTTCGTCGATTATCTCGGAAACTACCGGAAGATACAGTTTTTGTGTAAATCGATGGAAATTAGTGTTTTTTTTTTAACGACGAATTTAGCTGTGTGTACCGTTTCGCGAAATTTCATCAAAATCGGTGATTGACACGTCGGTACGTTACCTTGTAAGTAAATCTTCGAGCGACACACTTCATCCGACATTAACATTCAAATTATCGACTATCGTTTCAACTCTACGCACACGTTCGAAAATGACAACTTGTCGTACATTTGACAATGTCGAATTATTGTATTTCTGCGACAGCAGCCTAACTTTGATAAATAAATGACGGTCGAATGATTCTTTTAACGTGGTTAATAAACACAGTGATCTAGTATCTTTGTCAAATATTTGGACGTCAAATGAAACAAAACCGTGTCAATAATCGGAACGGAAATACACAAATGTGACAACTAACTTGGGACAGAAATATAAAAAACCCTCCTGATTTCCAATAATGTACGTTTAAGTATGTATGTATGTATGTATACATGTATATATATATATATAACTATATATATCAATATATATATAACTATATATATCAATATATATATATATATAACTATATATATATATCTCAATATAACTATATATATAACTATATATACATATCAATATAACTATATATATAACTATATATATATCAATATAACTATATATATATCAATATAACTATATATATATCAATATAACTATATATATATATATCAATATAACTATATATATAACTATATATATGTCAATATAACTATATATATATAAAACTATATATATAATTATATATATAGTTATATGTATATATATATAGTTATATAGATATATATATATAGTTATATAGATATATATATATATATAGTTATATAGATATAACTCAATATAACTATATACTATATATAACTATATACTCTATATATATATACTATATATAACTATATAGATCAATATAACTATTTATATATATATATCAATATAACTATATATATATATATATAGTTACATGGATATATATATATATAGAGAGAGAGAGAGAGAAGAAAAATGCTTGTGAGAAACTTTAATTAAAATTAGATAACTCTGATTTGTATATAGGATTGTTTACAAATATAACCTTTGCACCAATAATTTTGCAGGGTGTTTTATCATTTATCATCATTCATCCATTGTACGCGATGGCCCGTGAAATTCTCTATACTAAAAGTTTTGAAATTTCATTGGCGCTTAAAAGAGAAATATATACAAAAGAAATCTCTCGTTACAAATTAAAGAAGAAAAAAAGGAAAAAATGCAACCTTTCGTTCGCTAATCATCTCGTTCGAGGACTAAACTTCGTTGACAAGTGAACTGACGACTCGTCGTTACGTTTAAAATCTTTCAAATTCTTTCCCGGCGAAAACGCTCGACGATACGATGTAGTATTAATCGAGGCAATGTTCTTGCCGTCTATCAAGGAATTTTTCTTTACTCACGAGCAAGTGCCGGCTCCGGGACTTCGTTCCGCGTTAAGAAGTAAATTTTCCCCGAATGGCTGCTTCTTCTCTACACACGCCGTGTTAACATTCCCCCGGCTGAAACAGAGGAAGAATGAAATAACGTTAGTTCATTAGCCGGCGGAACATTGCCTACAAACACGTTTCAATAGCACCGGGCGAAAAACCAGGGAATACACGGCCTATTAAGTGATACCTAGTCGTTAGCGCTTCGGTGAAAAAGGTTTATTGGTATTCCCTTGCAACATCTCGTTTCAGAAATATTCCTCGCACGATACGATACGTACGATGTTCACGGGAGAACATCACGTACGTGCGTACGTCCTGTATGATACACACGTGTGTGTGTTCAAGTAGCTTAGTTATATCACTCTCGATCACTACGAGACGCAACAGCACGTGTTTTTTTATAAATCGCGATCTTTTTATAAAAGAGGGAACTAGTTTGTAACTTTTCGCCTCGCAACTTTTGACGATTGTATTTGTTACGGCGCGGATTTGCAAAGCTGCGACGTAGTAGCTCGAGTGTAACCATTTATCTGGTTAGATCGACTTTCACGTCGTGTCACCTCGGCGATTTTGTTCGTGAATCGGCTACAAGCCTGTCGCTAAGCTTCGCTGTAATTTCCTAATGAGATTCGAAGACGCGAGCGAAGAGAAACGAGACGAGACAGTCGAAAGAGTCGATCGAGACGTGATTTTCACCGAATGAAATTAAGCGTATTCGCAAACGAACGAGCTCTAAATCCCCTATACACCGGGAGTTTCATTCAGACTTCTTCGTTCTTATCGCGCGTTTCTTCGTTCCGCGATCGGGATTAGAGCCCAAAGAACTTTTAATAGATTCGTCGCCGAGCGTCGAATGTATGCGTGTATGTACGCTCTAACCGCGATTTCACGCAAATTAATATCACGAGTATGTGTCAGAGAACTGGTTCCGAAGAAAAAAAACGTCGATGAAGCGAGCAGCCAGAGTCGCAATCGTTATTTGGGCGGTGGCTGTCAGCTTACAATCATCGCCGTTGGAAAAGAAAGAAAGAAAAAAAAGGAGGATAAAAAAGAAACTGTGTGTCGAAAGTGTGATGACTGATGATTTGTTTTGAAAAATTTTCAAATCACTTTTCAGCAAGGCTTTGTGTTTTCAGCAGAGATAATCCATTTGTAACAACGAAATTATACATTGTGCCAAGTATATATAAAAAATTAGATTTATTCGTAAAAAAGAAATTCCTTGATTATTCCTTTATCCATTTGAAGTACTCTGATTTCATTGATATTTCTTTTCAATTGCCAAAGGAACATTGTTCTCTTATAATAATCGATTCCTTAGCTTATTATTTTCCCGATTGACCGAATGGGCTACGCAACACTGATTGAAAAACTCAATCATTCGCCGAATACTAAAAATCATTGTATCAAGAATTATCACTCGAAATAAATAATTATTTTTTAGTTTATTATTTCTCAATTATTGACCAAATTGAGCCACACGACATTGTTCTCTTATAATAATCGATTCCTTAGCTTATTATTTTCCCGATTGACCGAATGGGCTACGCAACACTGATTGAAAAACTCAATCATTCGCCGAATACTAAAAATCATTGTATCAAGAATTATCACTCGAAATAAATAATTATTATTCGTCTGCTAGGAGAATGAAATGCTTTTTGATCAAGGCCGTGTCGAGGCCACCATTTCAGATTTCAAGTACGGCAAACAAATTGCCGATGTGTAGAAAGGATTATTAATAAGCGTAAGTTTAATTAATCACCGTTCGTGAAAACCGTGATATTCCCGCTCGCTCTTAAGGAAATAATGAAAAGCATGCGCGTAATATATAGAATTAAATCATTAACTTTGAGGTTAGGTTAATGGCGATGGCATTAAAGTTAACGACGGCAAACAATTACGTTCTTGCACGAGCATGTTAGCATAATTTTTGGCGTTTCAAACGTGCATTGTTTTGCTGTGCTTGTAATCTTCTGCAATTTTTTCTTTTTCTTTTTTTTGCAATTTTCTGCAAAAGGACTTCTCTTCTTTTTTTTCTCTTTTTTTTTTTCTTTCATTTCAATTACTTTCGAAATGAATGATTTATGAGAAGCATGTGCACACAATACCGTACGCGTGATTTTTATCTGGGGGGAAAAGTAAACAGTTTTTCTTGCAACATGGCCGCCGTTATTAATGCCTCTTTGTACATCGGTATACATTTATACTTCATGTTTCATCGTTGTTGAGGCTAAATGTTGCGTCCACGTGTGTATAATACTACATCGTTGCTACATCATTAATCCTGAATATGCCGTGCAAGCAAGTATATATATATATATATTTTTCTGTTAACGATTCTGTAACCGATCCCCGATGGTATCGATTCGAAAAACCATTACTCTCAATAAAATTTATGATCCTCTATGGTGGTTCTTTGCAAGTACACGTGTACCTAATCTTGACTGCGTGGTATGACACGCGATAGAAATAAGTCGACATTGAAAACTGTCGGTCTTATAACTCGATCGTCTTCATCGAAAAAAGAAGAAAAAAATCGGTCGCGAATGTAGTGTATACTACTTTGTATTATTTTACTGTTACTTTGTATGTTACTTTCCACGAGATCGTCAATATTAAAAGCGATACTGAGATTGCAAACGCTCTTTCTCTCGGGAAGATTAATCCGTTATTATTAATATTAGTTTGATGTTTGCAGTGATATTAATAAATGATCCTTTGATCCTCGTCGAATTTAAATGAAATACTCGTGAATATTATTATAATTATATATATATTATAATTATAAATATTATTATAATTATATATATATGAATATTATTATTATAATTATATATTATTATAATATTATTATAATTATATATATATGTGAATATTATTATAATTATATATAATTCAGTACATGACACTGTCGGGATTATCCTGTAAATGTTATCGATCATTAAAAAAAAAAAGAAAAAATCAGTCGCAAATATAATGTATCACTTTGTACTGCTTTATATCTCAAGGTCGTCGATATTAAAAGCCACAGAGAAACGTACAGAAAGTATCACGACATCGATCAAGGTAATTTTCAAAATGAAAATCACAGATCACAATACGCATTTATTTCAGGAAGATCAACCTGTATTTAATATTAATAAATGGCCCTCCGGTCTCGTCGAAAATGTTGAGATCACCTGTAAAAAAAAAACTAGCTGCGAATGTGTAACGTATTGCTTCGTACCTTTCTGAAGGTCACTCGACATTTAAAAGCGAAATGTACACAGGAGCACGTCAGTCGGTAACAAAATCTTCAAAATGGAAATCTCAACGAGAGGTTACCATTCACTTCAGAGTGATTCACGTCGAGGATAAAGGATATTTAACAATTGCTAAAAATGATCGTTCGATCCCGCGAATTTAAATTAAGCTCGTTCGTACGTGAAACTGTTGAGATTGTCTAGCAAATGAAGTACACGCCCGGTGACATTTATGCGAAATTGCGCGTGTCAGGAACAGGCGCTCGGCTGGTGATTTGCAAGCGCATAGAAGCGAACAGGATTCCCAAGTTGGCTCGATATTAGTTACCGACGTAGCCGGCTAATTCATCAACGCCGGTAAAAAGGGGATTTGTTCGTTTTTCGCGCACGCAACGCGCGGACGTTAGGTGGGGGGAGGGGGTTTGAAACTGGACACTAAGTAAGCACACGTATTCTTATTCGCGTGCACGCCGCGCGCCGTGCTAATAAAACTTCGCCGCGAAATGTTTTGCTTTGCCGAGGAATCGAGTGAATCGAGCCCTTTCATCGGTAAGTGAATGCGCCGATTGTAGGGCAATGGCAGTTTTTCGCTAACATCGGCCATCGATGTTATTTTTCCCATACGGGAAACGGCCGATTTAAATTCATTGAAGTTCCCGCGTCATCCGTTATACACCCAAGCGGGAAAACCGCGGGTCTTGTTTTTTCCTGCGTTGCCGACTGATTGTCCGCGCGTATCGCGAATCTCTGGCGCTTTCTCGACGCCACGCTCGCGTTGATATTATCGATTACGGTACTTGGCTGAAAGGTACCAGCTACTGGAAGGAAGTGGGGAACGTTGCGAACGGAAATTACGCGAGAACGACTTTGAATCGACATGTTAATGGCAACGTGAAGTAACACTGCCGTTTCTGATACGCTGCAGTGTCGTGAAAAATATATCGAGTAAACGATAAACGATCGTTTAATTTAGGCTCGCGCTCTAACCAATAATAACCAAAATTGGAATAATTGAACAAGACATTTTATTGTTTGAATAATTTTAACTCTGAATATGTAGGAACAGGGGAGTATTTATATTTACGAGCAGATATTTTTCCTATACAAGAAATGAAATAAGAATAAAAATTTTAGACGAGCATCTTGAAAATATCGCCACTGCTTGTAACAAATCAGATACTGATGAACTGGTATCTAAAAAAACGAGGCTCAGTTTCCTTGGTGGAAAATTTTCATATTTATTATATAATTTAATATATTATCACATCATATATGTTCATATAAATATATTTTTCTAATCACTGTCCCGCTATAAAAAGTTTGTTTCAATATAGGTTGTGTTGAACAGGTAAAAAAGAATATGTAAAGAATATGTAAAACTATTGTTTCAATTGTAACGTGAAAGAGAGCGACTATTTCCAAACGTCTCGCAATTATGAATTTTACAGACACTTCGAAAATATTTCACGCTATTTTTGTTATTTCATATATTCTCAAATATATTTTACAATAGCGATATAACGAGAAACGACGGTTCGAAAAAAGAAAAAACTTCATTTTGTACTAATTGTTTCCAAGTAACGTGAAAGTGACTATTTTCAAATATCTCATAAACGCAATCATAAACTTTGAAAATACTTCGCATCGAAGTACGGTTCACAATGTATCGTGAATCGTATTTAAAATTATTCTTACGCTTATTATTTTCATTGGACGAAAAAAAAAAAACTGATGCTGTTTATTTAACGAGTAATTTAACCCCATCAGATCTTGAAGCGGCAATCGGAACCGGTTGATCACGATCGATTGGCTAACTCGGCGTGCAAGTGCCATTCTGTACGGCAGTTCAAGTATGGCGACGAATTAATTACGAAAAACCACCTGTACTCTTAACAAAAGTATCAACGCAGCGTGTTATTAACACAATATATAATAAACGTTAGCGTTCGATTAGAGTTTTTTTCTTTTTTTTTTTTTTTTCTTAGCTTGGAACTTTGGACTCGTGGTCTATCGATTCTATGAGTATCAATGAGATTCATTAAAGCACGATTGCTCCTATAACATCGCTATCAGCTTCTATCATCGCTGAAACTCTCTGAAATTTGCCTACTCGAAAGTTTTTGCCTGAGTAGAAAATTAATTGTAAAAATAATAATTGATTTCATTTCTAATCAATAATCTTGTACGTCGGACATTTTATTTATATTGGATTTTATTATAACATCGTACAACATATATTTTACATACATTGGATTATTTTGAATTATTTATATTTCAGCTTCAAATTTTGCATGAAAACAATTTACAGCCCAGTCGTATGAATAAAACATTCACACGGCATAGAAAGAAAAGAAGGGGGGGGGGGAAATGATCGCGATCGCGTAACTCTATTAATAATTCAAATTTATAAAGTATAGGTTGTGAAACAGGCAGACAGACGCGTTCGAGTAAGTAAGCCCCCTTAAGCATAAACGTTTTCGCAAAATATTGAAATTTCGATCTCGAAACGAACTTCGATCGGCGCAAGATCGCGGTGATATTTATCACGTACACGCTCTCTGTTTTTTCTTTTCTTTTTTCTTTACACGCGAATTGTAAGTAAACACACAGTGTCCCTGATCTGACTGCAAAGCGCACCGGTGTCTAACGAAACGCGAAAACGTGAAACATCCGCGCGATATATTTTTTAATTAACATTTTTCAACGTTTTCCATCTCTCTCGCGTCAGCTTGAGAATAATTTATCGGGAAATTATATGAAACGCGTCGAGACGATGGGCCTGAAGACGATAGCCCTTTCGGTAAAAATGAAACCGAGGAGGTATCGCTCTTCGTATCTGGTACAATCACGCCTGGCAATTAGATACTTTCGAAGAATGTGATCCTCTCGATATATCGATGATCCCCCATCCATCATTGTACCTACGTTTCACTCGTACCGAGACCACTCGAGATTTTCACGCAGCATGAACAGAGGCTGAGGAGAGGAGGGATCGAGATTCTCTGCCGAGATCTATCCGAGACGGATAGAGCGGTCTTAAGTGGCTCTTGACCTCGCACTTCTGTGCGTGCAACGTTACGTTTACACGCGTGTGTACGTTTAACCTCTCGAGCCTTTCTCGATGATAACGTCATCTCCTTTTGAAACTTCATCGGTGGTGAAGGCGAAACGAGTGAGATTCTCACTCATCGCCAGCGAGAGACGACGAGGTGTTCCAAGATGAGTAGGATCAACGAGAACGTTTTGTCTGATCCTCACGAACGAAGGTCGACGCGGTCATGCACTTTTGAACACTGAACGTATTAACGTCCCCGGTCAAGTGGCGGAAGAAGGTTTTTGGCATTTTTTTTAAAAATTCTGCAAAATCCTTTCGTTCGTTCGACCTTTTGTTAAATGAAAAATCTGATTTCTTCTCTTGCTATTTACTATGAATGTTGCATTGTTTCCTGTATTAAATTATCTGTATTCCTTTCGTTGGACGCGGGTTTTAGATCTTCCGGGCCGCATAGTTTATCTTTTTGTCAGTTCAATGTAACCTATATATTATTTATGAGGATGTTAGAACAACTTCTGTAGTGAAACAATACACTGATTAGAAATATATATTTATATTAATGTATATGTAACATGATAATACATTAATGTAATAAATATGAAAATTTTTAACGAGTGCTTTGAAGCTGTTTCACACGATACAAGTCGCAAAATGGCGCAAGCGATCGTAGCAAGAAAATATGTAGAAACGACTATACGTAGTCTAATCTCGAAATGTTCCAAAATGTCTGAAATTTACAAATGTTTTCGCAAATTTCCCGCGAAACGATTCAACTCAAGTGAAGAAACGAAGCGAAGTAAGTGAAGTCACAGCTCGGAGGTTAGGTTGCTTCGAGAGCTAAGAGGTTAGGTTTTTCTTCGAGAGCTAAGTTTTAGATCTTCCGGGCCGCATAGTTTATCTTTTTATCAGTTCAATGTAACCTATATATTATTTATGAGGATGTTAGAACAACTTCTGTAGTGAAACAATACACTGATCAGAAAGATAGATTTATATTAATGTATATAACATGATAATACATTAATATAATAAATATGAAAATTTTTAACGAGAACTTTGAAGCTGTTTCACACGATACAAGTCGCAAGATGGCGCAAGCGATCGTAGCAAGGAAATATGTAGAAACAATTCAATTGAAGTCAAGAAACGAAGCGGAGTAAGTGAAATCACAGCTAAGGGGTTAGGTTTTTCTTCGAGAGCTAAGAGGTTAGGTTTTTCTTCGAGAAAGAATCCAATCTGTCATTTTAGCCTCGAAATAGGGCACGTTCGTCTCGGCGATATCTTGTAATGCAAATGGAAAGCTGAACCGTTTGAATTAACGGAAAAATCAAGTGAAACGACGTGTCACTCCAAACGCGATATACCGTTTTTTTCATTTTCACTCTGGCGTCGTTAGAAATTGAAACGAGAGAGTAAAACAATGGTCTTTCAAGCCTGCCAACACAGCGACGATAACTATTATCGTCGTTCTATTTGTCTTCTAACCAGTCCAGGACAGGGTTCGACATTTCGCGTTTCAAAACTGAAGAGAACAAGTCGACGATTGAAACGAACTAAAATAAAAACGTCGGCTGCCAGTATGGAGCATGGCACCGCAAAAGGATTAATAACAATTTCACGGCTATTAAATAACACGCTTACGAGTTCGAAAGCAGCGAAACTAACGCGGAGCCGAGAAGCAATAAAGTTTTTCACGTATCAAGTATCAAACTCGATATTTGCACCATCAGTGACTCACGATTAAAGATCGAGTATTAGTTTCAAGCTTTCACAATTGATAAACCGATAAAACGGTCGCTCTCCAGATCTGCATACATATCGATTTCTTGGCCAATAATTTGTCTCTTAAAAATTTACTATCTCCCAAATTTATCAACCGGTCAATAAACAAATTGGAACGGGTTCTTTTTCTTCTGAATGAAACTGTAGCAAGCGCCGATATCTTTCCGTTTGATGGATCAAACTATCGAAAGGCTGCTTTCTTCGAGATGTGTAGCTCGCACGACTGTTTGAGCAATATGTTTGGACATTTTTTTTTTTTTTTGTTCTTCTTCTTCTTTTGCGTCGTACGTTGACGATGTTACATCTGTGCCTATGTCATCCTAGACATAGTTGGCCGAAGGAAAGTAACTCACATGACAGTCACCGCAGATAACGCGAGCACGGGTAGCAGAGTAAATGGGACAGTCAACTTCGTAGATACACTGGCTGTTACATAAATCTCGAAGCTGCAAAGAGCAGCCATATCGTCGCGACTCGTTTTGTTGTTGTCTACGATTTTTGGTAGAACTGGCCGATCTCGAGTTTTTAGTGGTCGAGGACGAAATCAAATTTGGAAATTTTGACACGCTAGAACCACCAAAAAAGTGGTCAAAGTCACTAATTTCGTGTGGAAATTTTATATTTAGACACTCGAGTGATTGTTGATTCTTTTTTTTAAATATATTGATAGAAAGGAAATTAGAGTTTTTTAAAATATATTAACAGAATCTTGTGTTCTTTGGTGTAATATTTGTAGCAATATTAAAATAATTTAATTTACTATCAGAACCTCTTTTTTAGTCAAATTGGAAATATTTCCAATCTAGTTGACACTGGAACTACCAAAAGTGGTACCAAAGTCACTAATTTTGTATGGAAATTTTATATTTAGACACTCGAGTGGTTGTTAATATTTTTCTTTAAATATATTGATAGAAAAAAAATTAGAGTTTTATAAAATATATTAACAGAATATTGTGTTCCTCAGTGTAATATTTGTAGCAATATTATACTATAGTTCGTCTAGTTCATTTGTTACCATTTGTCGCCATTGCTATTAGAAATCGACAGGCAATTTGTACCCAATTAAAATAATTTAATTTACTATCGAATCCCTTGTTCAATTAATTTCAAAGTTAATTATCCAGAAATTAGGCTTTTTATAATTCATTTATTCTTAAATACACTACATTTTGATTTGAAATATTATTTTATCGACTTTTCATTTATAAATCTAAATAACAATATGCATAAGTAAAATTCAAGCATATCTTATCGTGGATTATCAAATTAAATAATAAACAATTTGAAACAATCTGGATTCTAGGAGAAGAATGTTCGTCGAAGCTTTTTGAACTCTTTTCTCTTCGCCTATGGTCTTCTTTGTGCGAAAGAAAATGGAAGATGCCCAATAATCACTTCTCGAATCACGGAACTAATCAAAAGAACACACTTCGTAGAACACACTCCGCGTGGAATTAATTTTCTCAAAATATATCGACACGGTGGTTTTCTTCTGTGAACTAATGTGAGGCTGCCGATCTGTGAAAATCCACTTCTCAACATGCACGCGTACACGCAAGGTCAAAGCTTTTACCCACTCAACTGGTTTGTTATGATCAAGAGACGGTAAATTATAACGTTCCCAAGGTATTTTTCAATCACTTTAATGCGTACGTTTTTTTAACACGCGCAAAAGCAAAGCTGTTTCCTGTCGTTTTTTATCGTTCTCCTCAAATTGATTGTGAGCAGTTCGCGAAACGATTGTTCCAAAAAAAAACTGTATTTTACTATTCGCTTTGTTGTTCCTCGTATAAAATTGTTATATATATATATATTTACAAACCTAACCTGAACCTAAACCTAACCAACGCTGTTTGAATTACTGTGCATGTAATTGAGTTGTAAGTTTACAAACCTAACCTGAACCTAAACCTAACCAACGCTGTTTGAATTACTGTGCATGTAATTGAGTTGTAAGTTTACAAACCTAACCTGAACCTAAACCTAACCAACGCTGTTTGAATTACTGTGCATGTAACTGAGTTGTAAGTTTATAAACCTAACCTAACCTAAATTTAACCAACGCTGTTTGAATTACTGTGCGTGCAATGGAGCTGTAAGTTTATAAACCTAACCTAACCTAAACTTAACCAACGCTGTTTGAATTACTGTGCATGTAATTGAGCTGTAAGTTTATAAACCTAACCTGAACCTAAACCTAACCAACGCTGTTTGAATTACTGTGCGTGCAATGGAGCTGTAAGTTTATAAACCTAACCTGAACCTAAACCTAACCAACGCTGTTTGAATTACTGTGCATGTAATTGAGCTGTAAGTTTACAAACCTAACCAACGCTGTTTGAATTACTGTGCATGTAATTGAGTTGTAAGTTTACAAACCTAACCTAAACCTAAACTTAACCAACGCTGTTTGAATTACTGTGCATGTAATTGAGCTGTAAGTTTATAAACTTAACCTAAACCAACGCTGTTTGAATGCAGAAAAGAAGACAAATGATTCGGTAAAAGGTATTCAAAAACCGAACTTTTTACTCGTGTAAACTAAATGGATACAGCGGAATAATTGATTCGTGTTAGTGAATCCCTACGACTCTGTACATAGATGTCAGATTAATAACCTCGTCTGGTAAATACAAATGGCAGCACCATAACCTATGATTGTATACCCGATAGACGAGCATTCAACTATTTTTAAACACCGGTTCAATTGTCGCTGGCTCGGTTATGGTCTAGACAGTAGCAAAGGTTGCGTAACACTTAATAATAAGAAATATGTACATGCACGATCTACGATCCATGAACTTTCTCGTTTAACTCAATTCCATTCGAAAATTCGACGACTAAAGCGTGAAATTTCCATCCGGGGAGATTAAAGTAAAAAAAAAATGGGAAAACTTCGACGATACGATAAATTACACTGACTTTTTCAGAGAAATCATTGAAATTTTTAAAAACACATTATTTTACCTGCGTGAATAAAATTTCGAAGGAAAATTTTTTATAATACGATTTTTCGAGAAACCATTCAAGCTTTTAAAAATCATTTAAATTCTTAAGAAGACACAGTTTTCTTCCTATGCCAAAATAGAATTTCCAACTTTGAATTTTTAAAAGTGTATCGTATTTTATGCCTAACAGAATTTCTGTAGAAAAATTCTTTATAAAATAAATTACACATTTTTACACATTCTTTATAAAATAAATTACACATTTTTACACATTCTTTATAAAATAAATTACACATTTTTAAATTCTTAAATTTTTCGAAACACATTAGTCTATATTTCTTTCTTTTGAATATAAATCAAAAGTTCTTTATAGTACAACGAATTACACTACGCGTTTTTCGAGAAATCATAGAAATTTTTAAAAACACATTATTTTACCTGCGTAAATAAAATTTCGAAGGAAAATTCTTTGTAATACGATTTTTCGAGAAACCATTCAAGCTTTTAAAAATCATTTAAATTCTTAAGAAGACACAGTTTTCTTCCTATGCCAAAATAGAATTTCCAACTTTGAATTTTTAAAAGTGTATTGTTTTATGCCTAACAGAATTTCTGTAGAAAAATTCTTTATAAAATAAATTACACATTTTTACACACTCTTTATAAAATAAATTACACATTTTTACACACTCTTTATAAAATAAATTACACATTTTTAAATTCTTAAATTTTTCGAAACACATTAGTCTATATTTCTTTCTTTTGAATATAAATCAAAAGTTCTTTATAGTACAACGAATTACACTACGCGTTTTTCGAGAAATCATTGAAATTTTTAAAAACACATTATTTTACCTGCGTAAATAAAATTTCGAAGGAAAATTCTTTATAATACGATTTTTCGAGAAACCATTCAAGCTTTTAAAAATCATTTAAATTCTTAAGAAGACACAGTTTTCTTCCTATGCCAAAATAGAATTTCCAACTTTGAATTTTTAAAAGTGTATCGTATTTTATGCCTAACAGAATTTCTGTAGGAAAATTCTTCATAATAAAATAAGTTGCACACTTTTCGAGAAGTCGTTTAAGCTTCTAAAAATACTTTTACGCCTGAATGAAACTTCTAACGAAAATTCTTCAGCAAGCGACGTTATTTGAAAGTTTTTCGAAACGCTCGGATCCGATCGATGCGTACGTTCAAGAGTTTAAAAAGAAAAACCTAACCTAAACCTAAACCTCAACGAAAGTTTCATCAGGAAGGCAACAGAGGTTCTGCTATATTTCGAGATCTGGGCGTAGCCCCCTAATCTCATCGTAATCACGTTCACTTTGCAAACGCTGGTGACACTGATCGGTAACCGATTCCTCGCGTCGCCCGTGGCCATTGTGTCGCGAGTTTTCGACCGCGCTCGTGTACAATCGTTGATTGTAATCTTCTTACACGGTGATTTAAGTGGCTATATGAAAAGCAGAGACGAACGAGCGAGGCGACGTCGTTAGCGACGTCCCTTTCTAATTTCTTAGCCTTTGTCGCCGGTCAAAGTCGCCTTCGGACTCGACTAAGAGAAAGCTCCTCGGCGTCGCTGTCGCCGATCTTTCGACGTCTTTCTTCGCTTTACGAAACGCCTCGCCGAGAGTAACGAACTTGAAGAACTTGAGACTTGAGAAAATTGAGAAAATATATGTTTCATTTTGTTATTCGCGTACCTTCGAATCCCTTTGAACGAGCTATATATCGATCGATCGAGACGTTCGATTTATTTGCTGACTTTTCTACTGACTAAAATCATTATTTCAGAAATTTATTACTCGAAGTAAATCTCGCGCCCAAGTCTGGTGTTTACAGAGCACACATGGACAGATGGACGTATTCTGCGAACCGTGAGATCGGCTGCGCCATGTTAATGCGAGGGATTAGCACGGGGGAGTAACGAAATGGTGGATATTTCTTTGTATATACATCGAGTGCATCGATGTTGATGGGCCCATGGGATTTGTACAAGTGGCAAACTGTCGTTAATTTTAGTCGCACGAGTATTCTTTAGCGCGTTAAAAAAACGAACGTCTACTTCTTCGGCGGCCAATTTATGGGGTTATCACGTGATCACGATAATTAAAGTAACCTGATCTGGCCTGAAACTCCAAACTGTTCGAAACTCCAAGATTGTTTCAGTAAAATTACAGAATTTCTAACATTGGAACTAAATTAAAATGACCAAGTAATTTTCCAAAATTTGGAAAGAGTTTCGAAGAAGAAGGAGAAGAAGATTACTTGGGATAACCCAAGAAATAATGAGAATTTTCTGAGCACGCCTGGAATATATAATTCGAAGTAATTGCAACGATCCTGTTGATGAGATTTTGGACTAAAATTGACAGATACTACAACATCTATCATACTAAACAAAATTATAGATTTCTCAATATTAAAATTTGTAATTTTACAAATAAAAAACTTGGAGATTTTATGTATAATTTGTAACAGGTGTATTTTTAGGTAGTCGAGCGATTTTTAACAAAAATATATGAATAGAAGCTCGCATCTTTTAGAAGCTCACATCTTGCATCTTAACACCTTGTCGACAAGGTCATAACGTTGATTTCCTATCGCTAAAGACGGGAAGAAAATATTTTTTGTACGTGCTGATTTTTCGCAGATGTCTTTAGTCAATGAAAAAAAAATAAACATGTTTCTACTCGAAAACTAACAAAAATGAAAAATTTTATTTAAATTTTACAAAAAAGTTGAACTTTGTGAAAATATATATATATATTGCAATACAATCGCGGAAATAAAAATTCAGTGTAAAATTACAAATTTTAATATTGAGAAATCTATAATTTTGTTTAGTATGATAGATGTTGTAGTATCTGTCAATTTTAGTCCAAAATCTCATACTCATCAACAGGTTGCAATTACTTCGAATTATATATTCCAGGCGTGCTCAGAAAATTCTCATTATTTCTTGGGTTATCCCAAGTAATCCTCTTCTCCTTCTTCTTCGAAACTAACTTAGCATTCACTATTTTTCTTCTTCTTCAGAATTGTCCAAAGTAACCAGCGACTTATTGCTCATCCTCCTAAAATATTCTCTTCGTCAATCACATCGTCGCTATTAGTTTCTATGTCCTCCATAAATATTGCTTCCGAGTTTGTATTCCAGTTTTTCGATGCCATATTTGTGAAATTTTTTAACGTTACGATAACAAATATTCAACTTTTCCGTACGCTAAAGTCTCAACAGCGGCTGATTTTAGAGGTTCAGATACGGCGCATAGTTACTGCGCGTGTCATTCATGTGACGCCAAAATGGCGTCATCCGCAGAGGTGTAGCCTCTTTACTATGAATATTATTTAGTCCTTGATGAATTTCAGCGATAGTTAACGTTAACAGATCTCCGTTATTTTTACGGTAAAAAAAGAATATCGCAGAATATCCGGAAAAAAGGGGCATCCAAATATTCGAGATAATAGTTACGAAACAATGAAAGGGGAAGACGGGGAACAAAAAACACCAGATAAATACGACTTCGCTCTCACTCTCTTCGATGGCAAAAAACAACATTTTGTAAACGAATAACCCTGCTGTGCTAATTAACGCGCTCGTCCTCCTACCAACGTGCTAGCGTCATAAATTTTCATTGTACTCGTGCAGCGCGTGCAAGTGAGCTGTCGTCTGTCGCGAGTAACGAGCGTAAAATTTGTTGATTGCGCTGACACCGCGATGTACGAAGATTCCGCTAGATCGCGAAACGCTGCGCTTATTACACGCTATTTTCACGGCGAGTCAAAAAGTACTCGGCGAGGGAATAAATACAAAAGTCTATTGTTCCGTGACTTGTGTTGCCCTCTCCCCTCCCCCCTTTTGTATTGTGCATTATATCATCGTACTGTTTGCTCCGTCACAATGAAAATGTGCCCGCTGTAAATCGCGTTGCCGCGCGGCAATAAAGCATCATCGCAGTCACATCCGGCGTCCCCACAACTGAATCATCCACATTGTCCACATTTGACAAAAAGGTCCGTGAGACTAGGACGACTCGATTCGCTTTTTCGCTGTACACGCGGATACACAGGTGATAAATCGCTGGGAACTGTCTCTCGAGGCTGTCAGAAATTGAACTTTCCAGAGGATTTAATTAAACAAAGAGCGAAGCTTCTCGAACGATGACCAAGCCTGTTGCGATTCAACTTTCACTGTGTGCATTTATCGGTTGTCTCACGTGTAACGTGTCACATTTTTCAACATAGCCTCGATGTAGTTCGATTATTTCTTTATACTTTTCATTGTGTGTTAATTTAAAATATATATATATATATATATATATATATATATAGAGTATAATATTATTACATTTAATTTCCAATTAAAAAATTTATTATAATTTTAATTTCATCTTTCTATAAATAGAAAGAAAATTTTATTCAATAATATATATGATCTCCAACTTCGCTATTCCTTTTCCTATTTGGAAGCTCCGAATAAATGATAATCGGAGGATGTCAGCGGAATAGAAGAACATATAAGAACTTTTCGGCTAAACTCCGTCAATTTTGGTCTGATCTGTAGTTTTTAGAAAAGTCAATGCTTTCTTTCGACTAACCTTCTTTTTTCAAAGTGTCGACGACTAACATACGATTATATCTGACTGCTTCAAGAACGAAAGGGTCGCGAAAATGCGGCACGGTCTCGATTGATCAGTCTCAATTTTCTTCGTTTTCGCCGCTTTCTTTAAGAAAACAAAACAGCACGATTACTCGAGAGTTCCGAGTCTCTAATGTAATCCAAAGTCAATGCTTTCTTTCGACTAACCTTCTTTTTTCAAAGTATCGACGACTAACATACGATTATATCTGACTGCTTCAAGAACGAAAGGGTCGCGAAAATGCGGCACGGTCTCGATTGATCAGTCTCTTTGTCTCAATTTTCTTCGTTTTCGCCGCTTTCTTTAAGAAAACAAAGCAGCACGATTGCTCGAGAGTTCCGAGTCTCTAATGTAATCCAAAGTCAATGCTTTCTTTCGATTAACCTTCTTTTTTCAAAGTGTAGACGACTAACATACGATTATATCTGACTGCTTCAAGAACGAAAGGGTCGCGAAACTGCGGCACGATCCATATACTTTCGTTCTCGATCATCGCGTTTCACAAGGATGAATCAGAAGCAGGAACCTCAACGATCAACCTTCGGCAGACGTTCTTCTCTGAAGAAGTCCCCTCGGTGACATAATTTTCGCTTTCGAGAGCTTTCCAGTCCTCAGCGAGTCGCAGCGAGCCGATATTCGCGAGACATTCGTCCGGTCTCTCCATCGAAGCGGACGAGTTTGCTTCATGGTCCGTCGAAGCGGACGTCTTCCTTTTCGGCGAAGGGAATCGCCAACAGTTACAAGTGTGTGTGTGTGTGTGAGAGAGAGAGAGAGAGAGAGAGAGAGATTTGCCGAGGACGTGAAACGATGTTCGGTGATCGGTCGACTTGGCCGGCGATATTCGTGAAAGTCATTTACGTCGTTGCTCCTTAGCCAGCCGTAAAGGGTATTCGGTGACGTCAACTTCGATTACAGCCGAATTCAATGGCAAGGTCTTTGGCCTCGCCACCTCCTCTCGCTATTAAGGCCAAAGCCAGCGAGAAAAGTCTGCCGGTGCGTGCGACGTCGGTCAGCCTTGGCCGCTGCGTCTGTACATTTGCGCGAAAAACTGCAGCAAACTGGGCCATCGTCAATTATACTTTTCATCTTGTTGTCTCTATCAGGAGACAATACACAGCGACAAATGAGAAATTCATCGAGGCTTTTTAACAACCTCTTGCGTGCTGGAACGACGTGCACGTTTTTCACGAGAATTTCCACTCCCTGTTGCAAAATTGCAACATTCATACTCAGTTTCAAGTATGTTTAAATATACTGAAAATACAGGCAAAACAAATAATTTCTCAGTGTTGTTAGTGTTATTAGTATATTATTGGTATTTCTCAGTATTATTGTGTATTATTTTGGTCACTCGTTTTGGTCCGTAAACCAGTTGCCATCGCGAGGATCCTAACCTAGTATTTTTAAATAATCGAAAATACAGGCAAAACAAATAATTTCTTAGTATTATTAGTATATTATTGGTGTTTCTTAGTATTGTTGGTATATTATTGGTATTTCTTAGTATTGTTGTGTATTATTTTGGTCACTCGTTATGGTCCGTGAATCAGTTGCAGGGATCCTAACCTAGTATATTTAAATAACCGAAAATACAGGCAAAACAAATAATTTCTTAGTATTATTAGTATATTATTGGTATTTCTTAGTATTGTTGGTATATTATTGGTATTTCTTAGTATTATTAATATATTATTGGTATTTCTTAGTATTGTTGGTATATTATTGGTATTTCTCAGTATTATTGTGTATTATTTTGGTCACTCGTTATGGTCCGTGAATCAGTTGCAGGGATCCTAACTTAGTATATTTAAATAACCGAAAATACCAAATATATTTACATAACCGAAAATACAGGCAAAACAAATAATTTCTTAGTATTATTAGTATATTACTAGTATTTCTTAGTATTATTGTGTATTATTTTGGTCACTCGTTATGGTCCGTAAACCAGTTGCCACCGCAAGGATCCTAACCTAGTATTTTTAAATAATCGAAAATACAGGCAAAACAAATAATTTCTTAGTATTATTAGTATATTATTGGTATTTCTTAGTATTGTTGGTATATTATTGGTATTTCTTAGTATTATTAATATATTATTGGTATTTCTTAGTATTGTTGGTATATTATTGGTATTTCTCAGTATTATTGTGTATTATTTTGGTCACTCGTTATGGTCTGTGAATCAGTTGCAGGGATCCTAACTTAGTATATTTAAATAACCGAAAATACCAAATATATTTACATAACCGAAAATACAGGCAAAACAAATAATTTCTTAGTATTATTAGTATATTACTAGTATTTCTTAGTATTATTGTGTATTATTTTGGTCACTCGTTATGGTCCGTAAACCAGTTGCCACCGCAAGGATCCTAACCTAGTATTTTTAAATAATCGAAAATACAGGCAAAACAAATAATTTCTTAGTATTATTAGTATATTATTGGTATTTCTTAGTATTGTTGGTATATTATTGGTATTTCTTAGTATTATTAATATATTATTGGTATTTCTTAGTATTGTTGGTATATTATTGGTATTTCTCAGTATTATTGTGTATTATTTTGGTCACTCGTTATGGTCCGTGAATCAGTTGCAGGGATCCTAACTTAGTATATTTAAATAACCGAAAATACCAAATATATTTACATAACCGAAAATAACAAATAATTTCTTAGTATTATTAGTATATTACTAGTATTTCTTAGTATTATTGTGTATTATTTTGGTCACTCGTTATGGTCCGTAAACCAGTTGCCACCGCAAGGATCCTAACCTAGTATTTTTAAATAATCGAAAATACAGGCAAAACAAATAATTTCTTAGTATTATTAGTATATTATTGGTATTTCTTAGTATTGTTGGTATATTATTGGTATTTCTTAGTATTATTAATATATTATTGGTATTTCTTAGTATTGTTGGTATATTATTGGTATTTCTCAGTATTATTGTGTATTATTTTGGTCACTCGTTATGGTCCGTGAATCAGTTGCAGGGATCCTAACTTAGTATATTTAAATAACCGAAAATACCAAATATATTTACATAACCGAAAATACAGGCAAAACAAATAATTTCTTAGTATTATTAGTATATTACTAGTATTTCTTAGTATTATTGTGTATTATTTTGGTCACTCGTTATGGTCCGTAAACCAGTTGCCACCGCAAGGATCCTAACCTAGTATTTTTAAATAATCGAAAATACAGGCAAAACAAATAATTTCTTAGTATTATTAGTATATTATTGGTATTTCTTAGTATTGTTGGTATATTATTGGTATTTCTTAGTATTATTAATATATTATTGGTATTTCTTAGTATTGTTGGTATATTATTGGTATTTCTCAGTATTATTGTGTATTATTTTGGTCACTCGTTATGGTCTGTGAATCAGTTGCAGGGATCCTAACTTAGTATATTTAAATAACCGAAAATACCAAATATATTTACATAACCGAAAATACAGGCAAAACAAATAATTTCTTAGTATTATTAGTATATTACTAGTATTTCTTAGTATTATTGTGTATTATTTTGGTCACTCGTTATGGTCCGTAAACCAGTTGCCACCGCAAGGATCCTAACCTAGTATTTTTAAATAATCGAAAATACAGGCAAAACAAATAATTTCTTAGTATTATTAGTATATTATTGGTATTTCTTAGTATTATTAGTATATTATTGGTATTTCTTAGTATTATTAATATATTATTGGTATTTCTTAGTATTGTTGGTATATTATTGGTATTTCTCAGTATTATTGTGTATTATTTTGGTCACTCGTTATGGTCCGTGAATCAGTTGCAGGGATCCTAACTTAGTATATTTAAATAACCGGAAATACAGGCAAAACAAATAATTTCTTAGTATTATTAGTACATTATTGGTATTTTTTAGTATTATTGTGTATTATTTTGGTCACTCGTTATGGTCCGTGAACCATTTGCCAGCGCAAGGATCCTAACCTAGTATATTTAAATAACCGAAAATACCAAATATATTTACATAACCGAAAATACAGGCAAAACAAATAATTTCTTAGTATTATTAGTATATTACTAGTATTTCTTAGTATTATTGTGTATTATTTTGGTCACTCGTCATGGTCCGTGAACCAGTTGCCAGCGCAAGGATCCTAACCTTCTCTAACTATAGCTTTCGGACCAACAAGTCCGTGCGGTTTTTTCTAAATAAATAACATGAAACTTCTTCGTGTTAAACAATAATTCATTCGAGAACGTATCGATCACTTTTTGATCCATTACTTTCTGCCAACTCTCATAATTCTACGCTGGTCTTTTGCGGCAAAGGACTGGATCCAGGTACCAGGTTTGATATCGATCAAAGATCTTTTTCCCTGAAAAAAATTCGGAAGAGAGCGAAGATTTGGTGAATAAAGAGAAATGTGATAACACATCTCATCCTACTTGCAATAATTTCTGTCCAGCCTCCAACGACGTATGAAATCTGGCATTATCGACGAAAGACAACTCCTTTGCCACTCGCTGTTCTTTTTTTTTTTATAAATGGCATTGTACAATTCGTTCAATTGTCGACAGTACACGCTCGAATGAATCGTTTCATTCCTTGGCAGCAGTTCAATGAACACGATGTCTTTCTAACGTAAACCTAATCTAAACCTAACCTAAACCCAAATATCCGGTGTGGTCGGTTTTCACGCGCGAGCTTGAAAAACGAACCGCACGGCACGAAGACAATTGAAAGCAATTTACGAGGCAGACATACGTGATTTAATAATAGCAAACGAGCGAACTGAAAATGGATTCTCCACGCGGCGGCGACAATCCGTGGTTTAATTTCGCGTGTGTTGTTGTCGCACGCGAGAGGAATCTCTCCGCTTATCTCTGTATCTCGGCCGGTATTAGACCGAGGGACCCGTGTTTCGTAAGTACAATGGCGCGGAAGAATAATGCTGGCGAACGAAGATAAAAGAGGGGCGAGGGGGAAATAGAGGAACGAGAGAAGTGAATAAAAATGAAAGAAGGACAGGGGAGGAGCGTACGCGCGGGATAATTCTGGAGATTGGAGTTAAAAGCGTGGGCGAGGATCGAGATAAATCATTTACACGCGCTTTTATACCGTGCCGCGTGTTTACACGCCTACGAGACCCGTGTATTAACGATATACTCGCGACGACGACGACGACGAAGGTACGCGAGGAAAAAACGCGCGATAGCGGATCGACGTTTCTCTGAATGTGTCACGCACCAATGAGTGAGATGCGAGTACCGTGTGTTTCTTTTTATTCTCATTGGCCGACAGGTTTGCTGGCGAAGTTGACACGACCAAAATGTCGGCGACGTATGATTCAGATTAATCGAGTTAGCTGAAATATGTACAATGGTGGAAGGAAAGGTTTGTCTCGTGGCTGAATTCTACACCTTCGATCTCATGGAAATCAAACATTTTAAAGAACCTGTCGCAACAAAATTGATTTTCACTTCGAATTTCAAAGTCAAAATTTTCTTTTCTTTTCTTTTCTTTTTACATTGTACTGTACTCATCATGAAAGCTAGCTAAGGAGTTTCTTTATCAACATATCGCTCAACATTGCGGATACGTGCGTGCTAACAGCGACTTTACGTGAATGTCTGTTTCACGTAATTTTCGTTTTAGGTTTCACTGACGTTCGATATGTCATAGCTGTATCATCGTGAGTCTAAATAATCAAATGATAAAACCAACTGTCAACGTTGCTCGAAATACGAACATTACATCCACGCGTCCAGAGTCATAAAGTCGCTGTTAGAACGCACGCGTCCGCAGTGTTAAGTGATTGAAGTGAATGAACATTCTTCAAAGCACATGTATTGTACATACGAAACTATTGATTATACAAAAGTCTGTCACCTTTTGTTTAAATAACATGCTGTCTACTAATTACACTGACCATTATATGAAAATATACGATCTGCTTCCATAAATAACTGACTAAGCTGTTCGAGTTATCTGAAATATGTACAATGGTGGAAGGAAAGGTTTGTCTCGTGGCTGAATTCTACACCTTCGATCTCATTTTAAAGAACCTGTCGCAACAAAATTGATTTTCACTTCGAATTTCAAAGTCAAAATTTTCTTTTCTTTTCTTTTCTTTTCTTTTCTTTTTACATTGTACTCTACTCATCATGAAAGCTAGCTAAGGAGTTTCTTTATCAACATATCGCTCAACATTGCGGATACGTGCGTGCTAACAGCGACTTTACGTGAATGTCTGTTTCACGTAATTTTCGTTTTAGGTTTCACTGACGTTCGATGTATCATAGTTGTATCATCGTGAGTCTAAATAATCAAATGATAAAACCAACTGTCAACGTTGCTCGAAATACGAACGTTACATCCACGCGTCCAGAGTTATAAAGTCGCTGTTAGAACGCACGCGTCCGCAGTGTTAAGTGATTGAAGAAACAGTCTTCAAAGCACGTGTGTTGTACATACGAAAGTATTGATTATACAAAAGTCTGTCACCTTTTGTTTAAATAACATGCTGTCTACTAATTACACTGACCATTATATAAAAATATACGATCTGTTTCCATAAATAACTGACTAAGCTGTTCGAGTTATCTGAAATATGTACAATGGTGGAAGGAAAGGTTTGTCTCGTGGCTGAATTCTACACCTTCGATCTCATTTTAAAGAACCTGTCGCAACAAAATTGATTTTCACTTCGAATTTCACAGTCAAAATTTTCTTTTCTTTTCTTTTCTTTTCTTTTCTTTTTACATTGTACTCTACTCATCATGAAAGCTAGCTAAGGAGTTTCTTTATCAACATATCGCTCAACATTGCGGATACGTGCGTGCTAACAGCGACTTTACGTGAATGTCTGTTTCACGTAATTTTCGTTTTAGGTTTCACTGACGTTCGATGTATCATAGCTGTATCATCGTGAGTCTAAATAATCAAATGATAAAACCAACTGTCAACGTTGCTCGAAATACGAACGTTACATCCACGCGTCCAGAGTCATAAAGTCGCTGTTAGAACGCACGCGTCCGCAGTGTTAAGTGATTGAAGAAACAGTCTTCAAAACACGTGTGTTGTACATACGAAAGTATTGATTATACAAAAGTCTGTCACCTTTTGTTTAAATAACATGCTGTCTACTAATTACACTGACCATTATATGAAAATATACGATCTGTTTCCATAAATAACTGACTAAGCTGTTCGAGTTATCTGAAATATGTACAATGGTGGAAGGAAAGGTTTGTCTCGTGGCTGAATTCTACACCTTCGATCTCATTTTAAAGAACCTGTCGCAACAAAATTGATTTTCACTTCGAATTTCACAGTCAAAATTTTCTTTTCTTTTCTTTTCTTTTCTTTTCTTTTTACATTGTACTCTACTCATCATGAAAGCTAGCTAAGGAGTTTCTTTATCAACATATCGCTCAACATTGCGGATACGTGCGTGCTAACAGCGACTTTACGTGAATGTCTGTTTCACGTAATTTTCGTTTTAGGTTTCACTGACGTTCGATGTATCATAGCTGTATCATCGTGAGTCTAAATAATCAAATGATAAAACCAACTGTCAACGTTGCTCGAAATACGAACGTTACATCCACGCGTCCAGAGACATAAAGTCGCTGTTAGAACGCACGCGTCCGCAGTGTTAAGTGATTGAAGAAACATTCTTCAAAGCACGTGTGTTGTACATACGAAAGTATTGATTATACAAAAGTCACCTTTTGTTTAAATAACATGCTGTCTACTAATTACACTGACCATTATATGAAAATATACGATCTGCTTCCATAAATAACCGACTAAGCTGTTCGAGCGATAAAGCTTCTAATGATTACAAGCGAAGATTCTGAAACATCTGATTGAACCGGCGACATTATTTTCGAAAGGGCATGGCAATTTGTCGAAATACCTGCATCGCAAGTATGTAAATAAAATCGATCGCAAAAAGGAATAGATCGGGTATTCGTTCGCGATGCTGCTAAAAAATAGTTTGAACGTTGTCTTGTAATAACGCGCGATACTTATCATCGAACGTTAAATTACGCAGACAATATAAAGTTTAAGTATACGGTTCGCGGACTGTCCCAACACCTTAGCTGACGATACAGCTTCAAGCGAATTTATTCCCCCTTCCTCCTCCTCCTCCTCATCCTCCGCCCTCCCCTGAGTTGCTTCTATAATTATTTACGATTGAATGAATTACATGGTACATCACAGCGTATCATTACACGTCGTTTCATAGTTCGAAACGCCTTTGTTCGTTTTCCGGATCGTTTGTATCTTTTCTGAAATTCCAGTCGTTGCCTCGCTACGTATAATCGAGATAATCGATTGTTATACCTCCCACAAGCACAGACGTAGACTTTAGATTTTAGACGGATATTTCGAAACGTATGATTCGATAGAATCAGATGGATTCTTTTCTGTGTTCTTTTCCTTTTGATTAAATGGTCAGGTCTAAATATATTTCCCTAAGTATATTTCAAAAACATCCCGTGCAAGTGATAATTTTATTGTTTTCAACGAAAAACCAATCGACAAGTTCGTGAAACACGAATAGGGCTGTTTCTGGCACACGCGTGAATACGTAATGGGAATAATTTTAGATACTAGTCTCGTGTTTTGGAATCTGGAGATACGATTAAACATTTTAATTTGGTACAGTCACAGGCAAGCTTTACATTTCGGTACTGAAAGTTTCTAGTTCCACAGCTCACCGTTGTTTAAACGTAGAGTGCGCTGAAAAAAACTAGTGATTTTTTACTACGTCGGTATTTCAGGTCACGAAATCCCGTAAGATGCTTGGTTCGATTCATGTATCTCGTCGGTGCTGAAACCTAACCAACTAAAATTCTAACCTAACCTAACCCAACTAAAAATCTAACGTAAAACCTAACCTCTAACCTAAATTTTTGGGAGATTAACGTACCTAGTACAATGATTTTTATCGTACGAATATTCCACTGTCGAATAGAAAAAATAGAAAAATCTTGAATGGTAAAAGTGTATTGTTGCTAAAACTACCGACTGAAACATAAAATTTCCATCAGAGACATTAGAATGAAAAACCAGAAAGCTTCACGATAACAACAGACTTGCGATAACTTTCATTTATTTATATATTTTACAAGGAATCATTTGAATCTACAGAATTTCTAACAAAAATTACAAATTGATCGTTTTGAACATTTTGGTAGTTATTTGGTGTTATGTATATCCAAAGTGTATTTTCAACGTGTGATTACTCCAACACGTCAATGAATGCCGTGTACAGGGCGTGATTTTTGTTCATTTTCTTTTCTTTTCTCCTCGAAAATGGCGAACAAGAACAGAAAATGGCAGAGGACAAAGTTGCACGGTTTACTACGACAAACGCAGCAGTATATATAACAATTTTTTTACGTTCACAACATTTTCCACGAAACAGCGGATACTGGACTACATTTTTGTGGAGAAGACTGCTTGGTTCGACTGACATAACCGCGTAATAAACTTTGCAGGCTTGCAAACGGCTTGCAGGTTCATCAACGACGGGGCTGAATTAATTTGACATGCCGGACGATTTATTGTCGTCGACGAGCGAGATATTTATCACGGAGGATCGATAGATCGTGTCGAATCGTCGAGAATCATTTGAATAACCTGACTGCGCCGGCAACCCCGGTTCCTGGCCCACCTCGGGGCGTGGACCTTCAACGAGGGTTGAATGCGAGGAAATGAACCTTGAAGTATCGCCTGAAGTAATAGATATACTCCAAACGCGAGAAAAGTAATGAAGAATTACTTCGGAACGGGCGTGCCTAGAACTGGTTTCCAGTCCCGAGAGCAATGTCGCGTCAAACGTCAAATGCCGTTTTACGAATGAGAGTATTTGAGCGTTTTTCTATTTTAGGGGGAAAAAATGATCTAATCGAAAAAAAAAATGGAAATTTCGAAATGCACAAGAAAAATTGACACGCCATATTTGTGCCTCCGTTGAAACTTTTGCGTTAAACAATTTTTCATTAGAAAAACGCACAATTTAGGGCTAGGGTTATTTCAGGTGTGCAAGTTACGTGAATCGCCCTGTATAATTTAGTGAGCGATTCTAAAAATACGAAATAATACGGACACTCACGTTCGTATCTATAATTTCGTACTATTCGACGGACATTTCAAATGATTATCTTTTTAAGTATACAAAAATTGACATTGATTTAATATACAATATTAAACATGCATAATACATAATATTGTATTGTATTGTACGTACAAACATGTTACATGTGAAACATAGTGTTTTATATTATACAAATACGGACATTTCAAGCGATTCATTATTTTTTAAATGTAAGAAAATTGACGTGTGTACACATGTAATTTAACGCACAATATTATATATTAAACATGCATAATACATATTGCGTTGTATTGTACTGTATCGTACTGTGCATACAAACATATACTATATTGTATTATACATGAAACACAATAATGTATATTATATATATTATATATATTATATTATATTACATATACTATATCATATATATTATATTATATACTATATTATATTATATTATATTATATTATATTATATATATGTTATATATATATTATATAATATATGTTATATATTATATACATTATATATATTATATAATATGTAATGTATATTATATACTATATTGATTTACATGAAAACACAATAATGTATATTATATATATTATATAATATATATTATATATTATATTATATTATATTATATTATATTATATTATATTATATTATATTATATTATATTATATTATATTATATTATATTATATTATATTATTATATTATATTATATTATATTATATTATATATACTATATCATATTATATTATATTACATTATATTATATTATATATATGTTACATATAATATATATTATATAATGTATGTTATATATTATATATATTATATATATTATATAATATGTAATGTATATTATATACTATATTGTATTATACATGAAACATAATAATGTATATTATATATATTATATAATATATATTATATATATTATATTATATTATATTATATTATATTATATTATATTATATTATATTATATTATATCATATTATATTATATTATATTATATTATATTATATTATATTATATTATATTATATTATATTATATTATATTATATTATATTATATTATATTATATATTATATATATTATATTGTATTATTTATATTATATTATTATATTATATATACTATATCATATTATATTATATATAATATTATATTATATTATATTATATTAATATATGTTACATATAATATATATTATATAATGTATGTTATATATCATATACATTATATATATTATATAATATGTAATGTATATTATATATATATTATATATATTATATAATGTATATTATATATATATATATATTATACAGTGTTGTATAATTCATTGTACAATATTATGTATAAAACATTACATCGAATACAATATCAAGGGTTTATCACTCTAATGTTTATAATTGCCCTCTTCAAAAAAGAAAATAATACGTGAATGTATGTATGTAACGAAGTGTCCTACGGGTGGACAGACGATATTAGAACCACCTATTCCTTCCACGTAATTATGATCAAACCACTCGGCCGGTTTTAGCGTACACGCTTGGCAACTTGACAAACGTACCAACATAATACGTAATAAAGGGGTCAGTGACATTCGTCGTGTACGTACGTAGGTACCCCATTAGTCGTAAAGTTTTCGCGTGTTTCGTACGACACACAAGAGGTGCACATTCCTTCGCGACTGGTAAAAATGGCACGCCATTACCGGTATAGCATATATCTGGGAACAACGTTAGAAGAAACTCTCACTTCACCAACCCGGTTTTGTGGGACAAATATAATTGATCGTGTTGTGTAACGTCGAGGCGTGAAGCTGAGCCTCGAAATGACTCCGAAGCACGGACATTAGTTATGATAAGATGGTGTGCCCTGTCGCTGGCTTTAGGTACCGTTTTACCATTCGCTCTTTACAGTTGTACAATGTGCCCCGGTGAGTAATTTCACTCGTCAACCGACGATTAATCAGCGAGAGGTAGCGGAATATTTCTGATTGAATATTGCTCAGTTACAAAATGCTCCGTGATTGTTCGTTTGGTCAATCGAATTTAATAATGGACGTCGAGATGTATTGAAAAAAAATCTGTAATTGTATTGAAATTGTAATTAATAATTTACTGTTGAAAATGTGTTTAATAATGTGTCTAGTAATATATTCAAAAATATTGTAATATATTTATGTTGAAATTGTAGTCAATAATATTTCATCTCAATACAGAGGTACGCAACTAAAACTAATTTATTCACTGTTGAAGATGTAATAATACATTTAAAAAAAAAAATGTAATATATTTATGTTGAAATTGTAGTTAATAATATTTCATCTCGATATAGAGATACACAACTAAAACTAATTTATTGAAGATGTAATAGTACATTTTTAAAAAAAGGTGTAATATATTTATGTTGAAATTGTAGTCAATAATATTTCATCTCGATACAGAGATACGCAACTAAAACTAATTTATTCACTATTGAAGATGTGAAAAAAAAGACTGTAATATATTTATGTTGAAATTGTAGTCAATAATATTTCATCTCGATACAGAGGTACGCAACTAAAACTAATTTATTCACTGTTGAAGATGTAATAATACATTTAAAAAAAAAACTGTAATATATTTATGTTGAAATTGTAGTTAATAATATTTCATCTCGATATAGAGATACACAACTAAAACTAATTTATTGAAGATGTAATAGTACATTTTTAAAAAAAGGTGTAATATATTTATGTTGAAATTATAGTCAATAACATTTTATCTCAATACAGAGGTACGCAACTAAAACTAATTTATTCACTATTGAAGATGTGAAAAAAAAGACTGCAATATATTTATGTTGAAATTGTAGTCAATAATATTTCATCTCAATACAGAGGTACGCAACTAAAACTAATTTATTCACTATTGAAGATGTGAAAAAAAAGACTGCAATATATTTATGTTGAAATTGTAGTCAATAATATTTCATCTCAATACAGAGGTACGCAACTAAAACTAATTTATTCACTATTGAAGATGTGAAAAAAAAGACTGCAATATATTTATGTTGAAATTGTAGTCAATAATATTTCATCTCTAAGAGTACCAACTAAACTAATTAAATGATATATTTATGTTGAAATTGTAGTAATAATATTTCATCTGATACAGAGGTACGCAACTAAAACTAATTTATTCACTGTTGAAGATGTAATAATACATTTAAAAAAAAAACTGTAATATATTTATGTTGAAATTGTAGTTAATAATATTTCATCTCGATATAGAGATACACAACTAAAACTAATTTATTGAAGATGTAATAGTACATTTTTAAAAAAAGGTGTAATATATTTATGTTGAAATTGTAGTCAATAATATTTCATCTCAATACAGAGATACGCAACTAAAACTAATTTATTCACTATTGAAGATGTGAAAAAAAAGACTGCAATATATTTATGTTGAAATTGTAGTCAATAATATTTCATCTCGATACAGAGATACGCAACTAAAACTAATTTATTCACTGTTGAAGATGTAATAATACATTTAAAAAAAAAAAGACTGTAATATATTTATGCTGAAATTGTAGTTAATAATATTTCATCTCGATCCTTCCATGTAAAGCTAATTTATTTAATATTGAAAATATATTGGGTGAGAAAAAGAAGTACAAGCCGCTATTTTTTCTTCTCTCTCGAAATGCTTGCTCGATATTGCAAATTGCAAGATAGTTACCAATTAATTAGCTCGATCGTCAGCCGCGTTTGTACGCGGCACACGTTTATCAATCGTATGTATCAATAACTGCACGATTGAGTCGCGCAAGTGGCTCAATTAGCCGCGGTTTGTTTAATTAATTGAAACGAGCTGTAATTTCCACAAGAAACTGACGAATCCCATTCCCGCGAAGTTATAACACGCGAGTCGAGATTATGAGGCACGCAATTGTATCGAAATATATATGTTAATCGCAACATCTATCTTATCTCAACGATAAGAAGAAGAGAGACCGAGAGCGCCAAGGATAATGTCAATCGCGTGAAATTCTTTCAGGTTTCAGCATCCCTGTAGATAATAAGAATTGAAGTAATTACGTTACAAACAGTATATGAAAAAAAAAATAAATAAATAAATCACTATTGAAACAGATATACCTAGAAATGCACATTTGCAATGTAGTGTCATCTAACGAGGACAAGACAATATAATGGAACGTACATATTTTCGAAAGGCAAACGTCGCGTTGTACAGGGTAATTCATACGATCCTGAAATAACCCTAATTAACTAAACCCTAACCTAAATTACGCGTCCAATGAAAAATTGTTTAATGTCAATTTTTCATGTTTCTCGAAATTTTCAAGATTATCTTCATTTCTTTTAATTGGATCGTATTTTTCTCGTCATAAATTGGAAGGATATTGAATTCCAAGGAAGAAAATATTAAAAATATTTCGTTCTAAATCTAATAGATTTGATCATCAACGTATCCATGATAAACAAATAGTCTTGGACGTTTATGGAGTTTTCATTCTGGAGAGACATTATCGTAAAATATCTCCCTTAGCTTTAGAACCAATTCAGTTTAATACCTTTTTTAACATTATTTCGATTTATGATGAAAAAAATATTCTTCCTCCGTTGATACAACTTTTGTATTAAACGATTTCTCATTGGACGCGTAATTTTTAAACGTTATTTCAAGTGACCGAGTTACGTGAATCACCCTGTATAAAGAGAAATCTAAAGTCTCAATGAATTCTCAGAATTTCTACTCTCGCGTGTAGTTCAATACTAGAAAAATTCAATTTCCGAACTGCAAACTGCAAACTCCGATCGAACTCTACCGTGTGTTTAACAACTCTATTATGTTTGATCTGTGTCTAAACTTGAGACTCTGTCAACAGAGACGGATTGCCAGCTTGATCAAGCGGTAGTTTCAATATCCTGATAAAACCGTGGGGTAAACTGTGTCAAACGATGCGTCGGATATCTACGTACGCGGAGTTAGCGAGAACAGATAAACAAAGAGGCACTATGCAAGTCCTTCGTTATCGTCGAGACAAACTACACGAAATGAGATAGCGAAACTAGTACAGTAGTCCTCGCTTAAGCGTCCGCAGTTAGGACCGAAGGAAAGAGAGGAGATGACCGATACCAAGGCAACCAATATCATATCATATCCCTTGTTTTGTGTTGTTCAAGTGTCATGTTTCACCTGGCCCCGTGGTAAACTAGAGTGGGGAAATAGTCTCAATTCTAAGAATTGGTGGGGATAGCTATTAGCGGACGCTTAAATAAAGAAAGGTGCAAACACTTAACTGGGGACTGCTGTACAATACATTGCTTGTTCTGTATTGTTCAGGTGTCATGTTTCATACATGATAAGGTAGAGTGGGGGGATAGTCCCATGGTAAAGTAGAGTGGGGGAATAATCTCGTGGTAAGGTAGAGTGAGGGAATAGTCCCATGGTAAGACAGAGTGGGGGAATAGTCCCAATTTCAAGAACTGGTGCGAACTACTAGTAGTATATATAGGGTGGCCACTGAAAGACTGAATGATACTAAACAAAAATAACTTTTACAAACACGTGTCTTTTTAATTCTTTATCATTTTATTCGGAAATATAATTAATGGATTTTTTTCAGTGTTACAGTGAAAAATGAAAAAAAAAAAAAACAGAAAATAAAAAAGATTGAAAACGAACAAGTCGTGACTTTTTCAAACCCTTCAGTTTTTCAGTGGCCTGTGTACAATGATCGATCGCCATCGACGCTACGTGATGTAAAATGATCCTCAAAAGAAACGAACTCGCGGACTATCAAAACAGAAGCTTCGTTCCTTCAAATGAGACCAAATTACATTGGATTTGATGTATGATCTTTTTCTACAAAGTTATGCCAGTTTAAGTGATTCACAATACAATTTTTCATCGTTATTGGTGCAATTATGCTCTTCACTGTATAATGAAATTTCGCCGCGAAGAACAAAGAGGCGTTCAAACAGCACGTTTACCCCCTTCCTTTCTGCCGTTGGTCTTCTTTCTTCACCGTTGATGAATGAATCGCGCCCCGAACGATTCTCTTCAGCAACGAAAAAAATCACACGGTACACTTGCTCGTCTCTGACTGGACGTGGCTCACTCGCAGCCAATAGCAATAGTTTTACATTTACAATACGTTAGCACGCACCTACTAATAAGAGAGCTTCGAAGCACATAACAAACTGAACGCGAATCTTTCACTCTTGGATTCTGTGGTTACGAATCAACCTGTTCGCGTGATG
The DNA here is from genome assembly GCA_032399595.1 of Tetragonula carbonaria. Taxonomy (NCBI): domain Eukaryota; kingdom Metazoa; phylum Arthropoda; class Insecta; order Hymenoptera; family Apidae; genus Tetragonula; species Tetragonula carbonaria. The sequence continues at coordinate 16,797,818 of JAUCRC010000006.1, forward strand.
CCTCCAGATGCGTCAGATAGAAAATTTGCAGGACGAGTACGAACGATCAACAATTTGACTTTAACAAGTGACATTTCTGTCGAATTATCTCCGATATTTACTAGCTAGCAAAATTGTTTCAATATCGAAGCAATTTAGACGAACGATTAATATGATTTTAATAATTTTTTCTTTTATTTCTGTCAAATTCTCGCGTATTCATCCTCGACTTTCTTCACTAGCGAAATTTTTCGTAGCGAATATTTTGAAAATATTTCGTTCAATAATTTTTGATAAATTCTTTTCCGTCGAGCTACGTGTCGCGCCTATCTTCGATTTTTATGTTCTAGAATTTTGAACATCGAAACATTCTTCTGTGTTCTACGTAATTATTGTTCCTACATTCTAAAAAATAGCGAATAAGTTTCTGACAGGCTAACTACAGGCCAATTGCCCATTTTATTGCTCCCTTAACCGGTTTAGCGCCACGGTGCATATTTTAAAAAAACCGTGTTAGATAGTGCCATGCGGCGCGATAAAAGTAAATGAAGCAAAAATTGGCCACTTATGCACGTAGCTTGAATTGAAAAAGAAAGTAATTAGAAGAGAAAAAGCTTCAATATGACTGACGATATAGCGTTATAAACGAGATCGAGGTCATTGTACAGAATGGAAAGGAAAGTTTTATTTATGAATGCTCCGCTTTGACTTTGATCTTGAGTTTCAAGGTTAAAAAATTTTTTTTTTTTTGCACTGTATTCTACTCGTCACGAAAATAAAATAAAACTTTTCCAAGTCGCAGCCTGATAGTTCTGTTGAAAAATGGTAAAAACGTTTCTTAATCATTTCAACACTGCGAGTCCTAACAGCGACTTTATGATTCTGCACGCGTAGATGTAATGTCTATACGAATTAACACTTTACCGACACTTTAGCGGTAAGTAATAGACGATTAATAGGCTACCGGTCGGTAAAGTATTAATATCGTATAATAATATATTTATATATATTAACATACGATATTACCGGTCGGTAAAGTGTTACTATATATATAAATATATTATTATACGATATCCACACTTTACCGACTGATAGCGGTAAATAATAGCCGATTAATAGGCTACCGGTCGGTAAAGTGTTAACAGTTAGTTTTATCATTTGATTTAGACTTACCCTGACTCTACAACTGTTTATGATAAATCAACAAATGTTAGTGAAACCTAATACGAAAATTACGTAGTATAGACATCCACGCGTGCAGAACCATGAAGTCGCTGTTAGGACGTGCGCACCGTGCGTTAAATGATCAAGAAACTTTCTTGCCATTTTTCATGAGATTTATTAGGTTGTAACCTAATGTGGTTTCTTGGAAAAATTTTATCTTCGCGATGAATTCGTAGACGACGGTACAAAAGAAAAATTTCGTAACTCGTGGTCAAAGTCAATCTCGCAGCTTTCGGTGTACTTTACACGTGTTTCCATCGAATCGAAAGTGTAGAATTCATCTGTGACAGCCACAAACAAACTTTTCTTTCCATCCTGTACACTGAAAATCGCGACTAAACGCGGTGACCATTATTCGACACAAAGTCTGAACAGCACCGATGGCACTAAAACGTTTTTTTACCTTTAAATTAAGTATTCTGAGATTTAACGTTTACCATTGAATTTGTTTTACCGGCGAATTTGCTTTCGCTGGTTCGTAATTGAAACGAAAGGAATAATTAATCAGAAGTGATTACACCGACGATAGCCAATGACGTAGTAAAACGTACGAAGCTACGTTTGCGTTCCAGTTTTGTGTCACACGCAGGGATCACAGTTGTAAATTATGTTGTTAAAAAGCGATTAGCGAAGACGCTGTACACATAACACGATTTATGCTCTAGAACGAAACTATGAGACGAATCTTCTCGTGGCCGAAGAAGTTTTATTATAGTAGGTTTTCGCAGTCGAAGCAGTGAAAAAAAGAAGCAATTCTATTCTAAATCCAATAATTCGGAAACTCAGTGTTTAATATATATTCTGACAACTGTTGCTACTAACATTAAACTGAACAAGCAAATATAAGAAAATTATACTGCCTCTGTCCGAAAATATGGTGTACATTTGAAGGAAAATCTTCGATTATCTTCGAGTTTCGAAAGCAACTGGCAATGCTCGTTATATTGGTATTGTTTACATCCATAACCTAACATATTTGATTATTGGCGTTGCTTTCGAGTTAAATGAGGAATTCGAAGACCAAAAATTAGTTTTTTTTTTCAAGAAAAATAAAATAGTCACTTCGAAATAGCGATTTCAAAATGGGAAAATTTTCACCCAAATCAACGTGAATTTACAAAGAAGAGATGCCAAATCGAAGCAATCGACTGATAGAACAACGTCACGGTATCTTGCAACAGCTATTACAGTATATGAAGGACAAAGAAAAATTAGAACACGGTGCTATTAATGAATTGATTGAATGTGTTCAAGATGCATTTAATAAATTAGAGAGAAATACCCTTGATAACGTTTTTATAACATTACAAACGTGTGTGAAATCAGTTATGTTGACAGCAAGGGGAAATTCCTATAAAACATCTCATATAAATAAGGTAAAACTTCGTCGTGAGGATCGATTATCTGAAAATTATCTGATTATATATATGTTCAGAAGAAGCATTTAACAGCGGCTGAATCTCTAACGAAATTTGGATTACACGAAAATTATTTGTAATTATTCAGTTATATCGTGATAATAAAATGAATTCAATATTTTTTGTTTACATTTAATTTTAGTTTCATTCGCAAATGTATGCCATATTTTCGGACAGAGGGAGTTTTAAGACGAGTTTTAAAGACGATTTGTCGTTGGCACAGTTATCCTTCTCAACTGTATCGGTGTTACACTCGATACGCTGGCAATTGCGCGCGTTTGAAGAATTCGAAGAAGCATCGCAGAAATATCGGTAAAAAAAAAAAAAGAAAGAGATCGTCTATTTTCCTCTTTCGCGCGTTCGTCGTCGCGCGCGTAACATCGCGTAAAGCCATCAACGCTACCCTTCTATTACCTGATTAAAATTCCAATTCTTATCGGCCAGCGATACACTCCGTAACTGTGCATACACACTTTACACACGCACACAGTTGTAAATTGTGTTACACAATTTCAACAAGCAGCGGCGCGGCGACCTCCAATTATACGGCTGTGTGTCTATCAGGGCAAAAAGCGAATAATGCGAGCCGCTGCACTCGTTCCAAGCACACGCACGCACACGCACGCACGCACGCACGCAGCAGCGTAAAAAAACAATGAAGTCATTACTTCATTGCGAAAAAACTTTACACCGACAACAATTGACTTTCATAAGGAAGCCCATCGCCAGGGATTTTTCTACGAAAAACTCGCGCTTGCAAGTTCATTATTCCGGGGGAGGGGGGGGGGTTGAAAGAAAAAAGGGAAAAAAAAGAAGAAGAGAAGAAGAAAAATTGGCGGTTAACCATTTGCGCGGTTAACGCGCGCATTGTTGCGCTGGATAATTAGTATACTAATTAATAGCGGTCGCGGCGAGGAATAATGGCGCGTTCCCACGCGCGATTGCGATCAGAAAATGGCCCCCGAGAGATGATCACGGTCATTAAATCTGAAATCGGCTGTGTGCGTGTGTGTGTGTGTGTGTGTGTGTGTGTGGTGTGGAATGTTTTGCTTAGAAGCAAATTGAGCTGGGAATCGTACGATGATGATTATGCATCCGTACGAGTTTAGCACGGGTCATTAACATTAATAGATGCGCGTTTGCAGCGTCGGGGACCAACACTTTCGCGCGTGTTCCTTTTCGTCGGGCTTTAAGGACGCCCTTTAAAAAGAAAGAGAACAGTTAGCTTGTCCTTTTAGACGTTTCTTCTCTTTTTTTTTTTCTTTCTTTTTCTTCCTTTTTTTTCCCCCTCTCCGTACTGTTCGAATATTTCACCATCGACAATGTTATAAATAGCTATTTAGGGATTAATTTTTCAACGTCTACATTTGTATGTCAACCTCCAGACCTCGGTTTAGGTTAGGTTTAGGTTAGGTTAGGTTTACAGGTTGACATTTCGAAATATTTATAATTATACGACACTGTTTTCAAATTACTTTCTAAAATCTCAGAGATCTAATCTATCCGCGAAATAACGAAATCATATCGTTAAGTATGTTTCGCGTGAAAATTTGATTTATTTCTGATTAAACGATTCATTCGTTAATTCTCGTGAAATTATTTACTAGGATCTTTATTTGTCATTTGATCTTGATAGAAATATAAATTGCACTTCGTATGGAAAATTCGAAATAATTTATTTTCAATTGAATGATTTCTTCGTTTCTTCGCGAAACGGATTGTTTTATTGCCAGGATCTCTATATTTTATTTGACTATATTTGATCTATATTTTATTTGACCAGTTATTTGATTTTGAAATAACTGCTTTCTCAAGGTGTTCCAATGTTTATATTTACTATTTCTTGTACCGCGATTACGGCGTAGTTTGTTACCATTATCTACAGACACACGTTGAAATGGATGTCGCTCGAATTTTTGATGACGATAGAAGAAATTTTATATTATTTTGTTATTAAACTCTGAAACATATTTTAGCCGTGATAACACACGCTAATAAATTATTTTGATCTTCATTGGTTACTCTTCTCTTCATTTGAATATCTTGGTTTCATTTATTTCCAGTGTTATTTTAAAGACAAACTTTCAATCGTCCAACAAATATTGTTTTCTCATATGATAATTAGTAATTCAGTTTATTATTTTCCCAATTATTCGCGTAGCTTCAAATTCCTTCGAACCCTTCCTGCTCTGGCAACTGATTTCGCGGACCATAACGAGTGACCAAACCGCATACAATAATTCGATCGCTTTCTTTTTGAACTCGTCGGTATGACATCACTGGATAGAAATTATTACTGAGAAGTAACAAATTTATTATTCGTTTTGCCTGGGTTATACTTAAATAGATTTAAAACTGAGAAAATATTGCAATTTTAGGACAGAAAAATTCTCGACGTGCGTGACACGTCGTTCCAGCGCAAGAGGTTAACCACTGATTCGCGGACCATAACGAGTGACCAAACCGTATATACAATAATTCGATCGCTTTCTTTTTGAACTCGTCGGTATGACATCACTGGATAAAAATTATTACTGAGAAGTAACAAATTTATTATTCGTTTTGCCTGGGTTATACTTAAATAGATTTAAAACTGAGAAAATATTGCAATTTTAGGACAGAAAAATTCTCGACGTGCGTGACACGTCGTTCCAGCGCAAGAGGTTAACCACTGATTCGCGGACCATAACGAGTGACCAAACCGTATATACAATAATTCGTCGCTTTCTTTTTGAACTCGTCGGTATGACATCACTGGATAGAAATTATTACTGAGAAGTAACAAATTTATTATTCGTTTTGCCCGGGTTATATTTGAATATACTTGAAACTGAGAAAATACAGCAATTTTTGTACAAGAAAAATTCTCGACGTGCGTGACACATCGTTCCAGCGCAAGAGATTAACCACTGATTCGCGGACCATAACGAGTGACCAAACCGTAATTCGATCGCTTTCTTTTTGAACTACCGTCGGTATGACATCACCGACTGGATAGAAATCATCACTAAGAAGTAATAAATTTACTATTTGTTTTGCCTGGGTTTGTATTCAAATACACTTAGAAAAAAAAAATTGAGATTGAAATATCACAATTTTCGGACGATTCTCGAAAACTCTCGACAGTGCGTCATATCCAGCGCAAGAAATTAATCGACCGAACGAGCTGCACACTATCGATTTGAAAAATTCGTTATTTGCCAAATGCTGAAGAAGGCTGTTTCAAAAATTATCGTTCGATAAATAAATTTCGCCCGGGTCTAAATCTCAATGACAAAATGCGATCGTCCGATTCGAAAACTACGAATTTCTCACATTTGCATCTCCGCAATTACAGCGGACTTTTCTTCGCATAGTTGCCCCTCTCCATTACAATTGTCGAACTGTGTACTTGAATCAATCGCAGTTGGAACGAGCTAAGATAAATTACACGCGTGGCGTAGAAATAGAAAATTTGCATAAAGCACTCGTTTCTTAAAACACCGTACATTGCGTATGTACACACACACACACACACACACACACACACACACACACACACATACACACATACGTCTTGCAATCGTTTGCTTTACTTTTCTTTTCCATTTTTTGTCTTTTTTTGTTCCTTTGCCGTGCTGAATGGAACGGTAAAAAGTATGCCAAGGAGAAATAAATAAAGAACTGTAATAGACCTCATATTGATATTTTTGTCATTGTCGTAAATCGTGGCAAAAAACGCGGCAGGTTTATCTAGTTTCGTTTCCCTATTTCAGAAAGAAACAAGCGTCACGTTCCTGCACGTATTTTTCTCGTAAAAGTTTCAAAATACGTATATCGTAAGCAAGAAACATCGATCGGTGCCAATATTTCTCGAGAGTAAAGGAGTAAAGTCGAGCGAAAAGAAATCAATTATATTCTGTTTACGTCGTTCGAAAATTTCACCGAAAGAGTTAAGAAAAAAAAGGAAACATCGTTTTCGAATCTTCTTCGGTACAGGTCTCGAGCGAATATATTTTTCAAGACAAAGGCGGCAAGATTGATAGAAAAGAAATAAACTGTAGAAATAAAGTATCGCATTACGTCGTTCAGAAATGTCGTCGAAGGAAACGACAGAGTAGAAAACATTCATTGCTTACCAATTTCATACGGAACTCTCCTCCGATCGGACAACAAATTCGATGGTACAGCACAGTACCGATTCCACAGGATTTCCTTTCCTCGCTCGAAAGTCGCACACGAGGAATCCCTCGAAAGAAAAGGAATCCCTCTTTCGGGGCACGATGAAATTTCTACGATCCACCGATCACACGCGTGATCCCGCAGTTTCACGAACCACTTCATTCAGTCTCAATTGACGCTCGATCTCGATCGCTTCGATCGATTCCTCGCCTATCGAATTTCCCCGAAAATTCGAATTTTCCCCGGGGAAAAAAGTCTCTCTCTCTCTCTGCGAGAAATGAACTTGAACTCCGGGATCGTGAAACCACGCGCGGTTTCGAAAGAAGATTCACCGTCAACATGGCCCGACGCCGATGGGCGTCTTTTTCTTTTATCGAGTTCACGAGAGAGAAAGAGAGAGAGAGAGAGAGAGAAAGAAAAAAAATAAAAGATCGTCACCCAGCGATCGTTGAAGCGCGCGTTCCGTACGTATTTTGTCCTCCTCGTTACGTAACGACGTGGTGGAGACTCCGTGGCGAGGGACTCTTTTTCTTCGTGAGACGACGGTCTTCACCTAATTTCTCTCTCGGGCCGGTGACACGGTCGCGTTCGACCTTCGGCGACAACAACGGGTGCAACAGCCTTCCTTCCTCGGTGAGAGGAAGTTCCATCCAGCGCGTTCGTATTCGCACGTGGCGAAGCGAAAAGCGCGCGACTTGCAGTTGGAATCTCGGGATCACGAGAGACAAGTGAGCGAGCACGAGGAGAGAACACGTGGCCGCGATCAGGCGCGATTAAGGCGCGATCGATCGCCGAGACGATCCATCTCTCCGCGAGACGAGACGAGACGAGACGAGACGAAACGAGAAGAAAGCAAACCGAGAATAATGAAATCGATCGCGAGAGTGTCTTCGTAATTACCTATGACGAAGTTCGACGAAGCTCAACGTGCCTGCGAGGTGACCGATCGGCCATTCGATCGGCCGATCCACCGGATCCGGAAAAATTCCTGGATCGGATGGGAAGCTGCGCGAGCCTGGCTGCCACCCCACCAGTTTGCACGTCAGTTTGCTGCACGCGAAACTTTCGCAGCGAGACAAGACGACGAGGGAGCGACGCACAGGTGAGAAAGAGAAAGTAAGAGAGAGATCGAGACACGAGACGAAAATGCATGCGGATGAAAGATGTGGTTCGTTCGGTAGAAGGAGCAAAGGGAATTGCGTCAGATCGCGAAGGGGAGAGTAAAAAATCGCGCAAGAGGGTCCGCGCCAGCCGCGACTATCGACACCGCCAGGTGACGGTGCCTGATTAGAACAGAAGGTCTTATCAGCGTGAGCGTGCACGAGGTACTGAACCACGGGCACGAGGTACATACTGCCCCGGCCTCCTCTTTCCCGTGCTGAAGAGTGGAGGGACAGACAGGTGCTCCAGCTTCTGTCTGTCTGTCTGTCTGCCTGTCTGCCCACCTGTCCGCCCGCCCGACGCGTTTAGGCCCCGTTCACACTCCCCGCGACACGTGTGACACACAAACACACACACATACACGCGCAAGACGAACGATGAGTTTGAAACTCGCGATCGGGAATTTATTTTCTGGAAATACGGCGAGTCAACCCTTCGCAACTGTTGTTGTTGAACTGTTGGGGGCAGATGTTGCTGCTGTTCGACAAGCTGCTGGACGAACAGATCTCAGCAGTGAAATTGAAAATCAAATATTGTGCGAAACGAAGTGTTTGTTGAAGCGTGAGAGTCTCGGGAATGCAGGACCCCCGATTATTTCGATCGTTTAAGTTCCGTTCACACGTTTACAAATCTCGCGCTTGATGTTGAAAACGTGCGTGCGTGAACGTTGAACTGAAGTTACGCATGGTGAATGCACGATCTGAAATCGTCGATACGATCAGCCAGAGGATTTTTGCAAATCGAATTTTTGTTCTACGAATTTTGTCTAACGAATTTTTCTTTTTTTTTTTTTTTTTTTTTGTACAAACGATAATATATTGCGAAGAACAAAATTTTGGAAAGTTTTAATCCTTCCTCACCCGTGTTCTACTATTTTTATTATACGTGTGAACTACGTATTACAGAATTTCAGGAACAAATCTTAAATCTTTTTTGTTTTGTTGGCATGTCGTGATTTTTGTGTCGTTGCAATCATACTTAAACGATTGCCTAATCTTCCGCTTTAAAAGAATGATTATATTTACATTATTATAAATATTTGCGTGTTGGTAATGATAATTATTTAATTGCTCCGAAAAAAAATGTGCGTTCAGTTTTATTGTTACATAATAATTGCAACTCAATTGTAACGTTCATCCTCATTTCATTCTTCTCTGTTAATTTCGTTATACACTTGCTTGCATAAAGTGATTAAACACTGTCGCTTTTGTTACGCGTCTTCATCGATACTTAATATCGTCAACAATTTATTTATTTATTAATAATATCATCTAATCGTATCATTCATATATTCGATACCGTTCAATTAATAAAATTGAGACTCGTGTAAGTTCCTTGTCTCTTTTCTCTTTTTTTTATTTATTTATTAACATTAATCGTTCAAGTGGACAAGTTTGAATCGTTGCAGTATCATGTGATTACATCTTTAATCCTATTTTCTTATTAATCTTTAACAGATGCATCGCACGAATGAATTTAAAATGTTCCTCGATAGATTTAGATCGAAATGATAACTTTTTATGAATATCTCAATCGATTAAACATTTGAAGAAAAAAAAAATATAATTTAAAGGGCCAATTAAGGGCCATTACATTTTGATGGCAACTGCAGAATTAATATTGCATAATTGAACTTTCTTTAATATTTTCACATTTAATGGGAATAGAAATATTTTCAAAATATCCTTCTAGAAATTTTTTAAATGCCCCCCCCCTCCCTATCATTCCCATAATATAAATATTGTGTATATATATATATTTTTTTTTTAATTATAAGTATATAAATATATTTCGTGAATCTCTATTTATCAACAAGTAACTTATAATTGAATATGATTTATAAATAATAATAATAATAATAATAATAATAATAAAGTTTGTTTGAACTAAATTTTAAATGACATCACAACTTACACAAATTTCAACTGCAATTTTTGTAGAAATTTTATATTTCGTAGCCAAAATTCTCTAAATTATAAGTGAATGTGAAATTTCTATTTTATTAAAAAAAATTTAATAGAAACATTATTTACAACACATTATTTTATGATACAACCTACAGCAGCGTTCTGTGATATTTTAAGATCTTTTACGACCTAATTATTATAAATAATTATAAATGATCTTATGCGTTTAAACGTAACATAATCTGACTTTAAATACATAGTAAAGTAATCATTTTCTTACTTATATTTTCATTATCCATTGGATTTCAAAATAGTCATTGGGAAATTTCACGATAGAGGGCATACCACATCGACCATAGTAATTTCCTAACATCTATTACGTAATATTAATTTTCAATTAACAGTATTTCAAGTATATTCGTACGTTACAATCTAATTTTTCAAACAATTTGTATGTAATGTTAAAACATCAAATTTGCAGATATTTCATAATCTGCAAATCTACACCTTTATTAATTTTACACGACATTAAGACTGTTTATTTATAAAAAATAATCGTCATATATATACCTACAATCATTATGGGTTAATTTATAATTAAGAATAGAAATAATTGAACTTCTGAAGCCTCAAACATTGAATTTCTTTTTACTTTTAGATCACTGTTTAGTTCTAGGGAAATTTCAAGGCGGTTTCTCATGACTTAAACAATTTTTTCCAATAAATGAAATAAATATTAAATATGGATGATTCCTGTTGTTATTTCGTTTATATGTCGTATTGTATCTAATCTGCATAACACATTAATTGTTAGTTAAATTTAAAATCTCAATAGAAAGCAGCTATAATCCAACTCCGCGCAGTCGTACGTTGATCGTACGTATGTTATTTTAAAATTTATTCAAAATGTGATCTGTATTAAATTTTGTAGCAAACAAAATGTAAACACGAATATGTGAAATGTAAATGTAAACATGCGAACTTGTCGCTATTTCTATTTATTTATTGTACAAAAGTTGTGTAATATTTATTTCTTAACTAAAAAAAAAATGAATCATTCGTAACATTTACTATAAATACGGATAAGTAAATAATTAATAATTTTGTATATAAGTGAAAAAATTTTATTTATGTAATTGAATAATGAATGAATCTTAATATATCAATTGTGTACATAACTTATTGATTTGTAAATATGGAATAATAAAATTATTTAAAAATCATGAATGAAAATTGTATAAAAATTATTCGAAAAAATTTATACATCTAATCGTGACTGAATAATAAATGACTGAATAATAAATTGTATCATCTTTTAATAACTTTATTGAACATATTTTTAATATATAATATTGGAGTAATATAAACAACAAAATGCAGTCTTTTAATAAAATGCCATCCTTTGGGGATGATACTTTATCTGCCTGTATTCAGGCTGAGGTCAAAAATATGAACACTAACAACAATTGTAATAATATGGACAAATATTTGAAGAATCATACATTTCTTTCTAAGAGTAACGATAAGTCAAATGATATTGATAAGGTCGCTGAAATTAAAGAGATATCACCTAGCTCTACTAACAGGAAAACTAATTCAAATCAAAAGAATCTAAAATGTAAAAAACTTCAAAGAAGTAATGTTTCAAAATTAAAACTTGTTACCAGCGCACCAAATGAATCGAAAACAAGAAAAAATCCCTCCTTGAGAAAAAATTTAAATTTATATAAAGTTAATGATAATTTAAATGATAATTTAAATGTTAATTACATAAGGAGTAACATTTCCTCAAATGTAAATACATTGCTAAAACAATGTAATAAATCTGAATTGTCAACCTTGCATGTTGATAACACAAAAAGTAATGTTACACGTAGTATCACAACTGATGTAAGCAATATAGAGTCATCCGTCAAGAGTAATGTACAAAAATCTTCAAAGTTAAGCTCTTTTGTCTCTATTATCCCCACCCAAGATCGATGCAAATTAGCTTCATGGGGATTACCACCAAACATTCTTCAGGTAAAAGAATCAAACAATATATCATTTTATTTGTCATAAATTTATACTAATATAAAGTAAATTAATTTGTATTTAAATTATTTATTTGTACTATGCGTTACAGAAATATGAAGCACGAGGAATAATTACTATGTTTGATTGGCAAGTGGAATGCTTATCAAATTATAAAGTTATGGAAAACAACTGTAATCTTGTATACTCTGCTCCAACATCAGCTGGAAAAACATTGGTAGCAGAAATTCTTATGATAAAAACAGTATTAGAAAGAAGGAAAAAAGTGATTTTTATCTTGCCATTTGTCTCTGTTGTTAGAGAAAAAATGTATTATTTTCAAGTAAGATTTACTCATTGTGTGAATAAATAATTTGTGTATATTAATTTCATTTTATACATTAAACTATAATTTTTTAGGACTTATTATCTGATAGTGGTGTTCGAGTAGAAGGTTTTATGGGTGGCGTTGTGCCCTCTGGAGGATTTGCAGCAACCCATATTGCGATAGCAACTATTGAAAAAGCAAATTCGTTGATAAATCATTTAATGGAAGAAAATGAATTAATTAATTTAGGAGCAGTTATCATAGATGAATTGCATCTTGTTGGTGATCCAAATCGTGGATATCTTCTTGAATTACTTTTAACTAAGTTAAAATATATGGTGTTTAGGTAAGTAATATATACATACTTAATATATAAGAACATAATAGCTGAAGTTTATTAAAAATAAATTCAGAAATTTATATTTTCCTTTGTTTCAGAAATGAAAACATTAACATACAATTGATCGGCATGTCTGCTACACTTCCAAATTTGCCTATTTTAGCTAAGTGGTTAGACGCAGAATTATATAAAACAGAATTCAGACCAGTACCTTTAAACGAACAGTGCAAGGTGTTTAAAAATTACAAAAATGTAATACCTAAAGACCTACAGTACAAGTTATTATATGTTTTTAGATTGGCAGAAATATATATGACAGTAAATTATGCCTTATCAGAAGCTTAATACCAATGCCAGAATTAACTATGGATACAGATGATATTCTTCACTTATGTATTGAAACAATATCTGATGGGCACAGTGTATTAATCTTTTGTTCTACAAAAAATTGGTGTGAAAAGCTAGCCGAACAAATTGCTGCTGCATTTTGCAAACTGGGTACAAATTTAAAAATATTAATTTTTTAATTTGTAGTTATTTTATAACTTCATGTTCATAAACATGTAAATTCTTTTCAGGTCGGGAAAATACACATCTAGGTAAAACTTTAAGACAGCAACTAAATACTGCATTAATTTCTGAAACATTAGAGCAACTTAAACGTAGTCCCACTGGTTTAGATAATGTATTAAAGAATACAGTTTCATTTGGAACAGCATTTCATCATGCTGGTCTTACTATGGACGAACGCGATATTATAGAAGGATCTTTCAGGTTTTTACTTCGCATAACTTTTATCTTGTATAAATATTTAGAAAAATTAATTACATGTTAAATCATTTCAGATCTGGATCTTTAAGGGTTCTTGTTGCTACATCAACTTTAAGTAGCGGAGTAAATTTACCTGCTAGAAGGGTTATTATCAGATCTCCAAAGTTTGCTGGCAAACTGCTAGATAGTCTTGGCTATCGGCAAATGATAGGACGAGCAGGTAGAATGGGAAAAGATACAGCAGGTAAGAAAATAATAAAATGATCCAAGTTATAAAATGTCAGTGAAAGGAAATTTAGATCAATGAAATTTATGTCTTTCGTAGGAGAAAGTATACTTATGTGCAGTCCAACTGAACAAAAAGCAGCTGAAACATTGTTATCGGCATCTTTGAACCCAATTGAATCGTGCCTTGAGAATTTAACACCATTGATTCGAGCTCTTCTAGAAGCTATAGCTAGCGAGGTCGTATATACCCCATCAGATCTTGAATTGTACACCAAGTGTACTTTAGTAAGTTTGAGCGATGAATTTGACTCGGAAGATCTTTGGAACAAAGCAGTGAAATTTTTGGTAGACAATGAATTTTTATTGTAAGCATCACAAAATAAAATTATTTTTTACTCTTTTGTACTAGATGGTGATTTTGTATCATGGTGTACGTAATATTATAACGTATTACTTGTTACGTAGATTGCAAAAAGCTGAAGAAGGTCAGAGATGGGTAGCTACAGCTTTTGGAAAAGCATGTTTAGCAGCTTCTATTCCACCTAGGGAAGGTTTAGTCTTACTTGAAGAACTGCAGAAAGCAAGACGATGTTTTGTCTTAGATACAGAATTACACGTGATATATCTAGTGACACCGCTAAATTCTGGAAATCAAATTGGAAATATCGATTGGATGACATTTCTAGAATTATGGAAAATGTTATCCGAAAGTGAACGCAGGGTTGGACAACTTGTTGGCGTAGAAGAGCGATTTTTAACATCAGCTATTAGAGGCGTAGCACAATCAGGGAAAATGGTAAATTGTCTTCATTTGTAAATAATATATATTAGTAATTGAACACTTATTAATTATGTTCTCTGAATAATGCAAGCTTCTATTTTCAGCTTAATATACACAAGAGATTTTATACTGCGTTAGCGTTACACGATTTAGTCCGTGAAGTTCCTCTTAACGTAGTTTGTAAGAAATATGGCTGTTGCCGTGGAGTTCTTCAAACTTTACAACAATCTGCTTCTACATTTGCTGGTAATATATCGCTTGTCCGCTATAAGAATTTTCTTTGACGACGTTATATTTCTAAACGATTCTCAGGAATGATCACGCAATTTTGCAAGCAATTGGGTTGGAACTGTATGGAATTACTAGTCTCGCAATTCCAGACGCGTTTACAGTTTGGTGTGTGTAGAGAGTTGTTGGATTTATTGCGTCTTCCAATGTTAAATGGGCTGCGTGCTAGAAGTCTTTATAAACACGGAATCACATCTGTAGCAGAATTAGCTATTGCCAGTGAACTTGACGTCGAACGTGCACTCTACAAAGCGCTTCCTTTCGAAAGGTACAAAATTTTGGATTGCATCGACACATAAGAGCTTGTATCATTGAAATTATATTCTAGCGAAAAAGAACAGGACGGTGAACACGAATCGGAAGCAATAAAACGAAACAAAATGAGAACAGTATTTGTCACTGGAAAAGATGGTTTAACGCCTCATGAGGCTGCAATGATGTTGGTTCATGAGGCCAGAACATTGGTACAGGTAAATGATAGTTACATTATTAAAAATTAATGTTTTATACGATTACTAAAGTCAAATAATTTTGTTGTTTTAATCGTAGAATGAATTGAGATTGCAAGATATGTCTTGGAAACAAAACGAACAATCCATCGGTACAAACAAATCTGATACCGAGATAAGTTTGCACGAACAGCAAAGTGCACTTCAAATTACAAAACGCGCGAACGTGCAAATAAAGATTGATACTGTATATAGTGAGTCTCAAAGTAAAATTCACTCGAGTGAAATTATCATTAAAAATAACCATGAAAAGAATCCACGCTCAATAATCGACGAAAGTATGAGCAAAAATATGAATTTTGCTCACGAAGGAAAAGACACGTCAAATCATAAATCCGATCAAGATAGAAGATCTAAAACTGACGCAAACGTTATAGAAAATACTGAAAATTCCAAGTACGACCTGGAGAACAATACGCTCGATACAGCTCAAGAAACAAAGCATGAAAACATGAAACTTACTGACCAATTATTACAAATAGACATTCCCGAATTTTTTGATACTTCAGCTGAAAAGCTGTCAGCTGATTTTTTTGACAGTACTAATAGCCGTAAAATAACATCTGTCTCAAGACAAGATAGTGAATCGTTAATCGCTTACAATGGCAAAAAAAGAAATTGTACTCGAAATGTCACTAAACATTCAATGAATGAGCTCCAGAATACCAGTAATAGTATACCCACCAAGAAAATCAGAATCGCAGATGAAACGAACACTAAAGTATCAGCTTGCAGAAATACAATTACACGTTTGTCTAATTCTGAGAATAACGTGAAACCAGAAGTTTCAAAGAGTCCTAGTCTCTTCGATGATAGTTTAAGCCTTGACACGCAAGTTTGCAATATCCTTGAACAAAATATCGTTGATTCTTTGCGATTCTCAGAATTTGAAGAGAGTAAATCATCTGAACCCAAAGACGGAGAGTATACGGAGAACAAAGTTTCTAAAATTAACGACCAGATGGGCGTGGAAACAAATGTAAAAAGCAAACATACGAATAAGAATTCTTTAAATTTCACGAATTCACAAGTAAAACAGAGTACAATTTCATGGAAAGATGATTCTTGGAACGAGCCGAGGAAGATAACGGAGAAATTAAATCAAATTAAAGATAAAAATAGCGACAATGTATTGACTAAACATAACATCAAAGATATAAAAAATACAAATGTGCAAAATTTTGCAGAGAATGGCGAGGTCAATAATTCAATATCACAGATAAGAAAGAAGTACGATATGAAATTTGAACAGGCTGTGGATGTTCATGATGACTTAAAACAGATACCGCTGAAACGTAGATTTAATAATATACCAGTTGCAAAGTCACCTGTTGCAAGCGTCGTGGTTTTTAGCAAAAATCGCGGAACATCGTTAGATTCGAACAAGTCAGATTCAGATGATATTGTTATTGCCTCTCAAAATATAAATTCACCCGCTACAAGTAGCAAATTACAAAATAAAGTTAATTTCGTAAAAAACCCAAAGTTGTGTACTCAAAAAATTTCCGATCGTGTATCTAACGATAAAAATTGTGCAACATTTTCAAACAAGATAGAAATTGAAAAATGCAAACTCGAATCGAAATTAAATGAAACACTTGCACAAAAAATGTTAACTAGTAAAAATTGTAGCATAGACGGCTTAATTTCAAATTCAGACGATGATACGCCCATAAAATCAGCAAAAATTTTGCAAACATCCAAATTTAATGTAAGGAATACTCAAAGTAGCTCTAAGAAGTGTGTGAAAACAAATGAACTTGCAGAGGCTGTAAGTGAAACGACTAATTGGAATACACTGAATATTATAAAAGTTGGAAGTGACAGAGCCACATTTAACTTATTTAAACGTGAAGTAATGCAAAAACGATACGTTGCATTGGCTTTAAACTGTGCATTGTATAATGATGAAGCTAACAATATAGGTTTTAAGATCATTGATTCCGCCACTACTGAAAGAAGGAAGAAATCTAAAAAGGTGGAAAGTTACGTGTATGGAGAGAGAAAACTATGTGGTGCAGCCATTGCTTGGGAAAACAATATTGCGTATTATATTTCTTTCTCTAATGAACCAGGTATTCAAAATTATGTTAATATTATATTCTCCTCCTTGCTTGTTTCTAAAATGTTAAATTTTCAGATTTAAAAGTCCCAGGCAAGGAACAAATGAAATTATTAAAAGAATTACTTGCTAATAGAGTTTTGTATGTGAAATGTTTCGCAACTAAAGAAATGTTCAAAACCTTGTACGAATGTTGTGGTATTACTGCAAATTGCAAATTTTTAGATCCAAAAGTAGCAAATTGGTTGTATGATGGGAACGTTAATGAAAAAACTTTTAACGAAATGGTAAGCATTATGTATAATTTTATTTTCGTAAATAAAATTACTTATTATATTCTATTATAATTGCACTATATATTATTTCAATTAATCAATATTCAGGTGAAAGAATATTTCCCACAAGGATGTTTTATAACTAAAAGAATAGGTACATGTTATGACGTAGGACCTGGATTATATGTAAAAAGTGAAATACCAGGAGAACTCAGAGCATCTGCAGAAGCTATACTTACATGGCACGTAACGGACAAACTACTAGATAAGTTAGAACAACTAAATCCAACATTACTGCACACATATAATGGTAATAAATATTATAAACATGTTCCATTATGATTCATTTTCTTTTATATTTTTAAAATATCAAATATATTTTTAGATATCGAAATGAAAACAGTGATATTACTAGCTTGCATGGAATTAACTGGTTTAGGCGTATCTTTAAAATCATTACAAGATTTATCTTCCATCGTCCATGAAGAAATGACATCATTAGAGGAACGTGCATATGCATTATGTGGAAGAAGATTCAATTTTTCCTCATCTAAGCAAGTTGGAGAGGTTTGTAGATATATTAATGAAACGAATTATTATTCATACTGTTTCAATTTAATTGTTAAGTTTTTAATCGCATAGGTTTTAGGTTTATGCAAACAGAAAAAGATTAGTGTTAATAAAGCTGTATTAGAACAATCTGATCACCCAGTATCCAGTCTTGTGATGTCGTGGCGTAAATTAAATGCAACTCAATCTAAAGTATGTAGAAATTTTGAAAAAATTTTTAAACAATAAATAGGTGTAACATTAACTAACATTAACGTACATTAGACATATGTTAATTAATTAATTCAGAGTGAAGTAACAGAATATAATTTTTAGATTATTTACCCGATATTGAATCTAGCTCAACGCAATTCTCGAATTCGTGGCAATTGTGTTACATCTACATTGACGGGTAGGATTTCAATGCATGAACCAAATTTACAAAATGTTCCAAGAGATTTCAGTTCTGAAGACAATAGCTTTACAATAAGTGTTCGAATGGCATTTATACCGGCACTAGGCAATATTATGTTATCAGCAGATTATTGTCAGCTTGAATTAAGGATATTAGCCCATTTTTCAAGAGATACAGTATTATGTGATATTATGCGAAAACCAGGTGATATTTTCAAGAATATTGCAGCAAATTGGAACCACATACCTGAAGATCAGGTATGATAGAATACTATATAATACTATAAAAACAATTTATTATTAAATGATGATCGTGATATTGACCCATTAAAAGGTCGATGATAAAATACGTCAACACACAAAACAATTATGTTATGGGATGATTTATGGTATGGGAGTGAAGACACTTGCTGGGAGCTTATCAGTGGATGAAGCTAAAGCCAAAGAATTTTTGGATTCTTTTATGAATGCTTATCCAGGTATATCTAAGTGGCTGAGTAATGTATTGGAAGAAGCACGTACAAATGGTTACATAACAACTATTTTGGAAAGACGCAGAATGTTTCCAGCATTGACAAGTACAAATCCAGCAGAAAAATGTAAATGTAAATGTTAATATAAATATATATATATATATATATATATATATTTATATTAATGGTCGACTGAATGCAAATAAATTATTGTTATTTCTTTAATCTAGCGCAAGCAGAACGTCAAGCAGTGAATACAAAAGTTCAGGGTTCTGCAGCTGATATTGCTAAAAAAGCAATGGTGAATATTGAAGAAAGAATACGATTCGAGTTTCCAACTTCTGCAATTGTTATGCCCAGTGGCAACCCTACTCGCAAATTAAGAAGTAATAGCAGGGAAGCACAACAAAGAGGTGGTTATTTAATATTACAGCTTCATGATGAATTTTTATATGAGGTAAGTAACAGTCGTATATGTATTTTTTTTAACATAAAATTTTCCGGAAGTAATAAAGGTTCTTCTCATTTCATTTCAGGTGAATATAGATGACTTAAAACAAGTTGCAAAAATAGTAAAAGAATCAATGGAGCAAGTATGTCAACTTGCAGTACCATTGCCTGTTAAACTCAAAGTTGGACCAGCATGGGGGAATCTTTCTGAATATACTGTTTGCTAATCTACTTAATTTTTTTAATTTTATAAGAATATTTAACATTATCTAATTGCTGAATTAAATTCTTCGATTAGATTTTTTTTATATACATTTTTATACGTAAACGTATTTAATCGTGTTTCAAAGTTTTATTGTAATACTATAATATTGCGCGTTTTTTGCACAATTCTACTTTTATACATAAACCGGTGAATTTTACATTAAAAATGATATAAATAATTTATATTTAATGACTGAATGTCAAGAAATGAAGTCTAGATTATTTTAAGTCTAAGATTTAAATAATAAAATAATGTTTGTTGATGTGAATTTTTAAATTTTTGCTATTTTAATAATTGAAAAAAAATTGAAATAACTATTTACTTAATATTATTATTTTTGTAAAAATGGATGTCACTGTATTATACAATACCATTGAATTATACAATAAATAAAAGTCTTTGTTGTTCAACATTTTCTATTAATATACATAATCTTACATTCTATATTACATATAAAACTTAAAAAAAAATATTTCTTAAATTGTATCACAGGGAGGTGCAAGTGATTGATGTAATTTTGTTACTGCTGTTTGTACTATTTGTTGAAATGTTTCATCTTCTTTGCTGGTTACTTCCAAATTTAATAGATCTATATGAGCTTTTTTCCCATCAACTGTTACATATAATTTTTCTCCTTTAAAGATCTTAGGAACAGAGTCCTCACCAAACATTTCTTGTAACATCTCTATCAAACATTCCTTAAAATGCATTCGATCCATTTTTGTAGGTGCTGGTAATACTTTGGGTGGCTGTTCCATCATCTCAGCTTGTAATATTGCTGTCAAAACAGAATCTGCATACATATCATTTACAGGTGTTGCAATCCACTCCATAGTAACAATTTTTCCATCAATCGTGACATCAATATTTTTAAAAACACGTAATTTTTTATCATCAACAACTTCTAAATTTCCAGCAATTTGAGTTAGAAGATGTTTTAATACTGGTAATGATGCCGAAAAATAGATACTTTGTCTTTGAATAACTTGGCTCATACTCATGTCCGTATATTTTGACAAGTCGCAAGGTGCTAACATATGATAGTTGAAATTTCTCTTCACTAAAACTCCAGATAATGTTTGTCCTGGTTTCGGTGTGTCCATAGCTAATGTGCCCATTACTTTGGCAGTTTTCTCTCCCCTAAAATATAACTCTACAGCGACAGTATTTCTTGGATTGTGTATCTCCATTGTTGTATTAGGATCATCTTCATATTCTCTTTGTAACGCTGCTTTTAATCTACCCATTTCATTTTGTTCGCCGTGTACAAGTACAACATGTGGAGGTTTCAAAATACGTATAAATTCTGAAGTTTGTTGATAGTCTGTATGTGCTGAAAATGATATATAGTCAACAGACATCTTTAATGGCAACTTTTGTCCAGACATGGTTGTAATTTCTTCAGGTTCTGATAAAATAGTCTTTGCCAATGTTCCCTCTACGCAGTAACCAGCAATTATAACCCCATTTTTTGCATCGGTACACCAAGATTCAAATAATTCCCTCGATAGCCCACTTTGCATCATACCAGGAGAAGCCATTACTACACATGGTCCGATATCTTCAAAATGATCAATTCCTTTTAAATTAGAAATATGTTTAAATACAAAAGGATTGTTAATAGCAATTTGCCTTCTAATTTTATCATTCATTGCATTTACATAAGTTTGATAAACAGCCATACACTTCTTTGCTAAAGAAGAAGCATAATAAATGGGAATTTCATGAAGTTCAGGATGCTGACTCCAATATTCATCCAAAATGAGGAGAAGCTCTTGCGCTCTACCTAATGCAAACACTGGTATTAAGCATCTCCCTCCTCTATTAACAATTTCATGAACCAAATTTGTAAATCTTCCTTCGCGATCTTCTCTTTTTTCATGTATATGTGTACCATAAGTGGATTCAGTAATTAAAACATCTGGATGGATATTTGGAATTTCAGCAGCCATCAAATGCCTATCTTCTTGTCGACTAAAATCCCCGGTATATAAAATTTTAACACCTGCTATTTCAATCATAAACATAGCAGCGCCCAACACATGACCAGCATTGTAGGCCCAGAATTTTATTCCAAAAACGTCTTTCTCTTCGTGAAAATTAATAGTTTCTATTTTATCCATACTAGTTTCTAAATCAGATTCGGTATATAACATTTGCTCTGTTGCAATGTTGCTAACTTTAATGTAGTCGGACAAGAGCCAACGATAAATAGCTTTAGTGGCATGCGTCATGAAACATCGTCCCTTGAAACTTGTCTTTTGCAAGAACCATGGCAAGGCTCCGCAATGGTCCAAATGAAAGTGAGAAATTAATAGTAAATCAATTTCATCTGCTTCTACTAAATCCACAAACGGTAACGCATCCATGCCAGATAAACCTGGGTGGATACCACAATCTAACATAATCTTTTTGCCTTTAAATTCTAACATGATGCATGATCTTCCAACTTCTTGACCAGCTCCAAGTGGTCTAATCGATAACAAGTCACTTTCTTCGGCTGGCACTTGAGTTTCTGGTTTCTTTTTTGTTGACATTTTCTTTTATAGCGTTATGATTATCATACAATATAAATTATTCACAAATAGTATTTTCACTTGCAACTTGTTATCATTGTGTTAGAAACAACTACATGTATTTTTTTATTTTTTTCTCAGGTTTGTAAATATTGTTTGTACAAACATATTTGTATATTGTTGTACAAGCAAAAAAAAAAAAGAATGAATCCTGATTATGTACTTAACTAATAAACAAAACGATGAAAGAGGTTAGAAAACTGTACTCTAGATTTGGCAGTTAAAATGTATATATGAAAATAATATTAATATTTTCCACGAAACTGGTTAAAACAAACTAATCTTCTTCCTTGTTCTTATTCGTGTATCACAAACAAAATATTAGGTTAATTTGTAAATTAGTTTCCCCTAGTTTTTAAACCGAAATTTATGTTTTTATGTACGAATAGAACAACTCAATACCCATTTGCAAGTGCTACAATATGCTACATGTGGAAGCGTAAGTATACACTTTAGTATAATTTCATTTATATACTAAATACATATATATCATTCTACTTAATCATTAAAATTAAAAATTTCAATTTTTATACGAAATTTTTATAAGAAAATTTTAACTTTTATAAGAAATAAATATATAAATTTAAATTAGACATTATTAAACATTTTTTGCTTAAAATTGGACTTTTCATTTTAAAAGCTTCCATTTATCGTGCATATTATAGTCGCAAATAATTATTTATAATTTTAATAAAAAAATAAATTTTATAAATTTTAATAGAAAAATTTGCGTTCGATATGCTACTTTTCTAAAAAGTAGAATAAATAAAAGTTGAACAGATGTAAAATTTTTAATCAAAGATCTATACACTAGAATTATTTAAATTTCCGTTAACACGTCAATGCAATGGACTCCTAAACTATTTTAAACTTTTCTATCTTTCATTCCTTTAAATTCAATTCATCATTCAAGTCATCTTTTAAATCTGATGTAAATGATTTAAATTTTGTAGAAATTTTAAATAAAAATCTCAGTTTTAAAATAACATCTTTATTCTGGGTAGACTTCGTAGAATGATGTAAATTTTAACACGTAAAACTCCTACCTTGACTGGCAACTCGAATTTTTCATTTCCTTCTCGTACAAGCGTCCGATGTCCATGTATTCGACAGACTGCAGTAAAGCATACAATTTTCAGAAACTATCACAAAAGAATTTGTTTCACTTGCAAAAATAATATAAGTTTTTTTTTTCGAAATAAAGCAATTACATACTATTCGCGCACTATTCAAAAATTTAACCGACGCTAACTAATTACTGTTGGCAGATGGCGCTTCTACGTTCAATTCAATTCTAACAAAGCGCGCGGAAATAAATCGTTTTGCAACATATGCAATTTTATTTGTTATATCATCTTCATGTATTGCATTATTATTTCTGACTTGAAAGTTATATATCGTCTCTTAAGTTATTGTTAGAAATTACAAATATGTCTAATTAAAAATTTGTGTATTTCTTATCTTTATTATTTTCTTCACATTTGATCGAGAGATAATACATAAATAAAAAAGACTAAAACAAAGATGAAAATGTATGGAATATAAAGAATAATACTATATATTTTATTAATTATTATTTTTAAACAGTTTTGATAATTTATATAAAAAATCGTTTCAAAGAAGATATGGCATTATTACAGGCACTCATTCTTGCTTGTTTTTTTCATAAAATTTTCGTTAACAATATTTCATTAATTATAAGAATATAAATACTTACTTCTTAGTTACCAAAAATTGTTGATTTCTATTAACTTTTTATTTAATTTGTTCGAGACGAGACGTTAACTGTTTGAAAAAAAATAATTTAACTACAACATTGAAAGGTGGCGCTTTCAAGAATGTCTGCCTGTATAAAAGCGCGCCAAATTAAATTTCTATAAATCTTTAACCTACAAATTGGAATTTTTAACAATAATATAATTATGCCATGATATAAGTGTTTAAATATACATAATCAAATATCATAAGTGTTTAAATATATAAAAATGCAGAAAATTATGCCGTTTGATCGTAAAGTCATAGTTTGATTACTGATTATACTGATTACAAATATTCATTTTATTATAAAATAATTCACATAATTATTATTAGAAAAACTGATATGGTAAATAAAATAAAAAAAATTGCTCGACATTTTATGTTAAATAATGTATATATACATTAAGTGTATACATACGGTATTATAAATTTTAATTTACAATGGTTATGCTTCGTTTTATTTCATTACAACATTTTTAATGTTTGTCCCATAGTCAAGCAATTTTAATCTTTCGCGGGATTTCGCTTTTATATTTTTGATTCTATCACCTGATGACGGCGTAAAAATTTAACAAAGTGGGGTACAGACTATATCAGCTTAACGGATTATTGCTCGTGACAACGTTATTCTAGAATAATTGCCAAACAGTATCTCTCTCTGACTGATCCTAACTGTATCTCTCTACGAACGGTATCTAAAAGTATTTGTGCTCTCAGAAGTAAAGTTCACAGACTGATATGAGTACGTAGAAATATAACATACATATATCATTAAAATATCTATAAAACCGTGTTTTATTTTTTATTTTATGTTACACATAGTCCAACATTTGATTACATAACATTATTTTCGTATGTTGGCCAATACAAACTCTAGGCCGCACTGGCCTATACACGTGTGTACGTATATATGTATATATGTGTGTGTGTGTATATATATATATATATATATATATATATATATATATATACACTATTTGATCACCATTGCCGCGCTATTCATTCAAAAATTACAATATAAACAAAAGTTTAAATAAACAAAACAACATAAAATGAAAATTTTAATATAAAATTTTAATATAAATTTTAATATAAACAAAACAACATAAAATGAATTAATTTTCATCCTGATTTTTCTATGAGAAGGTTTCTTAAAAGTTTATTAATTTCCTTAGACAAAAGGTTAGTAAATAAAAATATTATTAAGTACATACATACACAAACACACACACATGTATACGTTTTTTTGTAATACGTATATCGTACGTACATTTCCTAATTATATGTGTATATTCTAAACTGATAAAATTTGAAAGAAAATTTTTATCAATTTATTTAAGAATATTTACAAGTGATAATGATATCTGATCTTGTTTATTGATATTAAGACATCTCTAAATCCCAAAATTTTCCGGTTAGCTATTTGGATATATATATATATATATATATTCAAATATATATATATATATATATATTCAAATATATATATATATATAGAATACAATATATATATAGAATATATATATAATAAATAAACTTTTCTGCCGTTTTACAAATCTAATATCTTACAAGTTTAAATGTTATTTAATAAAGTAATCAAACGTATATCCATTATAAATTTGAAATTTTAATCAAAAAAAATTTTAATCACTTTCGATATATTTCAATTGCGATTCAACAAGTTTGACTTACGGTACAAGTTGTAATACTAGTACGCATATGATGAAATTGAAATGATAAAGATCATGAATATACGCACGTATATGTACCAATATATCAAGTGTTGCTTCAGTTCATAACGTATACAGTTACGATAGTGCACAACTCAAACGCTTCGAACGCAAAGTTATTTTAAAGTTCCCATCTCTCCAAATTATCCCTTTTTCCTTCATGTCTCGTGTAAAATTAATCCTAACGATAATTATTCTTATGCTAGGTTTACTCTTTCAACTAACAAACACGGAACTTAACTTGGAATTGGTGCAAGTAGTAAGTATTGTGTTTCCTTTTTTTTTTTTCCCCCTTTCATTTCAAGTCTCAGAAATTAAGATCAGATTTACAGACTCCTTCGTGTTCATAATTTATCACTCAAGTTACGCGTGTCGTTATAGTTATTTTAATCCATTACATTAGCAATTTACACTTCAACTTATAACATCAATGGTGAAAATGTAATGTTCGATAACGCGAAATTGGTAATGTAAAAATTAATAGAAAAAGTAACATTTTGATACATAATCGTTATTCATAATTTTCTCAATTTTCATAGTTATTTAGACATGGAGATAGAACACCACGTCAAAAAGAGATATCATCAATGGATCATCATGACACAACAATTTATGAACCATGGGGTCTTGCTCAATTGACAAACGTAAGCGATAATAATAAATATTGTGAAAACGTAAATAATTCGACGTGATGTTTACTTTCAGGAAGGAAAGATGAGAGAGTACCGGATCGGGACGATGTTAAGGGAACGATACGACGAATTCTTGGGAAGTATTTATCATCCCACGGACGTATATGCCTATAGTTCGGATCACGATCGAACAAAAATGTCCCTTCAGTTAGTGTTAGCTGGACTCTATCGTCCGGCACCATTACAAATGTGGAATGAAAATTTACCCTGGATGCCTATACCGACTTTTTATATGCCAGAGAAAATTGATGATCTACTAAAACCTGATCTTTCTCCATTGTGAGTGTTTTATTAGACAAGGACGCTTTCACGTTGCTATAAACAATGAAAGAAGTGCAAACTCTTGAACGAAAATAAAATACAAATTTCAATTTAAGAAGAAAAAGAAACAATACGTCTGATGACTTGGAAATTATAAAGATAAAAATGCTTTCTCCACAGATATATAAACGCTGTGAATGAAGTAAGAAATACGGAAGATATACTTCAAAAGATGTCATCCTATAGGGATGTGTTGAAGTTGCTTAGCGAAAACTCTGGTTTGAATATAACAACATCAAATGTAGCGTATGAAATATACAATCAATTTGCAGCAAGGGTACAATAAACTTATTTATTGTAATCTAAATTTAAAAAATTTGTGAATAATCTGAAATTCATTTTTTTTTTTTTTTTTTTTTTTGAGAATTAAATTAAAGAAAAATGTCTAATACATTGTATTGTAGAAAGCCGTAAATCATTCATTACCAAAATGGTGCACCGATGAAATTTACAAGAAGCTTCAAGAGATTGTTAATATAGAATACGAAATCCGTTCTTATACGCCGTTTTTGAAACGATTGAATGGCGGTGTGATTATCAAAAGATTCCTTGACAATATAAAAGTGAACGAGGAACGTGACAAGCCACGAAAGATTTATTTATATAGTGGACATGAAGTAAATATCGCTGCTATTGTCAGAGCGCTCAATTTAACTGAACCTAAGCTACCGCCTTATGGATGTGCGATTATATTTGAAAAATTAAAAGATCAGAACGGCAAAACGTTCGTCAGGGTAACTACTTTTAACATATATAATAATTGAATAAATTTATCTAATTCATTGACAACTCGTGTTAAAAACCTCGAAAGATATCATTTATCATTTTTGTTTCTCAGATGCTATTTTGGAACGGAATTACAGAAGAATTGAAGTCTTATAAAATTCATGGTTGCGACGAAATTTGTCCAATTGAAAAATATTTAGACATTGTAAAAGACTTGCTTCCGTCGGATGAAGAAGTTACTCACAAATGGGATCATTTATCGAAAGAAGAATTACGACAACTGTATGAAGAAATACCTAATTTCAATTAGCCATTGATTGCATTGCAACGTACACTGACATTAATTAACATTCACTGATAACATGAGAAAATAAAGTATCATAAATCAATAACGTAAAATTCCAAACTAATGTTGCTAATATGTTGCTAATTTTTTACGTTTGATAAACGATGTTTCGAAGAAATCCGAATTTTGCTTATTTTCGCTAGTTTTACGATGTGAACGTGCACATTAGACTTTATTAAAATAATTGAAAACATGTCTACAACGTATTCTGTATCTTAATGTCAGAATGAATATATAATGTGAATGAGAGAATTGCGTACTCATCAATTGGCTATATTTTCAGAAGGCAAAAATATATATATATATATATATATTTACAGAATCTGTGAACTTCTTTAATCCAGGTCATCATAATTGAGTTTCAATTTTCCATCAAATTAAGTAATGATTTTGTGATCTCAATTGACAGTAAATATTTTTTTGAAAATTGCTTTTGTTGAAAATTGCCAACAAAATTGAAAAAGGAACAAAACTTGTAAATAAGATGTAAATAAGAAGACGCAATTGTAAAAGTTTATAAATTAATTCACTTGATTAATTTTCTTTTTGCAAGTAAAAATTTGCAAAACCGAGTTTGGTAGATGGCAGCACATATATCCCTACTAAATTCTTTCATTTAAATTAACCTTTAGTAGATGAGAGCAGATGACTTATTTTTGCATATTCACAAATCCTTATTTTATACCACGGACAAAGTATGAAATAGATTTGACATCCAATACATTTTTATGTCTAAATATACTTGGAGAACTGCCTGTACTTCTGTTCCCGAGTATTGCTCCATCGGTAACGTTGGAAGCCACGATAAAGTGATAGCAGAATTTGTGAACATCTAAATTATAAGGCAAAAGAAGGCAATTGAATGATAGCTTCGTTAGATCATCTGTTCATTTATAGTTTGAGTCACATACATATTATTTTTATTTTCATTTTTATGCTCTAAATAAAAGATTAGCTGTAGCATGAAAATTGTAAATATAGATAAATTAGATATTAATTTTTTATCAATTGTTCTTTTTTTGCAATTGTCAATTTATGATATTGTTTAAATTCTTTCAAGTTTTTCATATTACAAGCCGTTGCTACTATTAGATCAATGCAAATTAATAACGAGACATCGATATCTATTTCATTCAATAATTGTCCGTGCTAGTGGGAAATAAATTCTAGATTTGGTATCCCTGCGAAAAAGGCATGCCGTCTCGAAACGGCAATAAAATGAAATAAAGTTGAGCTGCAAAAAAATTTTATTTAATCGTGCAGCGTTTAGGTGATACAAAATATCCAAATCAATAAATTAGTTAAATATTTGATGACGCTGACACTATGTCTAGTATTATTTTTATAGATTAGACTACGAAGCAAGTTTTATATCGATGTTGACTTTTGACTCTGAGAAATACATTTCTGGTACATTTGTTCTAGTGGTTCGTTCAACAAGGTAGGGAGGGTCTTTTCAATTTATTATACATTTCTATGTTTCATTGCAACGTTGATAATCATTGAGTCACGTTTTTATAAGCATTTAATATTATAATGCGACTTATGTCGCAGTAAAAAATAATTTGCATATATAAGCTCAGCAACTTGATTTAACTTGATCCTTCTACTTTCACATTAAGAGCGTAATTCAGAATTTGGAACCGTTGAAAATACATGTTAATAACTCTTAGGTCATTTGCATCATCACATGTACGAAGTGATTAAAGCTAAACTGAGAAACATTGACGATTACAATATACTTCGATTAATTGCCGAACCTAACCTCAAACTCAAATCTTTTAAAACTCAAAGGAAATGTCAGTTTAGCCAGTATAAACCAGCTATATTACGGATCCTTTAAATCTTTCTAATCTTTTACGTTATTTACGTTGTTGCTGCGTGGTGAGTAATTTATTCGTATCTTTTTATGCTAGTTTAATATATGAACAACTATTTCATCTATTGTTACAACTATTTTTATTTTGACTTGTTTTGTCAATTTCTATTTTTGATTCTCCTAGTCCTGATCCTCCTGTTTTGATTCTCCTAAAACAAAATTGACTAATAAAAATATACGTTATGAAAGTATGTGTATTTAATTGTTAAATTCAAAAATTTAGAAATAGTTTAAGTTAAATGTAACATTGTATTGCAATCAATATTAGTTGAAAATAACAACCAATATGTATTATTATAAGTTTTATTAAGAATATATTTATTTTTTGAAAATTATGTTTTATTTGTTTATATTTGTATTTATAATTAGTACCTATTTTATGTTCGTTGTAAATATCAAATTATTTTTTCAGTTAGAAGAGGGATGCCACGCAGCAAGCGTAGAGCGCCCTCTAGCACAAATCATCATACATCTATTGAAATGTCACCTAGTGCCCACGAAGAGGGTATATCGAGGCATCCATCAAAAAGACTTAGACATACATCTAGGTAAATTGTATTGCAACAGTTTAAATTTCCATTATACGTATATGCCAATGATAATCCAAATTTAAACTTCATAACTGGATGTTTTTGTATGAAATATAGTAAATATTATATTTCTTCTTTCCAGTGCAAGACGTTATACAAAAACAGAAGATGTTTCGAGTGCTTCATCTTTCTCTCAGAAACGTTGTATCACATGGTTTAGAGAATACACAACACCTGATGATTCAGATACTTTAGGGCCTGAAGGAATGGAAAAATTTTGCGAGGATATTGGTGTAGAACCTGAAAATGTAGTAATGCTTGTACTTGCATATAAAATGAATGCCCGACAAATGGGTTTCTTCACGCTAAGCGAATGGTTAAAAGGTCTTTCGGACTTGCAATGTGATTCTATTAGTAAAATACAACAAAAACTTGAGTACCTAAGGAATCAATTAAATGATCCACATACATTTAAGGGAATATACAGATATGCTTATGATTTTGCTAGAGTAAGCATTATGTTTTGCCTATTTTTTAATTTTTTTTGGAACATATATGTATGTATTGTGTGCCATATTTTAGGACAAAGATCAAAGAAGTATGGATATGGAAACTGCAAGAGTTATGTTACAATTACTTTTGGGAAAACATTGGCCATTGTTTACACAATTTGCTCAGTTCCTAGATCAATCAAAGTACAAAGTGATTAATAAAGATCAATGGTGCAACATCTTAGAATTTTCTCGTACAATCACTCACGATTTATCCAATTATGACTTAGATGGAGCATGTGTGTAATTGTATAATGTTACTAAATAAGTATGTTTTAAATTATATGTATTTAATGCATGCATTTTTTACAGGGCCAGTAATGCTTGATGAATTCGTTGAATGGCTAAAAATACAGCGAGGTGACGAAACACCATTAACAGAAGCTAGAGGCAGCTGAAACACTCAATAATAATAGTCTACTAAAATAAAAAGAAATCATCTCTTCTGTCACCATATTTTGTTAATAACGAAATTTCTGTTTTTATCATAACCTCGCAACATTTCAGTTATCATCAATCTTGCTATATTTTTTATTAATCGATGATAATGTAAGTAGTCCATCTTAATATGATTTTACACTGTGTTATAAATGAATTTTGATTAGAAATTTTCTAGATTGTTCTTAATTATTTATCACCATTCATTGCTGATCCAAGTTTCGTCGCAAAAATTCTTGTGATTAAAAATATATTTATTTTGATATAAGATTTATTTGTGCAATTTATAAAATTTAATCTCAGTTTAAAAAGTAGAAGACCATAATAAAGTTTTCTATAAAAAAATATCAATTTTTCTATTGCAGTTTGGCATCTCATATTATTTTCATAAAATAATAGAAATGTAATAGATTATATATTATATCTTAAATATTAATAAATATAACGAATTTGTGTTTTAATTTATTATAAATCAAACATTATGAAATTACATGTGAAGTTATTCATAAACATACGCATATTCAAAATTCTTTCTACACTGTTTAAGTATATTTACATAAAAATGTTTACGAAATTTAGATACTTATATAACTATTACTGCGAAATATTTAATAATCACAAATATTATTCATTCAAATAGATTCATAAATAAAGTAACATGCATAGAATGTAAGTAATACAACGTTTACTCATACAATGTTTAATACATCCAAAATACAATGGAACACATTGGTACATATTACTTAACCAACGTAAAATAATTCTTGTACACGCCATAAATATTAATGTACATTAGGTTTTTTTTTATCATTAAAACAATAGAACATTTATGAGATATTGGAATTAAATGTATTTCGAAATATTGAGTAAAATAATATAATCTTATTTTTTTAAACGCAGAATCATGATGCAGCTTTGGAATACGAGTTTGAACCGAGATTCGATAAATTCGAATTTTTTTAACATATACTTTATGTCATAATAATTTTTGCGACAATTTATACGGATTAAATGTGTGGTGATTATTCAAATAATTTGTATTATATTTTAGTTCAATCAATTTCCGACTTTTATCTGTTAGGAGAGACTATACATCGCGATTTCGAATTTTATTTAATAGAAAAATTTTGGTAATAATAACATAGATAATTACTGCGATAATATCATAAATTAGTTCAATTATTACATTAAAATTGCTTAATTATGTGTATGTGTATATTTTTTCCTGCATGTGCACTTCTATTACAAATAATGTTATCATTAGCGATATAATATAAAATTAAATTTCAAATTTCGCTCATAACTTCCAAATTAATAGTAATCTTAATTCATGAAAAAAGTATCTAATGGAAAATTATAAACCCATACATCATAACGAAGAAATTAGAAACAAAAATTTAAAATCATATATGTCGCTGCAATACAACTGCGAATGAAGAATGTAATGTAATAAGAAACGTAAAATAAATAAAATACTTTTTTCAATAAACATGTAATTCCCTTTATTTATACATAATGACATACATTCCATTTGCCATGTAAAAATTTGAAAAATTATTTCAAATTTTATATAAATATTTTAATTTATACAAATATCGTTAATGTATCGATACTTACATTGCTACTAACTTACATTTAAAAATCGCGCCAATATTCACATGTCTCATGCATTGAAATATTACATATATGTATCCGGGTACCCGATTATCACCAGGATGCACGAGATAATTGAGACTAGATATCTATTATTTCTACTTGGACGTCTACGATGCAATGTTTATTTCAGCGATAATAAAAATAATAAAACAAGGAAGCAATTGTTTTAAATTATATGTCTTCGTATAAAAATACTAAGAGTTTAAATTTTCCAATAATAAAAATTATCCGCTTTGAACTAACTTAATATTTCCAGTTGTAGAAAATACTCATTTAGAGCTAGTAGATACAAATCTAGTAGATATCTTTTAGCAGGTTTTCATCAGTCTTGAATTTTTTTTTCTCTCATACTTCGCCATTCTAGTGGACATAAATTGTAATTTATCATTTGTAGCAAGAACATAAATTAATCGGAACATCGGATGAAATTATATCGAGTATCCGAGTACCCGACAAATCGAGTAATAATAACTCTAGCCTCGATTATCTCGTAAGATACTTGGACATCTGAGTACTAGGATATCGAACGAGATAAATTTTTCTTTATCCAGATATCTCATGGGTACCCGAGTTTCCGAATATTTGGTATATTCGCATAGAGGTACTGGTGCTAATGCAACGATCAGAAATCCCACGGGATAACGAAAGAGCAAAGTACTCTGTCCGTCATTCACTACCAACGTACTTGTGTTGTGTCGACATCGTGTATGATACGCATTTAGCCAATAGATATTTTCACATTTAAGAATGCATCGAATCTACTGGAAATCCAACCCAACCGGCATTCCTTCCGAGAAATTCATCTCTGCGTGAATAGAATAAATCCCAAATAGAAAATAGAGAGCAATGCGAATAAACATCGATGATTTTAGTTTTAGGTTTCGATTTTTGATTTCCAATATTTTGTAAGAGGAAGATAGAAAGCAATAGCCAATTGATATGGTAAATATAGGATTAGTGTCAGTAACAAGTTCGGGACCTATTTTCATCCGGCAGTGTTATTTTTATTCGACCGCGGGACGAACACCGTTTAAAATAAACGTGCAATAGTCTTCTAGTAACATCTGGATATCTCTACGTCTTTTTTAATACAATGCGGATGCAGTGCCAGCCTCAGTATTGCATTGGAAACTTTCGTAAGAGAAACCAACAGTCAAGCCTTCAACGCGCAAATCTCTGATATCTCAAAGAGAATCGTATACACGTGTTACATTATTTTACACATGTACGTATTATATTAATATTATATTCATAATAATATTTTCTCTTCGTGTTGCAACTACTCATTGAAAGTTATCTGTTTAAAATCTAAACAGTATACTACGTGAACAATGACACATTTCTAATTGAAAGTAATTTTGTAATTAATCATTTTTTAGCTAAGAAACATGACAAAAACGACAAATCTGACTGCAGAAGAATGGAAGGAGAAAGGCAACGTAGAATTCAACAAAGGGAATTGGTCGGAAGCTCTAAGTTGTTACACAAGTGCATTAAAGCTTGCAAATGAAGATAATTCCGATAAGG
The DNA here is from genome assembly GCA_032399595.1 of Tetragonula carbonaria. Classification (NCBI taxonomy): domain Eukaryota; kingdom Metazoa; phylum Arthropoda; class Insecta; order Hymenoptera; family Apidae; genus Tetragonula; species Tetragonula carbonaria. The sequence goes on from JAUCRC010000006.1 coordinate 16,832,144, forward strand.
CTATATATCATAAGAATCGTGCTGCTGCATATTTAAAACAGGAAGAATATAACAAAGCAATTGAGGATTGCGATAAAGCTCTCAAAATATGTCCAAACGATCCGAAAGCATTATTTCGCAGATGTCAAGCGTTAGAGGCATTAGAAAGATATGAAGAGGCATATCGTGATGCAAGATACATCATCTCTGCAGATCCTGGCAACAAGGTGATTCAACCTATTGCCGCGAGATTACACGAAATTGTGCAGGAAAGATATAGACAAAACTCTCGTATCAGTGCCAAGGTTTGTATGTCAGCATTTGTTACCTAATGTAATTACAAAACGTGCTTTGAAATTTGTGCATAATTAAAAACATAAAAATATCTCTTTCTCTGATGTAATTCAACGTACAAACGTGTCTTTTACAAAGGTGGCACAAATGATGGACATAGCTTTTGAGATAAAGGGAGACAATGAAAAACGAGAGACGGCGATGAACAATTTACTTGTTCTTGCTCGAGAAAGAGCAGGAGCAGAAATAATGTTTAATGATGGAGTAGTCTCTAAAATAACAAAGATACTTAAACTTGAGAAAAATGAGGAAATAATAACAATTGGTGTTAGAATTATTGCGGAATTATGTAAAAATAATATTGATAGAACTGAAAATATTATAAGGCAGATTGGTATACCTTGGTGTTTAGAACTCTTTAACAGTAAAATTGTAGAAAGAGTAAATGCTACACAATATTGCTTACAGGTTGATAAATTTAATACACATGAAAAACTACTATATTCGATACTATGTTCAAATATATATCTACTTTTTAATGCTATGTTTACAGACAATACTAAACACATATAGTGGAATGACTAACAAACCAGATTCAAAACCGAACAAGGAATTGTGCGATAAATACAACAAAGAAATAGATACTATTTTATCTTGTTTATTGTACAGTGTAACAAACAGAACAATTTCTGGATTGGCTAGAGATGCAATTATAGAACTTATTATGCGCAACATTCATTATACTGCCTTAAACTGGGCAGAACGATTAGTCGAACTTCATGGTTTACAACGTTTGATGGAAGTAGCCAGTGAACTCGAAGAATATAAATATGAATCATCGATGGAAATTACATCATCTACTAGAACTGTGGCAAGCGTTTGTTTGGCAAGAATTTATGAGAATATGTATTATGATGCAGCAAAGGAAAAGTTTGGGAGTGCTATTGATGAATACATAAAAGATAAACTACTTACACCTGATATAGAATCCAAGGTATCTTTTTAATCTATAATAAAATGTAGATACATAACATATTTCTTTATTTCACATTTTTCTTTTAAACAGGTTCGTGTTGTAGTTGCAATAACAACTTTATTGCTTGGTCCATTGGATGTTGGGAACACAATAATTGCTAAGGAAGGTATTTTAGAAATGATACTCGTTATGGCAGGCACAGATGATGTGTTACAACAAAAAGTTGCTTGTGAATGTATTGTTGCTGCTGCGTCCAAAAAAGACAAAGCTACTACAATTATCAATCAAGGCGTGAATATATTAAAAAAGCTGTACCAATCTAAAGATGACTCTGTCAGAGTACGCGCTTTAGTAGGATTGTGTAAATTAGGTAGTTCAGGTGGTACAGATGCTACAATAAGACCATTTGCTGAGGGAGCAACGAAAAAATTGGCTGAAGCTTGTAGAAGATTTTTAATTAATCCTAAAAAGCAAAAAGATATGAGAAAATGGGCAGTAGAAGGACTATCATACCTTACTTTCGATGCTGAAGTCAAGGAAAAACTAATTGAAGATGTTCAAGCAGTTCAAGCAATGATAGAACTGGCCAAAACCGGAGACCAGTCTGTAGTTTATGGTGTCGTTACTACATTGGTTAATTTATGTAATGCTTACGACAAACAAGAACTTATACCAGAAATGATTGAGTTGGCAAAATTTGCGAAACATCATATACCAGAAGAACACGAGCTAGATGACATAGATTTTGTGAATAAAAGAGTAATTGCATTAGCTAAAGCTGGTGTAACGTACGCATTAGTTGCACTTTCTAAAACAGAAAGTCAAAATAGCAAAGAACTAATAGCACGTGTGTTCAATGCAATTTGTAGCCAGCAGGATGTGCGAGGAATTGTAGTTCAACAAGGTGGAGCAAAAGCACTTTTACCATTGGCTTTAGATGGCACGGATAAAGGAAAAAAACAAGCATCGCAAGCTCTAGCGCGATTAGGGATTACGATAAATCCAGAAGTTGCATTTCCTGGACAAAGAATAATGGAAGTAGTTCGGCCATTTATAAATCTCTTAAATCCAGAATGCTCTGCACTTGAAAACTTTGAATCTTTAATGGCCTTATGCAATTTAGCAAATGTTAATGACAGTGTTAGAAAACGAATTTTGAAAGAAGGTTTCCAGAAAATTGAAACATACATGTATGAAGATCACGAAATGTTGAAACGCGCATCTACGCAGGTTATAAATAATTTAATGATGTGCGAAGATACTGTTAAATATTATGAACAAGAAAACGATAGAGTTAAATATCTAGTCATTCTTTGCGAGGATGAAGATTTAGACACAAGCGTGGCAGCAGCAGGAGCCTTAGCTATGTTAACGTCAGTTAGCATAAAATCTTGCATTAAAATTTTTGATACAAAAAATTGGTTAGAATCATTACGTTATTTACTTGCTAATCCAAATTCTGATTTACAACACAGAGGAATTGTAATTGTTTCAAATATGATGAAAAGTACAAAAGAAGTAGCAACTAGAGTGATCGAAACCGATGTAATGGAAATTTTAATGGCTTTGACGAAAAGCGATACAGTACAAAATAAAAAAATTAAACAACTAGCAGCTGAAGCATTAGAAGCTGCAGCAAAATGGGAACTTATTAGAAAAAGTGAAAACGAAGTAGAATCACAAGGAGAATCACAAAATACAAACAGTTTAGAAAATCTTGAATAAATATATACACTACTTACTTCAGTGTTTCCTATAGTGTGTAAAGAATAACTAACAATGAATATTTGTCATACCATAAAGTGCCTAAGAAAAGATAATCAATTTCATCTTTTGTTTATAGCAAACAGTATAATAAAACAATTCAGTACTTAAATATTTTAAAAATATAGTTAAATTCCAAATTGCATTTATTAATAATTTGATATTAAGTAATATAATTACATAAAAAAAATATAACAAAATTATTTAACATTTAAATTATTTAATTTAATATAAATAATAATGTAATGTATATAATATTTGTATACACATATGTATATATACAAGTTTTATAGTGTGCAATATTAAATTTAGTATTATTTAATTATAATATATGTTTCTCATCAAAAATATAAAATAAAAAATTTTTAGTGTAAAAATATACATTACAATTTCAAAAATGGATGATTTAAAGCTTGATTCGCAGTAAGACGTGTTTTATAGTCCAAATCCAATAATCCTAATACAAAATGGTAAGCTTCTTTTGGAAACTGAGTGTCCAATGATGCCTTGAAATAGATTGAATAGATATTTTTTAACATAAAATCCTTAGTACATTACATTATATATTATTTAAAAACATAAATATTGCATTGGATTTTTCAATTATATTTGAGTAAATGTTAAATTAAAAAAATACCTTTTCGCAAGTGTTATGATCTTTACTATCTAACAAACCCTTATTTCTTTTTTGTAATTTCTGACATAAAGACACAATATCAACCCCTGGTATATCTTCACTAAAGATAATTTTTTTTCCTGAATTATCAACAAAAAAAAAAAATAGTACACAAAGTAAATAACAAAATGACAAATTTAAACAAAATAAGAAAAACAGACCTCGATGATAAAAAAAATAAATTAAAAAATAATTTTTTTATACCTAATTTGCGCGCACACTGTTGCATTCTATTTGATCCAAATATAGTTGTTATTTCTGCTAAAGCAGTACAATCATTTGGAGAATGAAAGAATGGTTGAGTACCACTAAGAATACATAACATCATTACTCCGCTTGCCCAAATATCAACTGCTGGCGTTTGGGAAGGATGTTTTAGTAAAACTTCAGGAGCACGGAAACCTGGTGTTCCAGCTCTTGGAGCTGTCTGTTCTGATCTTGATATACATAATGAACAAACTCTTGCTTTACCAAAGCAGTAACATTTCTCTTCTGTATTTTTTTTTCTTATATCAAAAGAAACATTTAAACTGTTCTGCAAAAGCATTAAAAAGAATAATAATATATATGTTATACATACGCATATAGAAACTTCATAATTTTTCGTAAATAATTGATATGTTACTTCATCTGATCTTTTCCGTTTAATAACTGGTGCTTCGGAATTAAGTAATTTAAGATTGTTAGATTTCTTTTCTACTACATATTCTTGAGCTAATCCAAAATCAACCAACAAGTATCTGCAAAAAGAAAAAAAAAAATTACAATGATATATTCATATCAAAAAGAATTTATGTTATGTTACCTTTTGTTCTGTCTGTCATATAAAAAATTACTAGGTTTGACATCTCTGTGTATAATATTAAATTTATGGACCCTTCGTAATGCAGTTAATAATGCAATCATGTAATCTTTCGTTTCTTGTACAGTCATATCTTGCACGTATTCCTATTTAATGTTATTAAATTTTGATATTGATAAAACTAAGATTAGATGAAACAAAAAATATCTTACCGCAAATCTGTCATGCCTCATATATGGCATTACAAATACTACTGTTTCAAAGCTTCGTAAACATAACTCTAATCCAACTACATAATCCTTTCCTCTAAAAAAAGGAATTGTGATTATTCTTTTATATACATGTCGTTTAAATTACAACCAATTAGTTACCCTATCCGTTGCATGCATTGTAATTCATGCTCAATTTTTTCAGGATGTCTAGTAGGAACTAAATACTTCAATGCAAATTTTTTAGAACCATCAGATAATCTTAGAGTGGCTAAAAACACAGAACTGAAAGTTCCTTCTCCAACCTTTTCATGTATATGAAATAAATCTTTTATCAGAGGAACTGTATTTTTAACAGTAACATTGTTTTCTGAAATGACATATTGCTAAAATGTTTATTTTTTTACTACAATTTCAGTCAAATTTTGGTAAATGAAATTCCTTACCATCATTATTTGTCTTCACTTGATTTTTTTCTTCCATGATCTTAATGTATCATTTGGTCCACTTAATCGAACAATCAAACTATTTAAAGATTATTCAGTTCGATAGAGTATTAATTTTATTATTTAACATTGAAAAATAAATTGTCATATGTATGATAACCTATTAGAGATTAGATATTGGCGCCATTCACAAGAACTTTAAAACATGCAAATATTAATAACGTAATAAAACAAACATATTGTATTAATAAGCAATATGTATAGATTTAAATTGTAATTATTATATAATTTTATTAAGTCACGATGAAAAATTTATACGTTCGTAATGACAAATTATGAGAAATATTAATTACGAGTTTACTCCTTAGATTAATTTCTATATTTAATATGTAAAAATGTAACAATTATTTCAAATTTATTCACATATTACGCAGACTTATAATACATATAAACTTCTTGTAGAAGATTTTTTAGAGAATATGAGAATTATTGGGTAATATGTATTTAGGAATTCTCATACATACAATTATATGCATATGCTGATACGTACACGTGTATACAATTGGTACAATCGTTATTAAAAGATATTTCATTTATGTTTATTATTCTAAATATAATATTGGTACACGCGATTAAATAATAATAATAATTAATATACAATTAAAATACATTTTAATTTATAACAAAAGAAACTCCAAATTTCTTTAGAGTACAGGTTAGACTAAGAAACGTACTGGTATCTTAATTGAATTATGTTGATATATTTTTATTTATTATGTTTACATAAAAATTCTTTCTACAGATTGCATATGTGTACAATTTAAAGAAGGGGATTTTAATTATTCAAAGCAGTTGAGATATGTGTTAATCTAGCTGTGTCTATCATAACGAGTACTGAAACAAATATGTCTAATACTAATTCATCAAAATCATCATCATCATTGTTGGAAACAAGTGAAAATAGAACTATAAGTGACATGGATTTAGATAACATAGCTCGTTATGTTATTGGCACTCAACAAAGATTTCGAGAAAATATCATAATTCCAAGAACTGTGGGTCCCGTACAACTTAAAACTAATGAACAGAAATTAATAGAAAGTGCAATGGAAAGTTGCATCTTCAAAAGCATTGCGAGTTGTGTCATAGGTATATTTATATTATACTGTAAAATAAGCATTATCTGTATTGATATAATTAAAAGAAAATTAGATTTTTAGGGTATGGCTTAGGAGCTGCCATAGGCTTATTTTCATCCAGTGTAAATCCAAATGTGGCAAGTGTTGAGAAACAGCAAACTGTCCGTGAAGTTTTTAGAGAGATGAAAACTACAACGCTAGGTTATGCAAAAAATTTTGCTGTAGTTGGTTGTGTATTTTCAGCAATTGAATGTGCAATAGAATCGGTGATAATTCGTTAAATTCAATATAAAAATTGTAGTTTAACTTATATTTATCTATATGTTACAGTTTCGTTTTATAATTTCATTTTAGTATAGAGGAAAAAGTGATTGGAAGAATGGAACATATGCTGGTGGTTTAACAGGTGGAATAATAGGACTAAGAGGTATTATTTTATGTTAAATTTAAGTATAAATTTAAATACTTGTACTTAAATACAATCTTATATTTTAGCTGGTGTAAAAGCAGGTTTGATTGGAGCAGCAGGTTTTGCAGCATTTTCAACAGCGATAGACTATTATATGCATCGATCTTAAACAATGTTATAAATTATAGTATAGTAAGTATATATTTGTATAAAAAAAGTATAAAACACTTTGAGTATACCTGTACAATACATGTAAAAGCACAAGAATGTTCTTAATATAAAAATGCATACATATAACATACATACAATTATAGAGTTAAGAAATAAAATAAATTCACATAATACATCAATATTCATTTTACCTACAGATCTGCACTTTTTAATACAATATAAAGTTGAATTCTTTTGAGACACAAATGAATTAAATGACTACTAGTATATGTTAAGTAAAAATAAATGCTATTTGAACATAACATATTGCAAATACATGAGAAACTACATTTTATATTTAAAACTGTTTATCACAGCAAAAAAAAATAAAGTCTTTAATTTTTGGATATATTGAATGATTGACAATTTAATATTGGCAGTCTTCAAAATGTTTTATATAAAAAAATATACATAGAATGTTGGAAGATATGCAAATTGTACATCTTTACTTATTTTTTTGTCAGTTGTGTAAAATATCAATCTTCATAAAATGTCATTGTATATATTTATCTACACAATTTATATAAATACCTTTAGATTCATCAGATCATTACATTCACGTTGTACCTTATCAATCTTTGTATTTTTTTTTTTTTTTTTTAATGAGAATCTGGATATTTTATCATTTTATATTTCAATATTGTAGAAATTCTATTTTACCGAAATCAATATTCTATTTTTACCGATTATCTGTACTACGTTTGATATTTGAAAAAGTATAACATTTTTTATAAGTACTAAATTTTTTATATAGTTCTATTTTATAAAAGGATTATATATTATTTTTGATATTAGCATTTTAATAATGGAAATTGTAAATTGTTCTATTAAAGAATATGCAAGGCACTTATCATACATATGTTTTGTCATTATTAAATTATAGTTGCTTTATGGTTAATCTTCTGTACTCTATGAATTTACTTTCAGTTTTGTTAAAACACTCAATTTCACTTTATTAACTCTAGTCTTTTGAATAAAAAATATTCAATAAAAAAACGTCTTTTTTAATTACGTTTGTTAAAAATAAATGCTTGAAAATCATACTTTGTGTTTTGAATATTAATTGGTGAATACAATTTTTGGCACCTGTAACGGTGAAGAATTGATCTTTTTTCACACATTTGTGCATATGTAATTAAGGTTGCTGTTGTTGCATTTGTGCCTGCATTACAGCCACTAATTCTTGCATTCGTCTCAATTCAGCTTCTTTCTCTTGCAATATACGATCCTTCTCCAATACGGAATTACTCCTCTCAGATTCCGCAATTCTGTTGGTAAAAAACTGATAACAAATACGTTCTAAATATTTTCTCATGTTGTAATGTCACACTTACGTTTGTCTTCGAGGCGGAACAGGAGCTCCTTTTGCTAGTCTTTCACTGCGATAATTTTCATAATGTACCTCCTGAGTTACTTCCTGTAAATCTTGCATATGCGTACTACAAATATATACAAAATAATGAATAATGAAAATTTACTTTAACCGATATATTCTTGTAAATAAATACTACATACATCAACATTGTTCTTAGTTTTATAAAATCACAATGATCTGGATTTTCAACTTCAACCACACCCCATGGATACAATCGTCCACGTACTTTACGTCCTTTTACTTCTAATAAAGTATTTGCTCCACATACAGCAAACGGAACAGCTTCTTTCAATTGTCTAACTTGTTCTTTGTAGTCTTCATCCTCATCGCTATCACAATCTGGTAAAGGATAAATCTTTATACCACTGCCTTCAATTTCCTCCATGACTCGTTTTTTTAAACGCAATACTTCCTTTTTTGTAAGTACATCAGCTTTTGCAATTACCGGCACAATGTTAACTTTATTATGAAGTTGCTTCATAAATTCTATATCCAAAGGTTTTAATCTGTGTTATATAAAAATGAAAAAGAAATATAGAGGTTTTAATACAAATAATAAGATATAACTGCAGTTAATATAAACTGCATTTGTATAACTGTAATAATAAAATAAAGCTGTAGTTAACATCTTACCCATGACCAAATGGAGAAATGAAGTAAAAACAACAGTGTATTCTATTATCCACTATATTCCTTCTATTTAAACCACTTTCATCGCGTAAAAATCTTTCAAACTGATCGTCTATATATTGTATGATAGCTCTAAAACTGTCTGTATTGTCAATCGCATCTCCATAACCGGGAGTGTCAACAACAGTTAATCTAAGCTTGACACCTCTTTCTTCAATCTCCACAGTTGAAGCATCAAGTTTAACAGTTTGATTAGTTTTCTCTGTTGGAGATACTCAGCTAAGATACACGTAATATGTAAATATATAAATGAAAATGTACAAACAAAGCTTAATTCACCTATAGCGTCAGGAATTACACGTTCTGGATATAAATCAGTAAGGAACAAACTGTTTACTAACGTAGATTTTCCAAGACCAGATTCTCCGACAACCATCAGTGTAAATTCAAATCCTTTTTTTACTGATTTCCTATGGACTTGATTAGGTAAGTTTGCAAATCCCACGTATCCAGGTGTTTCAAGACTAGCAAACTATTAAAAACATAAGATAAAAATTGAACTAAATTGAAATCGTGTCGAATCATGCGATATATGTAAAAAGATATATGTTGCTCAGCAAACGATCTGCCTTTGTAATAAAGAAACGTGCGAAAATAACTTGTTAAAAAAATCTCATTTACGCATCAATTGTATTGCACTCACCGTTTTTACGCTTTCGCTAGACATTTTTTCGCATCGATTCAACCTAACGATAGGAAGAAATTAATATAGTTACGAGATGTTTTTTTTTTTCAATATTATCGAGAAGAACTAGAAACGAGGTATATATATGTGTGTGTGTGTGTGTGTGTGTATACAAATTTCAAGCCAACAGGCGTCGTATTGTGACAGAAGGCATTATCACAGCCATACCCGAAATACATACAGCACGAGTAAAATGAACAATAGGTTATTTGAATAAAAAATTTTCTGCTTCGATCGACATCACTCTCGTATTATGAGCGTGCATTGAATAAACAGCAGCGTTACATTTAAGAAAATTAAACGGTTCTATTGTAGATTCATCGAATATGAAACAAAGATATTGCACCGACTGTACAGGAAATGTTACGGTATATCTGGTTAGGGAGGAGGGGTACCCTTAATAAGGGAGAAGTTTAGGCGTGGCTAAACCGAAATGAAACTTTGGTATTCCATAAAACGTACTATGATTATAATTTCGTTTTTTAAATTACAAACTTCTTTGACATAAATTCATGTTAATTACTTAAAGTTTAAGTACAAGATATAATAATTGGTCTTAATTGCTCGTATATTCGTTTGATGATTAAAAGCTTATATTAAAATTAAATATTAAGTTGCTTATTTAAGAATAACTTACAAAACACTACGAATATTACACCGTTCTTACAATTGAAATTATGCATAAATTTTATTCTCTTTTCACTTCTCCATTTTCCAAAGATACATTACACAAATAGAAGGCAAACGACTACTTTATTCAGGAAATAGTATCATATACAAGCATAATTTTTATATAATATTTGTCATTAATTCAAGTTTTTCTTTATTTATTATCTCATCAATCGATCTTTTCAAATGATCAATATTTATTACTAGCATAATTAATTAATCCATTATACAATATTAATGAGTAATAATCGACACGTTATCCTCATACCATTCAGTGATGTATAATTTCTTCAATCACTCAAATACCTTTCTATTCTTTCTAATCTTTTGTTGTTATCACAAGCGCGTAAATAATTGTTTAATACTTCTAATCATATACGACTTTTTATATTAAACAATTATTCATAAATCATTTTAATAAGCACATACAATGATCGGTATTAAAATGAAACATAAAAATTATAAGGGAGGAAATGAAAAAAAGGACAATATTTCTTGTACTCCTAAAAACAAAGATTATTCGAGTACAATATTATTAGAAGATCAGTTTTTATATGGAATCAAATATATATATGGTGACAGTATATATTTTTGTAATAGTTTGTACACATACCATCAATATTATTATAAACTGATACAACACCCAACATGAAATTGACGTGAATATTAAAATGTACTTTCCGTATCACATCATTACTCACGTGTATACATATATATATATATATATATATATATATGTGTATATATATATATATATATACACATAGAATTCAAGTGCTGTGTGCACGCACGTGTGTACATACATACATACATACATACATACACACACATATATACATACATACAAGATGCGATTGGTCATATGTATATACATACATAATTACACATAACCAATATTACTCAAGCATGCATGGTGCACACAATTGTTTTTACTTTAAATTCCCAATTTATTGTTACAGTTTTTCAAACTAAGACATTAGTTTAAATAGAGAGGGCACTAGATGAAAAACTTTTATTCTTAATTAAAAATGCCAAATGCGTCGAACTTAAGAATCTCATTAAATCACTTTTCATTGTTATTGTAGGGGAAGACTCCCCTTAGGGGTAAATAAAAATTATTACAATTTCATCTCTTGAAGAGATTCTCCCCACTACATTCGAGGAAACTAGGGGATCTTGTATTTGTTTCCAAACGTTTTTGTTGGAGAAGTTCCTTCCCTAAAATTAGGGAATCAGAAACTAATAATGATAATATGTTTACTTGTCGTCAGTATTAATTTTTTCCTCCCGAGGTTTTGCGCCACCATAAATCGAACTTGATTTACTTGATTCTGCAATTGCGTTTATTGGATCCTGAATTGTTCTTGGTGCTAGTATCAGACGCTTTCTTCCACTTGTGTCAGCTACAATGACAATGTTAGAATCATTTTTATCGTTTTAAAGACAAGATCTTGGCAAAATATTTGTACACAAACAAACCTGGAGGTGGATCTTTGTGAAACGGTTCATCATGAAATGGTTTTCGTTCAGGTCCAGTTCCACGAGGAGGTGGTCTACTAGTGCCGTATGATCTAGACGATGCATTACGTGACCATTCTCGACTTCCACCTCCTGTATCATCATTAAACTGACTATAGTTACCCCGGTTACCCCTCATGTCCCATGTACTACCTTGTCTACCAGCATGGCCTTGGCCTTGGCCTTGGCCTTGACCTACATAACCTCCTGCACATTATCATTATATTGAATTTTAATTTTTGGTACATATACATATCTATAAGCTATATATATATATATATAAAGCAGTATAATATTTCATCTTGTACATAAAACAATTATTCAAAGAAAAATTTAGAATTTTACATCGAAACGTTATTGCTTATTGCTTATCAAATTAATTTGTAATGCCTGACTTAAAATATTCATGATATACGTTATGCAAAGCATAACGCTTACTAGAATACATAGATTTGCTTCCAAAATCATCACCATATCCACTACGGCCACCATCTCTCCCTCTAAAGCCTCCTCCAGTGCCACCACCAGTGCGACCTCTTCTATCAAAACCACCTCCTCGATCATTCCTTTTACCTTCTGCTACATCTATTTTTATAACACTGTTGTCTACTTCTACTGCGCCATCCATTTCCAATGCAGCCTGTAAATCTGCCAACTCTTCAAACTCAACGTAACAAAAGCCCTTAAACCTACGAAAAAGGAAAAGACGGACAAATCAGAAAAATATAAATGTTAATGTAAAAATAAACATGCTCCTTCGCGATCGTGCAAAAATTAATAACTTGAATTACACGTATACTCGTACCTATCCGTCTCTTTATCCTTAACCAATCTGATTCCTTTAACATTAAGTTTCTTAAAGATTTTGTCAACATCTCCTTGTACAATTCCATTTGGCAAATTTCCCACAAAAGCGGTGTAAGGTGGTTCAGTTGGCAATGGTTTCCTGCCACTTCGAAATCCACCACCATAATCTCTGAAACCACAGAAACAATTTACATTCTTACAAAGAAACTCTAAACTGAGATAAAATGTTGTATCATAAAGTAGCATTTTATATAGGGGATTGTGTAGAAATTTCGCATATTAGTTGGCATCTGCGAAAAGGACGAAGCACCACTTTTACGTTCTGTTATTTTTTTAACCTCATTTGACAAAAAAATAACACTTCAGAATTCATACGCACGATAAATATTTACTACCCTGTTCGAACTACACAGATTTTTATACCTGTTCTAGTTAATTTTAAAAATTAACTAGAAAGTAACAATAGTGCGCGGAATCTTACAGTTCTGACACTTATTTAAGCACTCCCGATTCTCTCAAGCACGTATTCCAGCTCGAATAACATGGAGTTAATTACTTCTGTCTGTCGCGTGAAACGATGTTTTTTTATCAAACGGGGCGTGTATATTTCACAAACGGTTAGTCAATATTCTCGTTGATAACGCTACGACTAAAATCACACTATTGTTTGGTCGGCCAAAATAAAGCCGCGTGTCGGGGGCACCATATCTGCAAGGTGCTGCGCTTACACTACAATCGAAACTCACTTAACCTTAAAATCGAGAAATTATCAAAGGGACAGGGCGTTTCTTTGTCAGTACGATGAACCGAGCAAGCTGCACCCTCGCACCGTATTAAAAACTCTTAATAACTGTCGGACACGAAAGAAATTGTAACCTATACTTGCCTTGAATCCTCGTAACCACCTCGACCAGCCATATTGGATATATGCAACTGACCGGGACCGCGCGGATCGAGTGCAATACTATGTTCAAGATGGCACTTTTCTAATTACTAGAGAATTTGAATTCGCGAGTCCATGCGAACTCGCTTTAGCTAGGTACCGTTGTTTCTGTTAGCAAATTTCGACGATGCTCTATGAAATTGATCGAAAACTTGCAACGAGGAATGTAATTGCCGTTATCTTCGTTACATTTTTTACGGCAGTTAAATTGCGATCGGTTCTTTTTAAAAAAGAAAACTTATTTATATGGTCGAGTTGCACAATGTTACTGAAAATTTTTATTTATAGAAATCCGACAATTTTGCAGAGATATACGAAATTTTTCAACGAAAACGAGCGAGACAGTCGTTAATTCTGTAATTCAGAAACTTTTAAATTTTATTCAAAATTTTATATTACTCCCTGTTGTTTTTTTTTCATTTAAACGACGATTATTAAAAAAAACTGTTAAAAGGCGAATTCGTTCGATTGTTTTTATATATTTTTCATCTAGACGCTTATTAGATTAGCGTAGTTTTCTAGTTAAAATAAAGCAAGATGGCGGACGAGACTGTGCACATGGTAGAGTTTGGGTCAAATGATTCGAAAATGAAAGATACGAATAAAATGGATTGTGCAATCTTAGATTATTTTACTAAACTCAGAAACGAAGTGGAATCTGAAAGAATACAGGGTGGGATTGTTTTGTTAAAGTATTTAATTCAACAAAATTCAGTAAGTGTTTATTTACAGATAACCTCAAAGTAAATCATTTTTGCACGAGACAGTGAAGAATAATCATAGTTTTTAATCGATAAATCACTTACGAATTTACAATTGTTCAGGAACACAGTGAGAGTCAAGAATTTAAGTATGCCATGAAAAGGTTGATTCGAAGCTTAGGCTCTTCGAAAACGACTTCGCGTATAGGTTTTTATACAACTTTGACAGTCTTTTTAAGTATGAACTGTGAAATGTCTGTGGAAAAATTTTTATCTTTAATAGACAATGAGTTACATCCAGTAAACAGCAACAGTAAAAGCGTAAGAAATTTAATTTGTTTTGTATTACGATAGATACAAATTTGCGTTTAATATTGATTGTGTCATTTTTAGGAAAATGGTGATATTTATATGGGACGTATATTAGCATATGGAGCTTTAATAAGGTCTAAAATACTTTCAAAGAGCATTGATGTGATACAGCAACAAACGATTCAAGATCTTATCAATGCAGGCAAACAACGTAGTTATTTATCATTTGTTTCTATCTCATTTCTCATTGAATTTATAAATCAAGTTGATACTGAATGTATTAAAAAATTAATTTGGCCAATTGTTGAGAAAGAATTTGGCAAACCATGGGCGCAACAAACATTAGATTCATTTTATGCTTTGTTAGTAATAAAAAATAAGTGTCCGTTACTTGTAAATAATGAATTTTCAAAGAAACATTTTGGTACAAATGATATTATCACTAAGGAATCTATGAATGATATAGTGAAAGTGTTACTGGTAAGTGTATATTGTAATTTTAATTATGCAAATTATTTAAAAAAAAATTGCTAAACAATGCGTTATTAATGTTTAGGATATACCCAGAATTGTATCGTGTCATCATCAAATATTTAAATTGTTTTGCGAGAATTTAATGTCAACTGAACTTACTGTAATTTTTTGGACTCGTATAGATGAGAAATTTGCAAAACCATCTAAAACTGATGAACATGTAGCTCTACAAATTCTGAAATTTATATTATCAAATATTGTAGATAAATCTATGCTCCCAATGTTAATATCACCTAATTATATGCAACATATGTTGAAAAAATGTTCTGGATCTAAACATCATAACAAAGATGAAGTACTTCTTGGATTTAAAGAAGTTTTAAATTTATTAACATCTGTTACAAACAGCGATAATACTAAACTAAAAATACAAATTGCTGTATTAAAGAAATTAATACTGTATCCGGGCGATTTAATGATTGAAAAAAAGACAGGTACAAAAATAATTCAAATGCTTACTGGAAACTTGAACTTAGATGGTATAAAGAAAGTATCGAAAATATACAGAGGTATAATGGAAAATACAATACCTCGAGACAAATCAAATGATAAAGCAAAATCTTTTTGGACAAATGCAGAAAGAATTTATGCTGCTCATTTATTAACAAGGTATTCAATATTTTAAGAAGTGCAATGTAATGTCTTTTATCTTTGCGTAATCTCTTATATACATGTATGAATATATCTAATTTGTTTATGTTTTATTAGATTAATGGGACATTCTAAAACGTTTGTGGATAGAGAATGGAGGTTGGATCAGTTGAAATTTTTATTTGCTTATGGATTATGTGAAATGCCAAATGTTGGAGTAGATTTAGCTTGTAAGTTTTATTTATTTATATCTAATATGATATATGTGTATATATTTTTTTCTGTCTTCAAATTGTTCATAACACAGTTTATAATACTTTTTTTTTTTTGTTTATAGCACAGTTTAAGGAAACATTCTATCATGCGCTAGACCATAAATTGCCAAAGTTGAGTGATCTACGAAACATATTAAGTGATTTAGTTCACTTTGTAAATATCTGTTTGAAAGAACAAACGTTGAAATTAAGAAATCCATTAATAAACGAAGCAAAAGATTCTTGGGACAAAGTGATATGTTTGATTAAAAATTTAGAAAATAATTCAAGGAAGACAGAAGCTGTACCAGTATTTCATACGATGAATCTACATATGGGTTTACAATTATTTTCAGACCCACAAATGGCAGTTATGGCTATTGATGAATTACAAAGTTGTTACGAAAGAGTAATAAAACAATATAAAAAACATAAAACTATTAATAAAAAAAAGCTAGATGATGAGCCAGAATGGGTAGAAGTAGTTGTTGATTTATTATTATCTTTTTATTCTAAAAATAGTCATTTATTACGATCATTAGTAGGATGTGTTTTCCCACATATTTGTCCCTATGTCACGCCAACAGCTATACATCAAATATTAGCGGTATGCAAATGTTACAAATTAATAAGATAAATTAATAAAAAATCAATATCTGCTATGTTGTATATTTCAAAATTTTTACTTCTAGGTATTAGATGTAAGAAATGAGACAGGACCACTCGTAACGAGAAATGGTCTTGATAGTGAAGAAATTTCATCAGATGCAGAATCAAATTATGTTAGTGAAGATGACGATGAAAGTGACGAAGAAAACGCTAATGGCGAAATGGAGAGTTCGTCGGAGTCGGATGACTCTGATTCGAATGAAGAATTATTAGATGAAAATGAAGATGAAACACTAACTGATAGACTACGAATGGCAGTAAGTCAAGCATTAGGTGATGTTTCTATTCAAACGGACGATGATGATATAAATGTAGATAACATTGGCGAAGAAGAAGGAAAGCGATTAGATGAATCATTAGCGGCAGCGTTTAGACTTCTTCGAGAAAATCGTCAATCGCGATCCAAAAAACAAGAAAAATCAGCCCAAGCTTTAACTCATTTCAGAATTCGAGTTATAGATTTACTAGAGATTTATTTAGATTGTGCTCCATCAATGGTAATTGTACTTGATATGCTACTTCCCCTTTTTACATTATTGGAATATTGCATAAAAGATCCGTATCAAAGGTCTCTTCAAGATCGGGTTCGATCTTGTTTAAAAAAGTTATCAACAATAAAAAGATTTAAAGATACAGAAAATATCGACGAAGAACTATTAATAGTAATATTAAAGGTAATTATATAATATGTAATGTGCAATTAATAATTTTATATTAATATATAACTAGAAATTGTATATTTCCAAGGCTTTAATAGAAAAAGGAGAAAGAACTACTTCTGTTTATCATGAAATAAGCGATAAGTTAGCGGAATGCTGTACATTCCTGGTGAAATGTGCACAGCAGGCTAATGTGTCTACAGATAAAATAACTAAAATTTATGGAGAAAGTTTAACGTCCTTCTTCAAAAAAAGAGATTGTGTACTATCCCCTTTGTTGTTTAAAAGCATTTTACAATTACAGTGGGAGGGTAATTGGCAGCTAGCTCCTTTATTAGTAAGTTTATAATCTTTAATCCATTTTAGTAGACTAATTGAATTTTTAATAACCTTATACTTATTTTTATAGGTAGACTTTGCTTTTGATAGTACTGTAAGGTCTTTTCGTCGAGGATATGCACTTGAATTTTTAACGATATTTTATAATAATAGTCGATTAATTAATTTAAATACAGAACATTCTAGCATAAGAATGAAATTAGAGAAAAACTTATGCAGAAATGCCATAAGTACATTTCAAGAAATAATTAATACGCACAAAAATAAACAAGCTGTTACAGCTAATGGTACTGAAATAGGAAAAGAGATTAGACAGAGGTATATTTATCTTTTATTGATATTGTTACGAAGTATTTATACTCGTCATTTGCAACAAGCATGGAATTGGAATGATATTGGGAAAGTACTTGCAGCGTATAGAACTCATGCATCACTTGCTAAAGATACAAAAGTAGCATATAATAGGCTAGCAGTACAAATTGGAATTCCACTGAACATGTGAGTGTTAATTATGAAAAGTATAATGTTAAAGTTTTATCATATTATTATTGTATAAAATCATTTGTATCCGTTTCATTGTTTCAGATCACAAAAAAAAGCTAGAAATAAACAAAGTGCTATGACAAATGGGGAGATAAAAGATGCGACAAATAACGTAGAACAATTAAATAATATACAAGAAAATGGAAGTACAGAAAACGAAACGGACGTTATCACGTCAAATAAAAATGAATCCAAAAAGAAGAAAAAAAATAAAAGTAAACAGAGAGATAAGCAATTATTAAAAAAGGAAGCTCGGATGTTACGTGAGAAAGTAATGTCCGAAGGTTTTGAACCTTTTAATTTTACTTCTGTTGTCTTTCGCGATCAGTCAGATAAAAATTCATCACCTCTTGAGAATGGAAATTCTCAAATTGAACAGACCAGTTCCAATTGTTCACAAAAAAGGACGTCCAAAATTATTTTAGACGGCAATAAAGCGAAAAGAAGAAAAAGCATGGAAACTGCTTGATACATGAAAGGAAAATAAATTATTATTTTTGTATAAGCATTTATGAAAATATGTATCAAAGAGATTTTTTGTACAGCTTTAAAATATATAATAGATAAACCTCTTGTGTAAACTATTAATATTACATCAATAAATAAATTTCTTATACATCGTTTTAATAATAAATGTGAGTAATCATAAATTTTTATGATTATTCTCTCCATTGATTTCATATTGATTGACACGTATGCAATAATTCTACGTACAAAATTGTCCTTTCGTAACTCAAATCAAAAAATCACGCATTCTTGGTTTTTGTTGCATAATCTACCTAACGCATCAATTACTTTCACACATCTAACGCTATACACGTATAGCGGGTAATTTGTTTATTCAAAAAATGTTTTTACATTTTATCATTAGAAAGTATCATTGATGATCATTGATGAAGTGATGATCTGAAATTTCATGTAGTATGTCACGTCCCGGAACGGAACCTCTAAAGAATATCGCTAGGACATCGTTCCGCAAGAACGTGAAGGAGAAAGTTAAGATTAAAGAAACGTGCGTTCTTTCGTCTCGGACAGTCGCCGCAGCTAGACCCTGTTCTCATCAACGGGTGCTTGATAGCGGCGATTTTTGCCCTAGACGCTTAGATGAAAGCGAAGCGGCATCCATTTTGTAACCGGGGTCGCAAGCGACGTGCTTAACTTTACGATGATCGCCATTGACCCATAGATCAGCTGCATCTCACACTGTAGGTTTGGAGATCGAAGATTTAGAACTTGCGTTTGTGTACAACGAAGTGACGTCACAACTGACACTACTGAGGTTAACTGACATTAAGGTTAGGATAGTTTCTACAAAGTATACACGCTTTATCTGCAATAATATTTCTGTATATATTTTTACGTTATTAATATTGGAATTTAAGATGAAGAAAGGAAGAAACGAACCCAAATCCGACGAAACTAACCCAAAGTGGTATGAAGAATATTCTAAAGGGGAGCAGCCGTGTAAACATTCAAAACTGGAAATAGAAGTATCGCATTTAAGAAACGAGGCAAAAAGATATCTAGATTCGGGAATTTCTGTTTTTCAGTTGAAAGAATCAAAATATACCGATTCAGAGACAACATGGTTGAGAACAGCATTAACACAGGGTACAACATCAGACAAAGTAGCTGCTGCTATTGTACTAGTGCAAAATAACCCAAAATACAATCTACCTCGACTCGTGAAGCTTGTAAACCAAGCACGAGTTGCGAAACACAATCAATGCAATATGATGATAAAATCCTTAAGAGATCTGTTCTTGTTTGATCTACTTCATCCTAAATTCAAATTACTGAGATTCGAGGAGCAAAATTTAGACGAACTTGACAAATTTAATCCTGAAGGTACTGACTTATCGAGAAAAAAATTAATGGCTCATTGGTATTTTGAGGACCAATTACTTGAGCAGTATGAACACTTTGTAATGTCTTTAGCTGCTATCGCATCTGACACAGTGGACGTAAATCGTGAGGTAGCGATATCAGTAATGACAGATTTATTAATAGGAAATGCCGAACAGGAACATAAATTGTTAGAATTGATTGTTAATAAAATAGGAGATCCGAGTAGTAAAATAGGATCGAAAGTTATATTTTGTTTAAATAAATTACTACATGAACATCCTAATATGAAGCTTGTTGTGTTGCGAGAAGTTGAAAAATTGTTATTTAGAAAAAATGTAGCACAGCGTGCCCAGTATTACGCAATTTGCTTATTAACGCAATTTCTTTTAAGCAAAAAGGATGAAAAGCTTGCTTCTACACTTATTGAAGTTTACTTTGCTTTCTTTAAAGCTTGTTTGAAAAAAGGGGAACCAGATTCTAGAATGATGGCAGCAATTTTAACTGGTGTGAATAGAGCATATCCATTTGCAAAAATGAATTCAGATGTATTGGATGGTTACGTAGATTCTGTGTACAAAGTTGTACATATTGGATCTTTCAATGTTTCTTTAAACGCACTCAACTTGTTATACCAGGTAAATATATAAATTATGACCAAATTGTCCTACTATCAGAGATAAAATTTTTATATCCTTTTTTTATTCTTATAGATCACAGGCAAAGATGAAGCTCAGTCAAATAGATTTTATTCAACTTTCTACCGGAAATTATTAGATCCACAAATCGGAATAGCAAATAAACGTGCACTATTTCTTAATCTATTGTTTCGAGTTCTCAAAAATGATCGCAATAAACAACGTATATATGCCTTTATCAAAAGAAGTTTACAAATCGCATTATATTTTCCTGCAAACATGACGTGTGCTATTTTGTATGTAATATCCCAAGTTCTACATACACACAAAGAATTAAAAACTTTATTATTAAAACCTCAAGATTTTATTAAAATTGAAAGTGAAAATTTCGAATCTAAAGATAGTTCGTTAAATTCAGAAAATATCTTTTGTCCTTCCGATGATAAAAAATTGGAAGACACTATTTTATTAACGAATGTTATATCTGAACGTAATATAAATGAGGAAACTCAATGTGAAAACAAAACACAAAAGAATATGAAAATTGATTTTGATACACATAAAGAATATGATCCTTTTTGTCGCAATCCTCTTTATGCTGGGATAACTAAAGGTTTAAATACAGAATTAATAATGTTATCTAAATATTATCATCCAAGTGTTGCATTATTTGCAAATGATATCCTTGAAGGTATTGTACTTAATATTACTGTATTTATGTATATGAATTATTTGTAATTATTTTAATATCGTAATAATACATATTGATAATTGTAGGGAAATCAATTGATTACACAGGAGATCCATTAGAAGATTTATCTTTAATGCGTTTCCTGGATCGTTATGTTTTCAAAAATCCCAAAAAATTAGAAAATAAGAGAGTGCACAAAAAGAATGATCCTTTAGCACAACGTGCAGGATACACACCTAAGGGTATTAGATCCGTTCCGATTGATAGTATGTCATACATTAATGAAAAAGAAGGGTGCATTCCAGTTGACGAATTATATTTATACCGATATTTAAAAAAGAGAAAAGAATTCAAACATAAATTTACAGTTGAAAATGATGATTTAGAAAGTGTTAATAGCGAAGAATTTAACGATATGTTGGACAGATTAACAGATAATAAAGATTTTGAAGATTTAGATATTGCAGCTGACATTCAAACAATGAAAAAGAAAAAAGGTAATAACTGCAAATTCTACATTTTATTTTTAATATAGAAAATATTTCATATTATAAATTAAATATTTGTAGGTACTGAGGAGGAAGATGAAGATTTTGATGATGGTGAAGAAAGTAACAATTCTGATGATTTAGAAGAGTCAGGAGAAAGTTTGGATGAAGATAATATTGATGATTCATTACAAAATTTAAGTGACTTAGATAACGATGATATAAGTGATCTAGAGTTTGATGAAGACATCGAAGATAATATTGAAGATGTTTTGGACAACAATATTCAGTCAAATATAAATAATCAAATAAAAAAACAGAATAAAAAATTGAAAGGAGTTGATAATGATATATTTCTGTCAGCTGAAAAATTTGCAGAAATGTTAGAAGAACATAGTAAACAAAAAAGTAAAGCTGGTGGTACAAATACATTTAATACCGTGGATGGTGCAAGTTCAAAACAAATAGAATGGGAGATCAAGCGACATCAAAATCTTAGAAATTCTTTAAGTAAAAGTAAACGAAAAAATTCTAAAATTTATAAAAGAAATGTAAAAAAGAGCAAACACTGATCAAACATTTAAAGTTTTTTATATTACATCTATTTTTTTTATATGTTTGCTATCACCAGAATTGTACATATTACGTGTCAACAATATTTTGATGGTGATAGCAACCATAATAAAAATTTGAGACATTTATAAATTATAAAAATGAATATTTTAATTGATATGTTATACAAATAAAGAAACTACATATATACTTACATACTAAAACATTTTTTTAATAATTATTATATTCATTTTAATAATTATTATTAGACGACAAAACATTAATCTACAATATAATTATTACATTACGGTTACTGAACGTTGCAAAAACTTGTTTTTAAACAATTAACATATTTTTTACTTAATGTATTATATAAAAGATTAATTTAAAAATCACAAAAACAGATTTATTTTTTCATGAAAAAATTGAAATGTTTGATACTTCCACTATAATAACGCTGTTATCTTATGTAAAAGTATCTTATCATCAAAAAGGCTTTTACATATTAAAAAGTTTTTAAACGATTATTTCCATTTACATTTTTGTACGTACCGTACATTGTCACGTTATATTTAAGTAAAAATAATTAAGTTTTCAACTTCTTTAACAACAAAAATAATTATCATATAATCATGTTTACCTACTTGTTGATTTGTAGATTGTAATGATCGTAAAATTAACCAATCAGATGATAAGTTACATTAAAAATTATTGACATTCGAAATATGAACTATCCAAATTTATATCGCAAATACATATTCAAAATAACATATAGTAAAATCTTCTTTATTTAAACCTTTATTCATTTTTTTAATATTTCAACATCCGAATATTATATTACCAGAGTAGAATGTTTATTAATAACTGGAAAAATCTGGTATACTGTTCTAGTAATATATATGATACCTGAATATATATATTTGAAAAATAAAGGTTACAACAAAGAAGACTCTATTATATTTATTTATCTAAATGCTGAAATTAGTAATGAAAAATAAGCTTTTAAGGTAACAGTTGCAAAAGAAGTTGCGAGTATACACTTTATGGAAGTATATTATAAGAGTATTTTTTTTTCATCAATAGTGACATAAATAGGTAATAAGGATTTCCTATTTTTTAAATTTTAATTTACCAATAATTGTAAAAAAAAAACATTAAAATATATAATACCATTACTGTGCAATGATCAATAAATCTTCATATTTTTCATTTTGTACACGCTATTTTTTTTTTTTTTTTTTTTTTTTTATATACGACAAATTCTAAAGCGTGCTGTGTAAGTATAACGGAAGGCTGGACGCTACTCTGCATCAGCTTTTACTGAACTTTCTTCATCGTGAGCAGGACTATGCCATGTCAATCGTTCTTCATAAAATTTGATCACAATTTGTGGACATTTTTCATTGGCAATTCGTGCAGGAACTAAATCTGCATCATCTGTTCCTTTCCACTTCATTAAAAACATTAATTCTCCACTGGAATCTGTTGCACCAATTATTCGTTCAGGTTCCAAATTTCTATCGAAACCTATATACAATAAAAATTAAATAGTTAAAACTATATAAATAGTTATGACTAAAATATATTGTTTAAATTATCAAAAAGATATTTTACCTTCAGGCTTCTTATCTTCAGTCATCTTTTTTTTATGAGAGATTAAAGGGCCACCTGATGAACTTTTTCGTTTCTTCTGTTCTTTATCTTCATGTCGTTTACCAGCAGTAGCTGCTTCCTTCTTTTTGCGTTGTTCTTCAAACTGTGCAATTAGATCTGGACAATCAAGATTTTCTTCTGGCTCCCAGGTATTTTCTTCATTGGAATATCCTTTCCATTTTAGAAAATATTCAACCTGTATTATACCAAAATGGTTAGTAAATAACAATTGTAACAATTACATAGAGGTAACATACATATCGAATCACGTACTTTTCCCTTAACCACCCTCCTATCTAAAACTTTTTCAACGCTAAATTCTTCCCCTCCTGCAGATTCTCCAGGAGATGAATCCTTTCCTTTGCTCATTTTGTTTTAATACTGCAAATATATTTTACATGTAACACAATTATAAACTAAATGATTGAAAAACAAAAAAAAGAACTGGGATTGAATACATATAATTGTAGTCGAAATAGTTGACCGAATATAAACAATACATTGATGCGAATGATAATTTTTGAAAAATATAACAACAGATTCAATAATTTTGTAAGAAAAAAACTTCAAAGATGCTAAGAGAAACGAACATGGTGCAAAATGGCGGTACGACAGCCGGAAAGCAAAGGTTTTTCGCGTGAACTTACATAAGAATTCACTAATAATCCGATTGCCATTTAATCTAGTTTCACAATATTTTGTACGATCAATTTCATCATACTCTCTAATTATGATACTTACTCTGAAGAAGCTATAAGACGTATAGACTGAATCACGACGATGCGGCGGGCTTTCCAGCGCTTTGGCGTCTCATTACCGCGTTGCCGCGAAAAATAACAGGTTGACCAACATATAGTTCGAAAATGATTTTACAAGTTTACTGCCCTTTAAAATTAATTTTAAATTCATACAAATTTATTGTCCTTTAAAATTAATTTTAAATTCATTTTTTTGCAAGATTTTCGAAACCAATCTCCACGTGGACGTCGGTTAATTTAAACTACAGAATATCATAATTACTGTAATAAATTACTGTAATAAATTTTTTACCTGCAAGCAGAGTTTTCTTTGGAGTGTTCATTTTTTTGGACCTATCAACTTAAAACACATTCACACGTTAAACCTTTTTTTAATGAGTATCGTTTGCTTGATGATCTGTATTTTTTCATTGTTGTTAAAATATGAAATGATCTTCGATTTGCAACTCGATAAATATTTCGACTCGATTAATATTTCTGCGAGTATTTAAATTTCTTGAGATTTTTAATTATTTTCAAAACTTAATTAAGCTTGATTTAGCTTTTATAATATATAACATTTTACAAAGAATAGCATTTGATTATAAATATTCTGAAATAATTTACATTGTACGTAGCGTTAAAGATTATTTTTGCAGATGGCACTACAATGTAAAATTTTAATATTGGTCTTCCATTCTAGAAATACGATGGTTTAAACGGCGCTGAAAATTCGGAGTTGGCAAGGACTTTCAAGGTACTGTTAAAATAGAATTTGTAAAGTAATAGTGTGTGATAAAATCATTCAATTAATTCAAGTTAAATTGTTTTTTGTAATTAATTTGCAGGATAATATCTAAAATGGCTGCACGATCTGTTATTAAATATTTACGTCCGAAAACTGTTGCACCCCAAATTCACAGATGCGCATCGTTGTCTGCATTTGAAATACAACACAAAACCCCAACTATCAAAAAAGTAATGCCCATGCCAAAAGCTCATTATGGAGGACGACATACAGTTACCCTTTTGCCTGGTGCTGGAATTGGCCCAGAATTGATGAACTATGTAAAAGAGGTAAGCAAAATATTTTCGTGTACTTTTAGCAAAAAAAAAAAAAAAAAAAATAACATTATGTTAAAGGACAAATTCTTACATAATTTTTTTTATATATTTCTTACAGGTTTTTAGTTACGCAGGTGTACCAGTAGATTTTGAGGATGTAGAAATTGATCCAAATGCAAACGACAACGTTGATTTAGATTATGCTATTACATCGATTCGTAGGAATGGTGTAGCATTGAAAGGGAACATCGAAACTCATAGTACAGAAGCTGGTGTACTTTCCCGAAATGTTGCACTTCGAAACGAGTTAGATCTTTATGTAAATGTCTTGCATTGTGTATCGTATCCCGGGGTAAATTCACGACATAAAAATATTGATATTGTTATCGTTAGACAAAATACAGAGGGAGAATATGCTATGTTAGAGCATGAAAGTGTCAACGGTGTTGTAGAAAGCATGAAGGTTATTACAAGTGTTAATTCCGAACGTGTAGCAAGATACGCATTTGAATATGCTAAACGAAACGGAAGAAAAAAGGTTACCACAGTTCATAAAGCAAATATAATGAAGCTTTCCGATGGGTTGTTTTTAGAAATATCAAGAAAAGTTGCAAAAGATTATCCAGATATTACTCATAATAATATGATTATTGATAATACGTGTATGCAATTGGTCTCCAATCCACATCAGTTTGATATAATATTAACAACCAATTTGTATGGAGCAATTGTATCGAATGTAGTATGTGGTTTATTAGGTGGTGCTGGATTATTAGCAGGCAAAAATTTTGGTGATCATTATACAATCTTCGAACCAGGTACTCGTAATACTGGTACAGGCATTGCCGGAAAAAATATTGCTAATCCTATTGCAATGTTGAATGCTGCTGTTGACATGTTACGTCACCTTGGACATAAGCATCATGCTTCGTTAATTCAAAATGCCATCAATAAAACTATAAACCAAGGTGTGCACACTCGTGATCTTGGTGGACAAGCTACCAGTAGAGAAGTTGTTGATACCATTATGAAACACGTTAAAACAGCATCTGATTAAGACTGATATTTCTGTTAAAAATTGATATAATAATCTAGAACTATACGTATATAGTTAATTTTGCTTTTTAGAAAGAATATCTATTATTTGGTATAATGAAATATCATTGCAATTGACAGCATTAACTATATCTTACTTCTTTCCTTCAAAGAGATTCTATGCGTATTTCGCACAAAATTATATAAAACAATTTTTCATTAAAATGACACATTTGATACTTGTACTATAATAATATTTTATGTAATATAATGATATCGTTGAATTATTCATCAAGTTCGAAATTTGTAAAATATATATTGTAAGCAAAATAGTATTAGTAGAGATTAAACATTGTAATTATTCTTACAAGACATGTTTGGGATGTAAATTTTTTTTTACTTACATCTCATTGAAATATATTTCTTTGCAATTATATGTTTCTACATGTCTTTGATAATTATAGTCTAATGGTAATTTGCTGGAAAAATGATTCATACTGAATATATTAGTGGACTTAATTTATTTACAAAATATTTATATAGTGAAAAATACTTAATACTATTAATAATATTGTATTATAGAATATATAAAAATCATTAAAATCCTGATAAATACATAATTTAATTTTGTAGAAGTTGTAATGCAAATTCCTCGTCTGCTTTTAAATCTGTACTGTCCATATCAAGAGATGATTTTCGTTTCTTTTTCTTTTTGAATTCATCTTGCGTTATGAGTTTTCTTTTAGATGGTCTGTAAATAATAAAAATATGATTACCAAAGATAAAAATGGTGTTAAAAATAAAACAAATATATTTTTGTAGATACAATGATATTTAATATTCGTAAAAATGCAAACCTATGTATATTGCTTTCCTCTTCACTTTCCTGCGTTTCTGGATAATTTTCCTCTTGTTTACCATAAATTTTATCTGGATCTGGCAACCAAGATAAATCTGGACCACTGTATTCATCATCACTGGTATAGTTGTTTATACCATCCTCAGTTTCATCTTGATCATTTTCATTATCTATTTTCTTACTGGCTTTTAATTTTCGTTTTTCTTCTCTATGTTTTTCTTTTATTTTTTCTCTAAAACGTTGTTTATCAAACTTGTCTTCTTCGTGTAATATCTGTTTAGCTATTTCTATGTTAATTCCACAATCTTCTTCGTTTTCATATTTTTTAGCTAGTTCAGAAATTTTATGTTTAGAGGGGTTTAGCAATTCCTGTAAAGTAAAATGAGCCATGATTTTATTCATAATTATTGAAAAGAAAAAAGAAAGAAAGAGGGGAAAAAGAAATCAATCAAACCTCTCCTTTGTCATCGAAAGTAATTTTTTTATTTGGTACTATCATTTTTCGAAGAACTTTTTTGGCCACTGCAGCTTTAGTAATTGCTTTCTTTTTGTTTAAACCTTCGTCTTGTTTATCAGTGATAGCAATCTGTACATCATCAAGATTTATATTTTTTCGTTTCACGGTCAATATATCATCGTCACTATCATCTGTACAAAAAAGAAACACAGTCATTTAAAAGAAATAAATAATTCGATAAGTCGTAACATTTATTTTTATACCAAGTGTAAAATCAATTGAATTCATCGACTGAGATTTAATTTCTTGTTCATCGTCTTCGCTGTCATTTATTTTTACATTTATATCATTTAATTCATTATTAACAGTAAATGGTTTTTTCTCTTCAGTATTTTTATTCGATAATTGTTGTTTTTGTTCCATTCTTTGAAGGAATCGAATTCTTGGCGGTATAGCTAAACCTAAAGATCTAAAAATGTAAATCAATTACAAAATAATAAAACAAAAACTGTTCATGTAATATAAATTATTATATATTTACTTTACCTTGCAAATGAATCAGTATTTAATACATGAACATTAAAGATCTCTTTATCTTTCATTAAGAAAATTGATTTTACATATGATACAAATGCTCTCTGAGCAGTTTCTTTTAATGAAACATCTCTTGCTAATAGCGCTTCCATTTTACGTTGTGGAGATTGTAATTTTTTTGGATTAATTCTAAATAAATATTATTTCAATTTATAAATACATATTTAAAATATTATAAGTTATCTAATTATTCACGTAATTCAAGTAATTCTAACTCACTGAATTGTGGATATTGGTATTTTGCACGTCTGAAGTTTCTCAACCATTTTTATTTCAGACGGTAATAAAACCAACAAACATTCACCATTTCGTTGAAATCTAGCTGTTCTCCCAGCACGATGAATATATGCATTTACATCCTCAGGACAATCCATTTGTACAACCCAATCCACAGCAGGGAAATCTAAAATTTATTTGAATTATGAATAGTGCACTAAACTTTTAAATTTCAATATAAATCGCACAATTTTTTTTTGTTTTTGTTACCTAATCCACGAGCAGCAATATCAGTTGCAAACAACACTGCAAATTGTTTTCTACAGAAAGTATTATAAATTTCCATTCTTTTAAGTTGATGTAAAGTACCATAAAGTGCTAGCAAACTTATACCAGGCCTTAATCGACAAAATACTTCATATATATATTTTACCTAAAATACAATTCTTATCATAACATTACTGTTAATATTGAAATAAATCATAGCGAATATTATTATACCTGTTTACAACTAGAAAAAAATATGATAATTTTTTGTTTTAAATGATTTCGTATGAATGACCATAACATTGAAACTTTATCTTCTAAAGCACAAACAACATAATTTTGCTGAAGTGCTTCTGGTGTGGTATGTACAGCATGTTCATGGACTGATACATACATAGGATCTTTCAAACTTAACCTGGCCAAGTCTCTTACAGATCTATTAAAAATTTAACAAACACAATCTGATTAGAATAAAAAAAAATTATATTTTATTTACTTTTAAATATACATACTTTGTCTGTGTAGCAGAAAATAAAAGAGTTTGCCGTTTTGGAGGTAAGTTTTCAATAATAGAATTCATGGTTTGCTCAAAACCCATATCTAAACATCTATCAGCTTCATCTAATACCAATACCTACAGTAACAAACAAATGAAGATATTTGTTGTTACTTTTCTATTTTATGACAATTAATTTAAATAATATTTCTGTATCGAATGATTCATTTATATTTTTGTATTTATTTACCTGCATATTTACACAATCAAATAATGGATTTTCATCCATATGTTGTAACAAACGACCAGGAGTGCAAATGACAATATTGCATTGATCCATACGTCTTTTTTCAAATTTTAGATCTTTCCCACCAATAATAAGACCAGCGGAAATATCATGATAATGACCAATTTTTCTCAACGTTTCATATATTTGATAAGCAAGTTCTCTGGTTGGTGTAATAACGAGTGCACCAAGTCCATCTAACCTTGTCCATTGTTTGCAATATAATATCTCTAAAATCTAAAACAAATTTAATATCTTTGTTATAAATTTGCTTATCAAAATATTACATAAATAAATCAGACTAAATTTATTACTGGAATAAGAAACGCCAAGGTTTTTCCACTGCCAGTTTTTGCAGCCCCTAATATGTCACAACCACGTAGCGCTAATCCGATACTTTGTCTTTGGATATCTGTCATTTCAACGTAATTATTTTCTGCGAGACCTTTTAAAGTCTTTGTTGAAAGTGGAAGATCTGTAAATTTTGTTATTTTCGTTTCGTCGATCTGAAAAATATATAAATTTTATGAGCAATAGTATTGTACCGAATATACTATACTTATAACATCCGGGTTGCAAAATTTTTCTTTCTGTAAAATTTGTATTTTCAGGGATATTTTGTGTCGTTTGAAACGAAAATGATGATTATTTGTGACATAAATACGTATTGCTATGCATATTTATTAAGAAATTTAATTACTAAATTACTAATTAATTAGTAAGAATGTTCAAAAACTTATGTCAAAAATGGACTTCATTTCCGTCCAAAGGTAACCACGTGAATAGATATCAAGATGAAATTTTTCCCTACTGTTGCAGTTCATCCGGCTAAATTTTCAAAATTGTTGATTTCTATGAAAAATAACCTTTCCATCCTTTTCATTTTTAGTAACCTAAAATACTTCTGAAAGTACAAATTTGAGAAAAAAATTTTGGAGTCCGAATATCGTAGTATGTCCAAGTATTTTTACGAACTTAAGAAAAAAAAAAAATCAAAACTTACAGTATCATATTTAGATTGTAGATTTGCAATTATTGTTGTTTCCGGTACTTTTTTCTTTTTATTGTAAAATTTTACTTTCTTTTTCTTTGACATTATTTTAGCTAAACCGTGTTACAACCGTGAAGAGGTTAGGTGCACAACTAATCACAGCATGGACAAGTTCATGTACCTCGTTGTCACGTACAGTTGCAATGGTTATACAGAGTGAAAACATTAAATAGGTGGCGCTAGCAGCGCAACGTTACTTTATGTGCATATATGACCTACACACACACACACACACACACATACATACACACACTATATTTGAATATTTAAATAGAACAGTGATGTTAGGTTAATATTAAACTATGCAACAAATATTCTGTATGCATTAACAATTTTCTTTAAGAGCGAAAAATACATGGAGTGTATAAATAAAAATGACGATTAATTCTTTTTTTTAGTAAATGTGTAAAAACTATTTGATGAGTAGTATACGTCATCAATAATTTATCAGTAGTTAATTGAAGGTTTAGGAAAATGGAATTTCAAGTAAATTGTTTTACACAAAGTTTAACAATTGTTACGCGAACGAATTTTAACGACTTTATTCAGTAGATCAATTAGGACGAATTTCATATGATTTTAAATAATTACTTTCCAAGGTGTCCCGAGTTTCGTTACAACAGAAACCTACAGTTAATAGATTACGAGATGCCAGAGTTGATATCAGTTGACATACGAAATTCGATTGGTGACTGAAATGAATTATTTTCGAAAGATTAAATTGAATACATACCATACAGAAAAAAAGAAACATTATCTTTTATTCATTCCAATTTCATTTATTCACTTGGATTAATGTTTCGATGCCGTAAATATATTCGGAGCGAACGGAGACCCCTTGCAGAGAAACTTACGTCGGGAAGTAACTAATCAAAGTATCAAGGAAGTAATTAATCGAAAGTTTCATAGTTAAAACGATGATCACATTCGCTGGCGGAACAATTAAAAAGATGAAAAAATTATAACGATGAAAAAATTTATATGATTATGAAAATGATAAAAATATAATAAAGTATAATTAAAATAATAAAAAATTTAAAAATTAAAAAATTTTTATATATAATTAAAATGATAAAAATATAATAAAATATATAAATAATAAAAATTTATAAAAATATAAAATATAATAAATAATAAAAAATTTAAAAATTAAAAAATATTTATATATAATTAAAATGATAAAAATATAATAAAATATAATTAAAATAAAAAATTTAAAAATTAAAAAATTTTTATATATAATTAAAATGATAAAAATATAATAAAATATTTATATAAAATTAAAATGATAAAAATATAATAAAATATATGAATAATAAAAATTTATAAAAATATAATAAAATATAATAAATAATAAAAAATTTAAAAATTAAAAAATATTTATATATAATTAAAATGATAAAAATATAATAAAATATAATTAAAATAAAAAATTTAAAAATTAAAAAATATTTATATATAATTAAAATGATAAAAATATAATAAAATATAATTAAAATAAAAAAATTTAAAAATTAAAAAATTTTTATATATAATTAAAATGATAAAAATATAATAAAATATATGAATAATAAAAATTTATAAAAATATAATAAAATATAATAAATAATAAAAAATTTAAAAATTAAAAAATATTTATATATAATTAAAATGATAAAAATATAATAAAATATATAAATAATAAAAATTTATAAAAATATAAAATATAATAAATAATAAAAAATTTAAAAATTAAAAAATATTTATATATAATTAAAATGATAAAAATATAATAAAATATAATTAAAATAAAAAATTTAAAAATTAAAAAATTTTTATATATAATTAAAATGATAAAAATATAATAAAATATAATTAAAATAAAAAAATTTAAAAATTAAAAAATTTGAAAATTAAGAATATAATTGAAATAATAATTAATAATAATGAATAATAATTATTAAATAAAAGTAATTAAAATAATAAAAAAATTTATATACCGTACCTTCATCGTCGACGTATTTCATTTCAGGCGAAATTCTTATTCAGATTAA
The DNA here is from genome assembly GCA_032399595.1 of Tetragonula carbonaria. NCBI lineage: Eukaryota > Metazoa > Arthropoda > Insecta > Hymenoptera > Apidae > Tetragonula > Tetragonula carbonaria. The sequence continues at coordinate 16,865,300 of JAUCRC010000006.1, forward strand.
ATTCTGTACTTACACTTGAGCAATTCAAAAGGGAAAACAGAGAATTGGCGAAGAAGAATTGGCTGCTGATGGATCGTCAGTACGCAATTATAAAATCTCATTTACATCGAATATATAATGAGCTGAAAGGATCACTGCTCTGCTAACATATTTTCCAGGCGCAACAACGTGTTATCTGAATCAGTGTCAATAGAAGAAACTAGCGGGATTGTCATCAAACCGGGCACATGTGTGTAATGCATGTGTGCACGGTTGCATCGGCGTTTACGAGAAAGAAAGGCGGGGAGACAGCGATATTAGAAAGGAGGGATCGAAGACAGAAGAAGAGGAAACGCATTGGGGAAGGGTGACCTACGATTGCAATTCAGAATAAATTTCTCGGGCTTTTCCCGGCTTCGCTTATCCGACCACCGTCGACGTTCGTCGTTGTTTCTCACTTGGTAGTGCGTCAAGTTTTTCTTTTTCCTTGTTGCACGGTGACCGGTATATCGGAAGAAGTGTTCCCTGTGAAAATCATGATTTGACCTCGAAGAAAGGGGTAGCATGCGGCGGCACCACGTGAAGCAACAATGGAGAACACCGCGATTGTTGCCTCGCAACATCCACACAATTGTTTCTTGGACGATTTGTCTTCTCGCAGCATCGGAACTGTGCCCGGTGATAGCCGATATTATTTCGCAACGCGAATTGGGTAAAACGTACCACGATTACTATTTAGGTTAACAATATTAACACATTGTTGACCGAGGTCACGAGGTTTAACTCGTGCTCAACTCGTTTTCATCGTGTTCGCTTTGTTATAAAGAAGAGAAGTACTTTCCTTTGGTATATAGATTTGCATCGCAGTTTTTTCACAGTCCGAAAATTCCAACCGGTGACGGTGAACGACGCTCTGATCCGATCGTCCGAGTGATTTTGATATAATGTCGTGATAAATATGTAGTGATTGGGAATGTGATAGTTTATTAGCGGAAGACTTCTCACGAATTGTAACAGAATTGCTGACGAGCGAGAGTGATTTCGAAGAAGAGTGGATTGAAAACGATATCACACCGATCTTGGAGAGTTATTCAAATATTTCGGGTGTAATTATTTCGGGTCGAAGTTATGTCGCGATGCACCTAAGTATCAGTGAAGATTTCTTTGATTCAGCTGTTTCTCAAACGTCGTTTCTCAACTTATATCACTGCAGTTCATTATGCATAAGTAAAGTTTATTTCGATTTGTTTCACTTCCACGTTCGATAACAGCCGGCTGGCATGAGATAGCTTCTGCGTGAAAATTGTCAACAATGTGTTAACTTAACGACCAATTACGCTTTACGAAACGAGGAATAATCTTCTTCGGAGGAAATTTGATCATTTTCTCACGAGATTCCAGTAATAGTAAGGCAACTATATGGTCGATACGGTAGATATAAATGCACGAGTTGAAACAATCATTCTAAATAAACGTATGTAATAGCAAGTCCGTTTGATATACTCTATGCCTTTTTAAGTGATCTCTATTGCATTAATTGAGCCATTGCTCGCCGCATGCAAAAATTGCGTGTTCCACTCTGGAAAAGAGGGCTTCTTAATGAAACTGGTTGCAAACGTTACGTCTTTCGAGATCAAGGGTTACTGGGTATATCCACACGGGTTACTGGGTTGTTCATCGTGTCGTCATCGTACGATATTATTCCTTATTCAATTGGCAGTTTCTCCTCTCGCTGGTAAAATAAACTCGTAAATTCCCGGCTTCGAAAGAGTACACTTTCGCCTCGAGAGTATAGTTCCCCCCTCGTGAGAAATGAAGCCACTTCCAGATGCATGTATCTACCAATCGGCGTCTCGCGATTTCAGAGAAGAATATCGTGGACCTGATGGATGGTACCGGAATGCAACAGGAGCCGGTTGGCGTGACAGCAACCGAGAATCGTTGCCGCAGAAATGGCACGATCGCATACGACATCGCGGAGAGCGCGCTGCTAACGATCAATACGAACACTCTGTTCCCCAATGGCATACCGCGCGATTTTTCCATTTTAGTCGTTGCCAGGCCAAAAGTCGGTCAGTATTCTCTCTCTCTCGGTCGTCAATTACGATTTACGTTTATCCCAATTATTTATTAAATATTTTAGTTATCTAGTAGATCTAATAATTTTCGTATAAAATGCCAAGATAATCATGATAATCGAAAGCAAATCGCAAAAATTAGGATCCCCGGTGGCAACGTTGTTTGCGATCTACAGCGACAGTGGTGAGGAACAGTTGGTGCTATCGTTGGGCAATGACGTCGCTCTTTACTATAGCACAACCCCGGACGACGAGGACAAACCGATCTCGTTTGCTATCGACATTTCCGACGGAGAGTGGCATCGTTTAGGGATCAGCATCAAAGGTGACACTGTCACGCTGATTCTCGATTGCGATCGACAGATTTCCAAAGTGTTGCGCAGAAGGCACGACGAGACGATCAGCGTCAGCGGTATCGTAATCATCGGCCAACAGATCGTCGACGGCAATATGTATACGGTCAGTGACGTGGAGTATATTCAAATTTAATCTTTGTTCAACTTGACGACTTCAGTTCAACTTAGTATGCCCATTTTCTTCGAATCGATCATTTGCAGGGTGGCCTGGAGATGTTGAAGATCGCACCGATACCAGACGCAGCTTACGAAATTTGCACGATTTTCGCGACAGATTGCACGAGGAATCAATCGGGGCACAGATTCGAACACGGTGGCTATTTAAACACATGGAATTACGGCCCTCTCTTACGTACAACCGTGTCTACTTATCACGAAGGTATAAATATCGGAGATAGTCAAACAGTTGCAAGATCCAGTTACGCGGGTGAAGCTCTTCCAACCGGTAGATCGTATCATCGAGCGAGTAACAACAATCTGGACCTGTCTGAAAATTATGGTAGAACGTCTAGGCCGAATGTTTCGTATAACGAGCACGATGAAAATATTGTACGAGAAACAGAGGAGTACGAGGATGGAAGGATCGAAGGCAGGATCGAAGACGTCGAGGAAGACAGTGACGAGTATAACAATTTAGCTTACAAACCCGCGACGGGATCAACCGCGGGCACGTTCCTTCAGAATCAAAGTGCCGTGAGTCGATCATTATTATCAACGGACGATCGAGAATTCTTCAGCTCATCACGGGATTATCAGCCCTACGAAAACTATGAAACAAGGGGATATAAATATTGGTCCTTATTAAATTAAACGTTTGCAGGTTTTCAACAGCAGCTTTGCCTCAGCTGTCACAGTAGATCGCCATCAAACGACAACGCCAAAAGTATCTGAAACATCCGACAGTTTGACTGGAGAAAGTCAAGGAGGTTTGAAATATACGGAATCGTCGGAAGGATCGTACTACAATTCAGTTTATTATAGTAACAGAGGTCCAGTTGGGCCGCGGGGATTCCCGGGGCCTCCAGGCGCGCCCGGGCCACCCGGTAAGAAAGGAGAACCAGGAAGAGATGGTTTAGCAGGTTTGCAAGGCGTTCCCGGTCCATCGGGAAACGTGTTCATAATACCAGCATTGAACCAACAAGGAAATGAGAAGGGGCCGCCAGACGGTCAGACGGAAGCTCTCAGGCAAATGCTTTCACAGCACACGATGGCCATGAGAGGTGCTGAAGGTCCAATCGGCCTGACAGGTATTCCTGGACACGAAGGACCACCCGGACCTCAGGGTCAGAAGGGAGAACCTGGTGAAATTGGCGAGCCTGGACCTCGTGGTGAACGAGGTTTCGTAAATTCCTTTCTGTTTAAAAGTCTCAGGAATTTTTTTAAACCGATTTTAATAAGGAGACGTTTATTGAAAGACTTGATATATTCGTACAGGTATTCCTGGAGACACTGGTAGAGAAGGCAGACGTGGCCGACCAGGCAGAGACGGAGAAAGAGGTTTAAGTGGACCACCAGGAATGAAAGGAGAACAGGGTGTACCCGGGTTGCCTGGCTTGCCAGGAGATAAAGGGGAAAGAGGACCTATAGGTGTCACCGGTGAACACGGTTTGCCAGGTCACGAAGGGATGCAGGGTGACGATGGTCCGCCAGGATTACCGGGTTTACCGGGTGAAATGGCGAGTAACGGAATTACGACAAAATAACATGTATGCTCGCGTAAGAACAAAGACAGAAATTAAGAAATTATTTCAGGGGCCTAGAGGATTCATAGGACCACGAGGTTTCCCTGGATTGCCAGGGAATCCCGGTATTCCCGGAAGCGAGGGTCCGCCAGGAGCAAAAGGCAATACTGGTCCACCGGGTCCTCCAGGCGCGCCAGGTTCTCCCGGTCCAATTGGGCCTATAGGTCCACCAGGACCTCAAGGTCTTTTGGGTCCAACTGGTTTAGTTGTAAATTAATCGGAATTTTTACAAGATACAAGATCTTCCTGATCCTTTTCTTTTTAAATATCTCAACAACTTTAAACACAGGGGCCACAAGGGAAGCCTGGAATCCCTGGTTTGCCAGGAGCAGATGGATCCCCTGGTCATCCAGGCAATCCCGGTGTTCCTGGAATGAAAGGTGAACAAGGACCTCAGGGACCGCAAGGTCCGACAGGTTTGCCAGGGATACGCGGCGTGAAAGGCGACGAGGGCAAACGTGGAATACCTGGTGAACGCGGGGAAAAGGGAGAAAAAGGTCCGGAAGGAGAGAAAGGTGACGTTGGCGCAAAGGGAGAACCTGGACTATCAGGTCCGCAAGGAATTCCTGGATTGGAAGGTTTGGAAGGGCCAAAAGGTTTCGAGGGGCCACGCGGTGAAACTGGATTAGTTGGATTGCCCGGTGAGAAAGGTAAAACTGGCTCCCCTGGCTTTATCGGATATCCGGGAAATGTTGGCGAGAAAGGCGACAAAGGTCAACCGGGAAGAGAAGGTCCTAACGGAGATAAAGGAGAACGGGTAAAAAGAGACAATCTAACAGATAAAATTTAGCAAAACGAAACTTATTATTTGGTTATTTCAGGGTAACAACGGCGTTCCAGGGGAACGTGGTGAGCCAGGACCTAGAGTACGTAGAGAAGTACATAACGATGTACCAGCCTGTACAGATAATATAGCCTATACAGATAAGTAAATAAATTACTATAATCATCTTTTACAAAGGGATTTAGAGGTGCTCGTGGAAGGAGAGGTGGTGAAGGATTACCAGGACCGAAAGGTGATACTGGACAACCAGGTCCTCCGGGTTTGCAAGGAGATCCCGGTCCGCCAGGCATCGAGGGACCTCGTGGATTTTCGGGACCTCCTGGACAAGCTGGCCTCAATGGGAAAGACGGAATTCCTGGTCCCCCTGGAGAACGTGGACCAGTGGGAGATTCTGGACCACCAGGTCCTCCAGGGGCACCTGGTGTTGTTGGATTGCAAGGTCCAGCTGGTGAACCTGGACAACCAGGAGAACCTGGAATTTCAGGGAATCCAGGAACTCCCGGAGAACCAGGTCCGTCGGGAGAACAAGGCAAAGAAGGACCGCCAGGGCCATCTGGTCTACCAGGAAAAGAAGGCCCACCAGGTCCCAGTGGTTTACCAGGATTTCCTGGTGAACGGGGACCGGCTGGTTTACCGGTTGGTTTTTAAATATTCAAAATATCTGTCAAGATTTCCGAAATAATGTATACTCTGCCTCTGTGAAACAGGGAATGCCAGGCGTGAAAGGAGAAATAGGTCTACCTGGATTACAAGGTCCGTCAGGCGACAAAGGTGCTCAAGGAGAGCCTGGAAAAGATGGCGAACTTGGACCTCGGGGAAACCAAGGACCAAAGGGACCACCCGGGCCAGTTGGATTGAAGGGCGATAGGGTAATAAATTGCCATTAAGAAAGAGATATGAAAATTACATCATCGTATTAAACAATGTGTAATATCAGGGCGAGCCTGGGCCAATCGGTCCTACTGGACGAGATGGTCTACCAGGGCAACGTGGTTTGCCAGGTGCTCCTGGTCCCGTTGGAGTTCCAGGAGAAGATGGCGACAAAGGAGATATCGGACCACCTGGTGAAAAAGGATTCAAAGGATCTCAAGGAGGAACTGTGAGCAGAATTTAATTCTAATTGTATGAAAGTAAAATCTAAATTGCCATTTATTTTCGACAGGGTCCTCCAGGACCGCCTGGCATACAAGGACTTCGAGGTGAACCTGGCGCTATTGGCTTACCAGGTGAAAAGGGACCACCTGGAGAAATTGGAAGGCAAGGGCCAAAAGGCGAAGATGGTCCCGTTGGTGCGTCAGGTCCTCCCGGTCCCGTAGGGCCGCAAGGATTGCCTGGTCCACCAGGATTAAAAGGAGAAATGGGAGATACCGGTATGACTGGTTCTGTAGGACCGGTAGGAAATCCAGGTGGACAAGGTCCGAGAGGTCCTAAAGGATCTGAAGGCTTACAAGGGCCTCCAGGTCTAGAAGGTCGTCAAGGACAGAAAGGAGAATCAGGAGCACCAGGACTTCCAGGTCTAATAGGTTCAGAAGGGAAACCAGTAAGAGAAACGATTCTATATGATTATTTCAATAGAAACGTGGGGCAACGAACGAGTTTCATTATTACGTAGCGAAATTGTGTTCACTGCAGGGTGAAAGGGGCCCTCCAGGTCCAAAAGGAGAAGAAGGAAAAAGTGGTCCTCCAGGACCACCTGGTAGTCGTGGTATAAATGGTCCAGAAGGACCGAAAGGCAATGCAGGATCACCTGGTTTTCCTGGACCTCCAGGAGAACCGGGACCAATCGGTGCAAAAGGAGAACCTGGTAGGGATGGCGAAGATGGTAAACCGGGAGATTCTGGACTACCAGGAGACGTTGGTCCTCCGGGGAAAGAGGGATTACCTGGTCCTCCTGGAAAACAAGTATGCAACATTATAATCTGTACAATGACAGATATTAAAAATTTACTCTACATGCAGATAGTCCTTGAAGCATATACAATAACGAGAATTAATTAATTGATTATTTAGGGATCTGAGGGACCGGCGGGTGTGCAAGGAAATCCAGGTTTGCCGGGCGAAAAAGGAGACGTGGGTCCGTCTGGGGCACAGGGACCTCCGGGTTCCACAGGACCTCAGGGTTTTCCAGGACCGTCTGGTTTGCCAGGTGTAAGAGGACTGCCAGGACTTGCTGGAGAAAACGGTCCACCAGGAATGCCAGGTGCTGTCGGTGCTCCAGGAAAGGTTGGACCGATCGGTCCAAAAGGTCCAAAGGGTGACAGAGGTAAACGAGGACCTAAAGGACATCGAGGTGAATTGGGACAGGTTGGAGTGAAAGGGGAACAGGGCGAGAAAGGAGAACAAGGGCCACGAGGTGCCCCAGGATCCGAGGGACCCAAGGGCAACCAAGGACCAGCAGGTTTAACGGGATTTAAGGGAAACGATGGATCTGCAGGGCTTCCTGGAATGGAAGGACCGCCAGGGCCTAAAGGAAATGCCGGGAATGACGGACCAAAAGGCGAAACTGGCCCACCGGGACCTCCAGGTCCTCCCGGACCACCTGCAGAACAGCCCATGATCCCTCCGGAATTGTTATTCACGAGAGAACAAACTCTGCGAAGGAAACGCGACATTTCGACGAACACGTAAGACAATTGAAACACTCGATGTTTGATACATATATTTATGTATATATTTATGTATACGTGTGTTATTTCGATGCTCTATAAACGAATGTAGAAACGAGGAAGGCGAGAAAGAAGAGAATTCAGAAACACTGAACAAAGACGATCACATGGAAGAGGAATTTGGTCCCAAGTTCTTGGACATGTACAGTTCTATATACGCTATGAGACAAGAATTGGGTCGAATACGAAAACCAATCGGCAGCAAGGAGAATCCTGCACGAACCTGTAAAGATCTATTTTACGGTCATCCACATTTCCACGATGGTCAGTAATTTCATTTCGGTGCTGTTGTACTCGATGATCGCTAATCGGTGTCTAATCGTACGGGCACAACCAACAGGTTGGTACTGGATCGACCCAAATTTAGGAATGGCTGACGACTCCGTGTACGTGTACTGCAACATGACGAATATGGGTGAAACCTGCGTGTATCCTGACATTCACACGAGTCAAATGCCGAATATACCGTGGAGGAAGGAAAACAATAAAACCGACTGGTATTCGAATTTGCGCGGAGGATTCAAGGTAGGTTTAGATTTAGGTTAGGATTTAGGTTGTCTCCGACCCGTTCTATCGTTTCGACGGTAGAGCGCGAATCCAAGGTTCGATTGGGGACACCGGGTCACGGCTCGGGCAAACTTCCCCACAGGAACCCCCCAAGGGCGGCTGCGGCGATTTTCGTCTCTCTCGTCTCTTAGGATTTAGGTTAGGTTTGGGGTCCATCCATCCATCCAGAGGAAAACAAAATATTCACCTGTAATAGAAAAAGTGTCTCGTTACGATTTGGCAAAATACAAGGCTTATCCATTGCGTTACAGATCACGTACGAAACAATTGGAACAGTACAATTGAGCTTCCTGCGTTTGCTGAGCCAAGAGGCCTACCAGAATTTCACTTATACCTGCATCAACAGCCTCGGCTGGTACAACGCCTTCGACTTTAATTACAATTCCGCTTTGCGACTGCTCGGCGCGAACGATGATGAATTCTCGTACAATGGGACCAAGCCGCAAATCGTCGCGGACAACTGTAAAACGCGCAAGAGCAGAGGAGAGACGGTGCTCTTGGTTCACAGTAAAAAGTTGCAACAGTTACCGTTGACAGATTTTCACCCGGTCGACTACGGACTGCCGCATCAAGCGTTTGGTTTCACGGTTGGGCCAATTTGCTTCAAGTAGATCGAAATTTGTCATCTACTCAAATTCCTTCCGTTGGCTGACCGAAGACTGAAAACGTTTGTTGCTGGCAACGTTCATCGATTAATTGTTTGTCCGTTAACCTCGTTCCCACGATAATCGCAATATCAACGTAAATCAGCAGATAATTTATTAAATCGTTCAAGCTTATATACAGAAGGAGAACGTTTACCTATATCTTTCTCACGTACTTATATTATCGTTGTCTCTTCGAATCTGAACGGAGAAGTGCCATTTCGAACTTCGAGCAGAACGTAGAACGTTAGCATTGTTATTTATATGATATGATGCGTGTATGTTATTAATATTGCAATCACCGCCACGTGATGTACATTTTCACACGTTTATAAATAAAATGCAATAACGCTTCTTCCAAATTTTATAATTCCTTCGCCTTGCTTTGCATTACACTCGTCGTAAATGTCCTCCGTCTGTCTTTCGTTATTTTTATTCACGTTTGCGAATGCAAATGAAAGAAGACATCGCGCTGCTTGTAACGTAGAGAGAGGAAGGTTAACACGTCGGTTCCGTGGTGTAGCGGTTATCACGTCTGCTTTACACGCAGAAGGTCGCCGGTTCGATCCCGGTCGGAACCATTTTTTTCTTTTTTTTTTTTTCTCTCGAATTTTCTCGCCAGTAGTTTCATGAACGACTGCAACTGATCGAAACAGATACTGGCGTATCTGTTATGTTTCTCGCTCGTTATTTTATTCCATTTTTTTTTTTCTAAGTCACGAACGTGTGATTCTCCTCTCGAGAGAGAAGAAATAAGAAAATAGTCGCGAACGAAAGAAAATCGAATTAATAATATTCAGAGCGTCTCGACACGACAAATAAAAAATGACTCACCTTAAACCTAATCTAATTGCAAGTCACACTCCATTGAGGCTCCTCCCTCCTCTCAACCATTATGCATCATTTGCTCGAAACCAGCAGCGAGAGAGAGAGAGAGAGAGAGAGAGAGAGAGTGTGTGTGTGTGAATTAACTTGTCAGTGAAAGCTTACCACGAACAGAATTCCGTAGGAGTTGGCCGGATAGTTACGCGAGAGCGATATTGATTCGCGAGAAGGGCTGCGAAGAAAGCGAGAAGTGATTCAGGCCAGAAGGGATCGAAGGAATTCGCGAGGATGGCGCTATATGCGTGGGCGAACCGTGAGAAAGAGCAGGTGGTATCTTGTCGTGGTGGTCGACGGTTCACACTTCCAGCACGTTCTCCTCCCGCGACAAGAAAACCAAAGTGACGGTACAGGGCCGCTTTTATCGCCGGCCCTCGAATATATTCTTCAGGTCAGGTTATATCCCAGGATATATCGTCAATTCGATGAAAATGATCTACAAATTAGGATCTACAAACAGCTGACAAAATCAATCGAATCGAACTCGAGTCGATTCAACGAAAAAAGATAAAGTCTCTGTGTTCGAAATGATGGAAATGATTATAAACTGCGAAATGGTAAATTTATGTCGAACGATGTTCACAGAGAAGAAAAAAAGAAGGAAAGCAATGAAGTAGCTGCGTTAATAAAATAAGTTTAATGAAACTAGCGGCGTGGCAATGGGGCTGGGGAGGTAACAACAGGGTGAACGAGGGGTGAATGGAAGTCGAGTTCTTCTTTTGAAACGGAGCCCCGTCCCTGTCCCCGAGCGTTCTCGTCCAAGAAATGGTATGGGGGATAAAAGGTTTCCTTGTTTAACAAAATATCGTCTCCGAACCATTAGCCCGACCGTTACCACTTCAACGCGATTTTCTGCTCCTGCCACGTCGAGTAGGCACTTCAGAATCCTGCGGATCCTTCGACCTATCAAGTGCAGACCGCTTACTTTACCCCCGGACGGAATCGCGCCGATGCGCTGGAAATTAAGTTTTCCCATCCGTCGTTCCCTTTTTCCCTTTTTTCTTTTTTCTTTTAAATTTTTATTTTTAATCTCCAATTTTTTGCTTTTTTTTCGATCTTTCAGTTCTCTTCTGTTTCAGTTCTCTTCTGTTTTCTGCCGCTCTATTAAAAAAAAAAGAAAAAAAAAGGAAAACTTGGAATATTTTGCGAGAAGTATTCTTGACGCTATTCGTCATTCGATTTTTTCGTTTCTAGCAATCTAGCGAAGAGAAAGCGCTGGAAATTAAGTTTTCCCATCCGTCGTTCCCTTTTTCCCTTTTTTCTTTTTTCTTTTAAATTTTTATTTTTAATCTCCAATTTTTTGCTTTTTTTTCGATCTTTCAGTTCTCTTCTGTTTCGAACATTTTTTCTGCCGCTCTATTAAAAAAAAAGAAAAAAAAAGGAAAACTTGGAATATTTTGCGAGAAGTATTCTTGACGCTACGATTTTTTCGTTTCTAGCAATCTAGCGAAGAGAAAGCGCTGGAAATTTAGTTTTCCCATCCGTCGTTCCCTTTTTCCCTTTTTTCTTTTTTCTTTTAAATTTTTATTTTTAATCTCCAATTTTTTGCTTTTTTTTCGATCTTTCAGTTCTCTTCTGTTTCGAACATTTTTTCTGCCGCTCTATTAAAAAAAAAAGAAAAAAAAAGGAAAACTTGGAATATTTCGCGAGAAGTATTCTTGACGCTACGATTTTTTCGTTTCTAGCAATCTAGCGAAGAGAAAGCGCTGGAAATTAAGTTTTCCCATCCGTCGTTCCCTTTTTCCCTTTTTTCTTTTTTTTTTTAAATTTTTATTTTTAATCTCCAATTTTTTGCTTTTTTTTCGATCTTTCAGTTCTCTTCTGTTTCGAACATTTTTTCTGCCGCTCTATTAAAAAAAAAAGAAAAAAAAAGGAAAACTTGGAATATTTCGCGAGAAGTATTCTTGACGCTACGATTTTTTCGTTTCTAGCAATCTAGCGAAGAGAAAGCGCTGGAAATTAAGTTTTCCCATCCGTCGTTCCCTTTTTCCCTTTTTTCTTTTTTTTTTTAAATTTTTATTTTTAATCTCCAATTTTTTGCTTTTTCTTCGATCTTTCAGTTCTCTTCTGTTTCGAACATTTTTTCTGCCGCTCTATTAAAAAAAAAGAAAAAAAAAGGAAAACTTGGAATATTTCGCGAGAAGTATTCTTGACGCTACGATTTTTTCGTTTCTAGCAATCTAGCGAAGAGAAAGCGCTGGAAATTTAGTTTTTCTACCGTTTTTCTCTTTTTTCCATTTTCTAAATTTTACCTTTATTTTCCATTTTTTATCCCTGATCTTTTTAATTATTGATCTTCAATTTTTACCTTTAGTCTTTATCTTTTTTTCAATCTTAATCCTCTTTTCACTCGAACATTTTTCTGCCGCACTGTTAAAAAAAAAAGGAAGAAAAAATTGGAACACCTTGCGAGAAGTACTTGACTATTTTTTTCTTTCATTTTCTTTTGCCGTGTGTGAAAAGTTCAAAAGTTTCGTGTCTCTTTACCGTGAAATATGACAAACTAACTCAAACGTGACGTTTCATTGTTATTCGTTACCTTGAACGCCCATGTCGGAAGTTTTCCCAACAGCGCGAATTATGCAAATCAGCGATCAGTGGACATAGCCATAGCAAACGCGCACAGAGAGATGACGATCATTGATTTTCAAAGAATAATGAATGAAATATTCAACGGCCACGGCTGGTGGTTATTACGACCGTTTCTCGTAACGCCGTCTGCACCGTGCGAAAACGCACAGGTGTCCCTCGCTAACGTTTCATTCTCGCTGTCGCGTTTTCTGAAAATTGCATAAACCGGAGAGCACCAGCTTTGATGGGAATTAAATTCAGAACTCAGCCGGTGAGCAAAGACTCCGTTCGAGTAAACTTCGTTCCATCTCCGAGTTCACATCTGTATGCACGTTTTATTAAATAGTATAAATTCGGGGGGTGAGATTTTTTTCTCTTAACGCTAGAACTACCGACGGCTGAAATATAAAATTTTCCATTGAAGAGACCAGCTGAAGTAGTCAGAAATAGAGAAACTTTGCGATATAATGGAGCGTACAATACGAATCTCTTAATTTGTACGTTTTACGAAAATGTTATAAGAAATCTTTAAAAATAACGTCGTTTTATGCCCGTAGGATATCTAACAAAAATTACAAATTGGTCTTTTCGACTCTTCTTAAACTCTTCTTCTTTTTCCTCCTGAACTCTCCTTGGTAACAAAAACATTGTTGGGTATACCAAAAAGCACTTTAATTTGTCTAGTATCTTATTATTGGACAAAGTATGAAAACTGGCAAGATACTTGGCGAGTGAATTACCACGATTATCCTAATCAAAAAGCAGTCGAATAGAAAAACTTTACGATACAATGGAGCGTACAATACGAATCTCTTAATTTGTACGTTTTACGAAAATGTTACAAATTTTTAAAAATAATGTCGTTTTATGCCCGTAGGATATCCAACAAATTGGTCATTTTGACTCTTCTTAAACTCTTCTTCGTTTTTCTCTTGAACTCTCCTCAGTAACAAAAACTCAGTAACATCGTTGGGTGTTCAATTTGTCTATTATTTTATTATTGGACAAAGTATGAAAACTGGCAAGATGCTTGGCGAGTGAAATACCACGCGATTCACCTAATCAAAAGCAGTCAAATTTATCGTTAGAGTTCGAGTAACACATTACAAATTGGTCATTTTGACTCTTCTTAAACTCTTCTTTTTTTTTCTTCCTAAACTCTCCTCAATATAACAAAAACATTGTTGCGTGTTCGAAAAAGCACTTTAATTTGTCTAGTATTTTATCGTTGGACAAAGTATGAAAACTGGCAAGATGCTCGACGAGTGAATTACCACGCGATTCACCTAATCAGAAGCTAATCAAATTTACCGTTACAGTTCGAGTAACTGACTCGCGAGTCATCTAACGCAACACGCTAAGTATCAGAATATATATCACCCTGTATATCGTTATCAGAATAAAAGTTATTGAGAAAAGAAGGAAAAGAAAGAAAGAGAAAAATACGCAACGTACCGAGGTGTAGGCATTAAAGCGTGATGGCTGGAGCCATTTCATCCCTGCAGGATCGCATTCCCCCGTCAGGCACACCTTACCCAGTGACAGAAAGTCGTCAAACAACGACGAAGTGGAGCTTCCTCGCGGGCACCGAGCTTCCTCCGGTACCAACCACCGAGTCTCCTCGATTCACCGCGGCGGGGTGGGGGGATCAACTCGACTGACGACGAGTTGACTTTCGCGCTTTCACCGGCGGAGCTTTGCCTCCGACGAGAGGGGTTGCGACCCTCCGTGTTCGAACAACCACCGCGAGCTTCGAACGATACGCCCCGCCTGTCGACCAATCGTCAGCCACCCTCGGCTACCCCCGATCCAGCGATTTCTTCATTGGCCGATTGCAGCCCGGATCAAAGGCGAGCACTGCCTGGCCAGATCTGGCTGCCAACAGAGAGACTAGCAACTACTGGACGAGAGCCATAGATTACGCGTACACCTCGCGCACCTACGACCTACGTAGGGCAGTATCCCGATCAGACGAAGGCACGACATTTCACGCGCGTTTTTTCACCTCCTACGCGATACGCGATCTCGATTTCCTTTTTCTTTTTTTTCTATCTTTCTGTTCCACGTCTCGAGAGAAGGAGAAACTACTCGCGTGAATCACTGATAATGTTAATGTAAAACATCGTCGGCGTCCAACGTGGACAGCGACAGGTTCCAGGTGATTACTATTATTGTTGTTGTTGCGCGTCGAAAGTTGAAATTCGAACGGTGTGAATTTTGACTTTTGGATTAGAAAGATTCGAGTTTTCGTTTCGTTTCCCGAGTGTACGAGTGTGTACTTCGAAGAGATCTCATTTTTGAATTTGGTTTTACACGGATCGATCGGACTGTCCACGATTGAGAGATTAATTTTTTAAAGAAAAGAAAAGAAAAATTGAAAGATCGATCTGTTTGAAAAACACGTACTCGATATTTATTGTAGTAAATATATTTATCAGGAACCAAGTGACGTGAATTGACTTCGTTTGAAACGGTAACAGGAGCAGTGCCAGTTTCGTCGAAAGATCTCTCGCACCACCCTTCTGAAAACAAGATGGCTGCCGTCGCCAGTTCGCGAGCCCTCGCAGACGACCGAAAATCGTGCAGAATTCGACTGTCGTAAATTTCCACGACGCGTCCAAGCACACGTCTCCGTTTCCAGGGGAAATTTTACGATCGCAGCCGACGCGAATAATCCGCGGCAATCACCAGCGAGAATCGAAAGGATTATTTTGCAGGTAAGGAGGCGAGCATCGATCGTATTTTTCGAACTGTTTTTTTTTCGAAAACTTGTGTCGGATAAGTAAGTAATTATTACGTATCGATAAATATTAACGAAACAAAGTTGCATTTAATTGCGAAACACTAAAGCGAGGTTTAACAATAAGATGAAAGTATCTCGGTTTGTTCAAAGTTTCAAGATCTTCGATCTTTATTTTTTTTTTTTTTTTTTTTTTTTAATTAATTAATTACAAATACATTTATTCTCCCAACAACAGCGGTACGTAATAATTCTGAACGCACGTTTAAGACAATATCAGATTCCAATGCTTATTAATTACGCTAAAGTCTCTTCATCCTTTACATTATTTTATAGTTCAAAAAGAAAGTTTCAATTATTTTTCAATTCTTTGCCAAAATTAGCCTGCATTGTATAAAAGATTACACTATATTTCATTCATGCTGCTTACGTCTCCTATGTATTCAGCCAAATTATTAATTCAATCGGATTAACTAACTTTCCTGGCGGGATGTTTGAAATGATCAGTCGCGTGCAAGAAGAACGTATTATCCATTAGATCGTTGTAGAAACTTTACAAACAATTGTATACAATTTTATTATTTCAACGCTGTAACGATCGACAGTCAGATTTTCGTTTTCTACGAGCGTTTAAAAGACACGGATACTCTTGCCAAGATTAATATTAATTTCTATTTGGACAGAAATGTAATTGTATATGTTTATTTAGCTTTAACTGTATAAATCTATTTATTTTAATTTATTTCGATACGACTAGAGTGTTAATAGATACTTTCATTTGTCTATTTATATCAATATTTTTGTTAAAATATTAATAGCAAATCAAAGTTAAGTATACAGGGTGATCCAGGGTGGTACACACCTTTGAGTAAATTTTAAATTACGCGCCTAATGAAAAATTGTTGCATGGTTTTAAGGGAGGCGAAAATATAGTGTATCGATTTTCTGCAAATTTCGAAATTTCCAGTGTCATCTTTACTCGGACCATATATTCTTTTCATTATAAATCGGAAGAATATTAAATTCCAAATAGAAAGGTTTGGTTTAACCTAACCTAACCTAAGGAGATATTTTACGATAATTTGATCATCAACGCCCACGGAATGTTAATGTATGCAAATGGTCCTAATGGTCTCTATGCAATTTTCATCCTTGAGAAGGCAAATTATCGTAAAATATCTCTTTAACCATTCCGTTTAGCACCAATAATGGCTTAATACTTTTTTTTATTTGGAATTTAACATTCTTTCGATTTATGATAAAAAAAAAAAAGTATATGGTCGAATAAAGATGAAATTTCGAAACTCCTCAACATCCACAAAAAATTCACATACGCTACATTTATACTCTCTTTAAAACCATACAACTTTTGTATTAAACAATTAGACGTATAATGAATCACCCTGTACATACGAACCACAATACCCACAACCAAAGTCAAACAACCGCTGTAAAAGTGTTAAAACAGATAATTTGCTCGATAAATCTTGGAAAGAGACGACGAAACGAATTCAGTTGCCAAAAGAAGTTCTCGATCTTTCCTTCGCTCGACGATTCTTCGAGAGTCTGGGGCATGTGTCGTTGATCACCCATGTGTAAACGCACCTGTAAGCCAAGTTTTCCGCCGCTCGGGCATGTAATTGCGTTGTTGCGTCAGGTCCACGCATCTGCTAAAAACTGTTTCACACATGTTCGATGCAACCTTGCACCACCCACCGGTGACACAATGTTTGTCATTGTACTTTTGTATTTTTTTTTTTTTTTTTTTTTTGGTCCTATTCCGAGAAAATATATTCACATTCGTTCAAGTCGAAAATTCGACTTCGCTCTTTCTCATTATGCGTGTAAATTTTTCTAACCTAAATTAAATCTTGTTTCTCTCTTGACACTGAACGAAATGATTCGAACAGTAACGCTTAGAATTCATGCTGTGTAACTTATTGGAACAGTTGAATAAGAATTTTATAATTTGAACAATTTCAACCGCGAAGGATTGTATCTTTTCTTTTTGAAATTTAGCGTTCGAATAATTTCCAACAGCTCGACGAAATATTTTTCATTTTAGACGATTGTTATTATATTTGCTGCTCTGTTCTCCAGTTGATGTCAATCATGTTGCAAATGAAATGTATCGAGTTGCAATCAGGTATACAACTCGAGGGGAATTTATCAGATTTTTATAAATATCTCTGAACCTAACCTAATTATCTCTAACCTAACTCTTAGGTTAGGTTTAGGTTAATTGGGACCAATACTTGGGTTAATACTTTCTTTACTTAGAATTTAATATTCTTTCGATTTATGATGAAAAAAATATATATATACATATTTATATATATATATAGTTTAATTTAAAAAAATAGAAGTAATTTTGAAAATTATTTGAAACCCCTCAGCACACACAAAAAATTGATACGCCATATTTTGCCTCCCTTGAAACCGTACAATATTACAACCTTTGTAACAAACAATCTTTTTATCATTTTATTTACGCATAATTAAAAAAGTTATTTCAGGTTGTGCAAGTCACGTGAATCACCCTGTATTTGCGAACAGATTTTTTTTTTCCTATACGAAGCGCACAGGAAATAATAAGATGAGAACAAAAATTCTAGAATCGGCCGTCGTTGAAAATACTTTTCACCTGACATCGATGATCTGGTATCTAAAAGAAACAACCTCCGCGTTCTCATTAAAAATTTTCTTCCTTATTGTTTTCAATCAATGTAAACATCGTTTTCTAAACCACGTATCGTTTCACTATAAAAAGTTGTTTCAACATCCTCATAAATAATATAGGTTGAACCGATGAAAAAAAAAAAAATGTAAACTATACGCGGTTCTCGTTGAATTTCTGTTGGCCCCCTCCACGAGACCCAGAAGATTTGAAAGGCTGGACACTCACAGTTTTGTTGCGAAAGCTGAGAACGAGAAAACCTGAGAAAAGAAGACGAAACCACAGATATACCATCGCGTTATCGCAGACGTGTTGTCGGATTTAATTTCAATTACGCACAAGTTAATTAGCACGAGTCTGTGATCGCGTTGAACTTGTTGAAGTACGAATGTTGAGAATTCCGGGATACAGAGGAAGAGAGTTTCGACAATGGAAGACAGAGTCGGTAGTAGAGGAACAGTTGTTCAGCCGGTGTCGCGAAAACACCAGAGAAAGCTATCGTATCTGTTACGTGAAATCACGGAACATGGGGCTCCCCGTAATCTACAAGCGTCGCATGCACAACGGAGAATCACGCAATCACTGTCAATCGTGTGAAGCGTGCACGTGCACGACCATAACTAATTCTACGCGCTCTGCCGCCGAATTAAAAATCGGTTTAACAGTCGAGTTCGGCCACCCGGTTGATACTGAAGTAATACGAAAATATATCATTAAAATACATTATATCATCGTTAATACAACGTGATAATACAAAAGTGACACGGTAATTGATAAAAAAAATAGATCACAGATCACGATAGTACAATGAAAAGCAATGATCGAATTTTTGGCTGACGGAAATATATGACCGAAATGGAAATATATATACTACTTGTTGTTAATAATATAATAACAAGGGAAGATAATATAATAGTTAATAACAGATTATAGATCACGGTGGTACAAAGGAATGATCGGAATTTCAGCTGAAAGCAACGGAGAAATAAAAAAGATTACGTGCAAAGAAAGGGATACATGTACGATACAATGGACAATGGAGAATCGATTGGAAATCGATGAGATTGTTGTCGAATAGGCAAGATGATGAACCGGCGTAACGCGAGCTACGCTGTCATTACGATTGCAGCGTGACGATTAATTATTCAGAATCTTCTAATTGCAGTCAAAGCCTTTCGGGCAATAAAAGTCACGCCAGCGGGGGAGACGGGTGGCATAGTCTAACGACAATATTTACGCGGAACTCCTTAAAAATTGACGACAACGTCCGCGACGCCGAGGGGCATGGAAGAGAAATGACTGGCCACGATGGAAATTCTACGATTAAAATGCTCGAAATACCGGAACACCCAACCTAAACATAAAATTAGCCCTAACCTTAACCTAAAATTACCTAACCTAAACCGTAAAATTACCCCTTTTTACTTATTTAATTATTTAATTAACTCCTTCTTTAACCTAAACCTAACCTATTTAATTATTTAATTAACCCCTTCTTAACCTTTTTATTTATTTAATTATTTAATTAATCCCTTCTTTGACCTAAACCTAACCTATTTAATTATTTAGTTAACCCCTTCTTTAACCTAAACCTAACCGTAAAATTACCCCTTTTTATTTATTTAATTATTTAGTTAATCCCTTCTTTAACCTAAATCTAACTGTAAAATTACCCCTTTTTATTTATTTAATTATTTAATTAATCCCTTCTTTGACCTAAACCTAACCTATTTAATTATTTAGTTAACCCCTTCTTTAACCTAAACCTAACCGTAAAATTACCCCTTTTTATTCATTTAATTATTTAATTAATCCCTTCTTTGACCTAAACCTAACCTATTTAATTATTTAGTTAACCCCTTCTTTAACCTAAACCTAACCGTAAAATTACCCCTTTTTATTTATTTAATTATTTAATTAATCCCTTCTTTGACCTAAACCTAACCTATTTAATTATTTAGTTAACCCCTTCTTAACCTTTTTATTTATTTAATTATTTAATTAATCCCTTCTTTGACCTAAACCTAACCTATTTAATTATTTAATTAACCCCTTCTTTAACCTAAACCTAACCGTAAAATTACCCCTTTTTATTTATTTAATTATTTAATTAACCCCTTCTTTACTCAACAATTTAATCAATCCCTTTTCACTTATTTCATTATTCAATCAATCCTTTCTTTCATTCATTTGATCATTCAATTGGTCCCTTTTTATTTATTTAATTGAGCATCGGGGTAGCTTGAACGTCGAGGCGAATGGATAATTTTTGGAGACACGAGCGAGAGAAGAGATCCGGCTGAAAGTTAGGTCAGCAGGCGGCGGAGCCCGTGTTGTTTGAATAATAATTCAAACGTCACGTGCTTTTTTTCTCAATGAACCCTCGCTCGGACAGTTTCCGGTGTGCTTGAACGACGCAGACCGAATCGACCTGATCAACATGAACGAAAAAAAGGGTGGCGGAGGAGTGCAGATACGTTTTGTCAAGACGCGTCTTCGGACGATGTTTCATCTTTGAAAAAGAAAAAAGAAAAGAAAAAGAAAAAAATATGTTTCAAATTCACATCGAGAATCACGCGGCGCGGAGCGGACGGGCGGTCGATCCATCAGCATTTTTTATGCGAAAGAACGCATGTGACGTGACGAGGGAGAAATTTGCATGAGCAGCCTGTCGAATTTCCAACACGCCGGGCAACATTCGGGCACGAATCTTTCTTCATCGTCGGGCAGAACTATCGAAAAGTCATCGAGCTGACATTAACCGGCGCGGCGTTGCAGCCGCGCACACTGTGACGAGCTTATCGAAAGTTTCGGTGGTGATCGATGGCCTCGGATTTAAATTTTTCGCCTCGCGAGAAATAACGCGAAAAGGGGAAAACCGCGTCCTACGAACGACGACTCCTAGTTTCGCAACTTTCGAAACGCGAGAAACTGACTGACGCGACTGATCTGTCGTATGAAAAATCTTTTTTTGCAAAGATTCGGAGAACAAAACTGACAGAGAACTTGAGGGAGAGAGAGAGAGAGAGAGTTTGACTCACTGCGGTCGAGCCGAGCCAAGCCAAAGCGAGCCAGATTGCTCGTGTTTAAGTAATGCTCGACATATGTTACCTGCGTGAGTGAAACGCGCGTTGGGTGTTCGTGTAAACAGGGTTAAACAATTCCGCCCGTTGCGTGTAACTGAACGCCAGCAAAACTGACAATTTAGCAACGCCATTCGACTTCTAGCCGACGCAGCCCTGTGTTTTAACAAAACGAAACGTTTCCAATAACGTTTTGACGATAACACGTCTCGTCGTCACGAATTCTGAACTCGAGATGACTCCAAAGGACTCGAGATGTGGCAGTCGTTTATCATCGAGTGAAATGCAAATCGGCGAATTCGTCTTGACGAGTAACATCGAGAGAGGAAATGTACTTCGAAACGAAATGAATATAATTTACCGCAAGAAATATAATTTACAGAGTACAAGTTGTGCTTCTTTTAAATTTCCATTTGACCGATATTTCTGGAAATATTTCGTTTCGACGAGGTCCAAGCTGTGGTGATTCATTTAGGATGAGTGAATTTACATATTTGTATAATGAAAGAAACACGTCACATCCAATCCGTGTTGTTCATAAGAATATGTCATGTTTCAATCAATTTCCTCTAATAGTTTTAGATAGACGTTAATAGTCAAATATATTTATAAAGAAATCGTTGGCCGTTTCTTTCATCGATGAAGTATCATCACGTACAGTTCAATGAATAATTCTCGTAACAGCCAATCTGGTGTGTCAACACCGTCCATATTTTTTAATTTTAATTCTCATCGTCGGTAGTGCTGCGGTGCAAAACCTGCATTGAATCGGTACGGCAGGACGCGACACGAAAATGGTAATGCACAGTCCGAATGATCGCAAAATCGTGGCCGAAAAAATACATAATTGTACTTATGTTAGGTCTGTTCATGCAGGCCTCGTCTGTGGCTTGAATTTTCACGCTCTCAGAAGAGAGGAATCGCAGAAGACTATACTGTATACGTGGCGAACACTAAAAAGTCATCGAGCAGTAAAAATATTATGCCAGATTAACGTTCACATGCGACAAGCCCCCCTCCTCGAGATGATTTCACCGAAATATTGAGATTTATTCGCTTTGATAAAAAAAAATGTCGACGAAGTCAACGTTTTGCAAACGTTTTTGTGATAAATTTGCTTTGACATCAGCCGTATGGTATAAGTTTTATTCAAAATAGCCAGAGTTGCTACAAACCAGGTTAGCGAATATTACAACATTACAAACAACTCTTTCCATCTAAAGCCAGATGCAGATTTATTCAACATTCGCCGAGTTCAACCCGACAAATTTCGTATTAACTACGTAACGTGGGAATTTCTTACGCAAGAAAGTGATAAATCAATAATTATGAAAATATTCTATCATTACGTGTTTTCGTCACAGACACTTGGTTTTGGTAGACAATAGCTTTCGCCTTAGCTGTCGGTAGTTCTAGCGTTAAAGAAGTCAGGCCACTGCTGGCAAGAGATCTCTCCTCTTCGAGGGTCGATGGCGGCGACGGTAATGACGGTGTCGGTGAGGCTGGTCTTCGGGTAGACGAAGGGTGCGGCGAACCGTGGCATCATTCACCAGGACTCTGGTTTACCGCCGACGAGCCTGAACGATGCTCCACGTCACCGATGCATTATTGAGCCTGGGAACCCTACAGGTGACCGGGCGTTCTGTTGGAACGAGAGAGAGAGAGAGAGAGAGAGAGAGAGAGTGATCGCGGGGGCAGGGTCGCTCCGAGGGCCTCGACGAACAGGGAGGCCTCTCTCGCTGGCTGGCCAAAGGGACGAAGAAACGCTGGGAGGTGGAGAACAACCGGCAGCCACGCCGGAGGATAAGGGTTGCAAAAGTCAACGGAAGCGTTACTTATGGGACATTTCAGTCTGACCTCGGTGTCAGTCCCCCTCCGCTACCTCTTCGTCGAGAGGGTCCTCCTTATGGAGGGTTTCGCGTACGCGCGATTCCCTTCCAAATTGTTTTGTCAAGACCTTATATGAAATTATTCATCAAACTGCTAGGTTAACACTTTACCGAGGAAACTTTATACACGATGTCGACTGGGCATTGAGAGAATCGAGCGACGTTTAACAATCGTTTGACCTCTCGTTGTGTGTCGGATGGAAGGAAAAGTTCGTTCGCGACCTTCGATTTGATGGAGATACATGTAAAGAACTTGACCTTCAGTTTCAAGCTGAAATTTCCTCTTTTTTTTTTGCATTGTGTTCTATTCGTCGCAAAGGTAAAGGAACTTCCCCAAGGAACCATGAGTCGCGACCCATTAGTTCTCTTGAGAAGAGTTTCTTAATCATTTAACATTGCGAACGCGTGCTAACAGCGACTTTACTTTTGAATTAGGCCTCACTAACATTTGATTTATCACAGTTGCAACATCATTGTCAGTCTAAATACAATCAAATGATAAAACTGACTATTAACGTTATTCGAAAGTATGAACATCACGTAATATAGACATCCACGTGTCCAGAAGCATAAAGTCGTTGTTAGGACGCACGCGTGTCAAATGATTGAGAAACTTTTCCGCCATTTTTCGAGAGAACTATTGGATTCTCACTTGTGTCGCGGTGAGCAGAGTACAAAATGAGAGTACAAAAGAGAAAAAAAATCTTGAAATTCATTTCTTTTTCACCGTTGTTTTTCACACTTTTACGCGGTACGAATTTTAAACAACGAGCCATCCAATTTAACGTAAACACGCGAAAATATCGTACTCGAAGCACGAATTTCGAACAACGTCGATCAGTTTAGAACGTAGCTTTTGCTTCGCGATGCAACTTCCCTAACGCGTAATTGCGTTTCGATGGCACAGTTTCAGGACAACAATGGAGGACAACAGCCGGGGCGAAAGTTTGTGCAAAGTTTGCGGCGACAAGGCATCTGGCAAGCACTACGGCGTGCCGAGTTGCGACGGTTGCCGCGGCTTTTTCAAGCGGTCGATCCGCAGGTATGCAAGGTAATTAATTTGCGAATTAAAATTCGTAAATCCAGTCTCTTTGACAAATCGCCATGTCGCGATCGCGCACACTGTGAGTTTCTCGTATGCGTTTTGTTTCACTTCGTACGCGTTTTGTTTCACTTCGTTGCTTGTTCGATATTGTTTGTTCGACAAAATCCACGTAATTCTACAGGGTGGGTCAAAGAAATAAATCCGTAACTATTTTATCGCACATTTTTCTACAGATTGAAGTACACGCAAAAGATTTAGAATCGACAAACTTGGATTTAACTTCAAACGAATAAAATCAGTCCCTTCTTACGTTTAAAAAAGAAAAAAATGGGAAAGAAACTTTTGGTCCACCCTGTGCGATCAATTATCTGCAATAACAACCAATGACACTGTGCAGAAACCTCGATTACGTTTGCAAGGAGAACGGTCGCTGCATCGTAGACGTTTCTCGGCGCAATCAGTGCCAGGCATGCCGGTTCACCAAGTGCCTGCAGGTCAACATGAAACGAGATGGTACGCTTCGCCTCAAAGGTCATTACGTTTTCATTCTTTAAAATCGAGAATTAAGAGTCGTTCCGAAAAGTCGTTTTTCCGTCGTAGATTTAATCTCGGAGCAATTGCTTCCACAGGTGATCTCGCCGCTCGCGCGAGAATTGTACTAAAAGTCGGCCAAAAAGTGTAATTGTTTTCTTTTTTTTGAGTGAACTGAGAAACTACGTTATTGCATTACTTTCGTGTGCAAACGAAGGGCAAATTTTTCAATCAGAGAAACAAAACTTCGTTAGACTATATACTTTGTGACCATTTCGTTCGATTACCTTTCGCCATCTTTTGTCAACTTTCTTAGACTATATACTTTGTGACCATTTCGTTCGATTACCTTTCGCCATATTTTGTCAACTTTCTTAGACTATATACTTTGTGACCATTTTGTTCGATTACCTTTCGCCATCTTTCAACTTCATGATTCCGCGTTCGAAGTACCTTTTATTTTTTCGACAAAAGAATTAAAATTTGATATCCTCCGTCGGCGGTGAAACATAGCAAACCAATTCTGACATTTCCGTAGTTTGAAGCCTTCTTCAGATCATTTTTCATAAGCTTGCACAGCGTTTTTTTTTTTTTTCTTCTTGGAAGTAGTACAGCAAAATATGTCGAAAATGTTCCTTTCTTTTTTCGACCGAAAAATTATCGACGAGATTGTGTGTTTTCTTTTTCTAAAACGAGCTTGAACAATCAGGTATCAGATTGACCCAGCACGATGAATTTGAAATTCTGAAATTTAAAATGAAGTTAGTTACATTTTAACACATTGTATACGGTACCCTCAGCTATTTTTGGCAATTTGACATCTCCTCCTTCGAAATAACATTTTAAAAAAAAACGACTCCAATTACTAACTTATCGTATATTATCAATATTTATTGTATATTGTTAATATCTATTTCTTCTTTTTCAATTCCTCGTCGTGAACCGTTTCCTCGATGATTTCTTACTATAAAAAAATATAATTTCATTTTGGTTAAAATAAAATTAAATAATTTAGTATTAACTGAGCATTAAAAATAATACTAAATACTAAATTATTAGCAATGTAAAATATATTGATTTTAAGCAATATAATATATTCACGTTTTATAAAGATTTGAGTTATATTTGGCTCTATTTTCTCTGACGGTACTATACATTCTTTTGTTTAGATTGTAATAGAATGTCACAATTTTCAACACAATTACAATAGAAAATTGTACATATAAAGATGATGCCACAAGTACGTATATAAAGAAACAATATTTTGTATTGTTTCAATAAATTTCAAGCACAATAAATCTTAAAGTAATATATTACTTTGTGACACTTTCAGAATTCTGTATTTTATTGTACAATTTTCAGTGCACTGTAGGCTCTAAAATTTCTTGGTTAGGTTTGTGAACATTAAATTTTGATATAAAATAATATAAAACAGTCTACAATCGGTTTTAGTACAATCGGTTTACATCGTCTATCAGTTTTCTTGGTTAGGTTTGTAAACATTAATTCAATTTTGACATAAAATAAAATAAAATAAAACAGTCTACAATCAGTTTATATAGTCTATTTAGTTTTCTTGGTTAGGCTTGTAAACATTAATTAAATTCTGACACAAAATAAAATAAAACAAGATAGTCTACAATCAGTTTTAATTTATATAGTCTATCAGTTTTCTTGGTTAGGTTTGAAACATTTATAAATTTTGATACAAAATAAAATAAAATAAAATAGTCTACAATCAGTTTTAGTTTATATAGTCTTATATAGTTCTTGGTTAGGTTTGTAAACATTAATTCAATTTTGACACAAAATAAAATAAAATAAAATAGTCTACAATCAGTTTTAGTTTATATAGTCTTATATAGTTCTTGGTTAGGTTTGTAAACATTAATTCAATTTTGACACAAAATAAAATAAAATAAAATAGTCTACAATCAGTTTTAGTTTATATAGTCTTATATAGTTCTTGGTTAGGTTTGTAAACATTAATTCAATTTTGACACAAAATAAAATAAAATAAAATAGTCTACAATCAGTTTTAGTTTATATAGTCTTATATAGTTCTTGGTTAGGTTTGTAAACATTAATTCAATTTTGACATAAAATAAAATAAAATAAAATAGTCTACAATCAGTTTTAGTTTATATAGTCTATTTAGTTTTCTTGGTTAGGTTCGTAAACATTTATAAACTTTGACACAAAATAAAATACATGCGGTTTTACTTTATGTCACGTATGTTCAGTTCGTTTGAAGAAAAAGTTACGCGACCAACGATATAGATGTTGAAGACGTAACTAGCATCCAACGCGTTGAAACATGCATACATCTCTATACGTCTGTTAGAAAAAAAAGAAAAAAAAAATGCAATTACTTTTTGGCCGCGATGCTATCCGAGTCGCGAGTTCAGTCGTTTCGAAGTGTTACACTTTGAAATCGTGTC
Organism: Tetragonula carbonaria; assembly: GCA_032399595.1. Taxonomy (NCBI): domain Eukaryota; kingdom Metazoa; phylum Arthropoda; class Insecta; order Hymenoptera; family Apidae; genus Tetragonula; species Tetragonula carbonaria. The sequence goes on from JAUCRC010000006.1 coordinate 16,891,975, forward strand.
CTCGATACTCGTTCTAAAGGTCCCCCTCGATAGTATGCATGCGGGTGGCGAAGAAAGAAATCTTTCGCAGAAAGTTAGCTCCGCCTTAACGTTCGACGACGCGACGGCTCGTCTGCGCGAAAGCTTGCGGATGACAGGAACCGACAACCTTCCCCGGTTCTCGCAGCAAATACACGAGCTAACATCCAGTGTATTACAATGCACCGGGTGACTTTTTTTTTCCCTTCGTCCTTCGAAATCCATCCAAAGAAACGAAGAAGAGAAGCACTAAGCTTCACGGGGGCGAAAACCGAGAGTGAGTGAGAGAGAGAGAGAGAAAAGGGTGCTCGCACCCACATGAAATTCTATATTCGTGCTTGCTGAACGCGAGAATCCGGGAAGTTAACCGCGAGCAGCGGTGTCACGAGCAGCCTGACGTTCACAGGTTTTCCAAACACTTGCAGCCCGAGCCCGGGGGACAATCCAAACACTCGATTGCTCGGGGATATCAATTAGTCGGGGGAGGGCCGCGCTCCCTCCGTCCTTCGGACGCGAATGAAAAAGATATACATACGAAATCGATCGGGCAGGCCTGGATTTTGTTTCGCGCCACGCGGAAACATCTGTGAATCGAGGGATGACGCTCGAATCTCAGCGGGCGAGTGGGGAAATTCGTGAGAATCCTGTATGCTTGTGACATAGCATTCGGTTCGCAACGAAAACATGTCGATATAAATACATGAAATATTTAATGTAAAAAGGCGGTAACGAGTGCGTTGATATGAGAAAAACTTTACATATCTTTCGTATAAAGAAAAAGAGTAGTATCTTTGACATACATCTCATGCGCGAGATGTTCGACAACACAGTATTAGCACAAACGAGGTACGTACACGAGGATCGTATACCTCGTTTGTGCTATTAGGAAAACGACGTGCTTCAATTAATTGAACAGTAAGTAATTCAAATTATCGTGGCGACACCACCTTGCGAACAAGGCAAGCTGTAGACTTGCTTGTCTCGTCGACGAATGCATAACTGAATGCGAAGTACTAAGGGAGCATGATACTCGCAGCGGTGCAGCACGAAAGAGCTCCACGGAATACGTCGTCCCTGGTCGCGGCAACGAGAAGAGGCCCCTCGGGACTGTATCCTGCGATTCCGCACGTTTACCACGCGGCCAGCAACCCTTATCATCCTCTTCTGTACCCTGCGCTGTTCCCCTTCAAGCCGGCAATGTCGGTTTTCACGCCATCGGTCGGTAAGTGGAATCTCTTTTTTACTTGCGCATCACCGTTCTTTCAGATTCGTCCATCGACCACAGACGAGCTATGCGCATGATTGGACGCTTAATTTTGTAAAAATCGTAACAACTTTGATGTTTTGCTCATATATCAGTATATATATATATATATATATAATATAATCACTAGTCACAATATATACCTACATATAATATAATCACTATATATATAACAATATAAAAATGATATATATACATCAGTTTTATCGTAACTACAGTCGTGCATGAGTTATTGCAAATTATATATACACACATATACATTGATTGCAAATAAATTCTTCTGAGAGCAATAATTTGGAAGATTTATTTTTCGAAAAGATTCCATTAGTAGAAATATAGTTATATAGTATGTATGTTATATTAACTACGTGTGACGTATGTATAAATATATCTTAATACATATTGCATATTATAATTACATTTACAAAAATTGCAATTTTTCCTTTAATAAATCGTTTAGAAACAATCGTTCTCTAATATTTTCATCTAATGCGAGAAGAAACAAAGTAAGCAACTTTGGAGTTCTGCTCAATGTAGATGCGTATTAATCACGTTTCGATATAATTACGTATAAGCTGTATATAATTATGATATAAGCTGTATGTACGTTCTGTAAAACAGAATTGTGATTTTGTGCATTCCCGGAGGAATACAGGAATTGAAAGTGTTCAGCTTCTACGATTCCAACGATGGTGCCTCCATCTTGAATATTTAGTAACGAAGGATCACAAGGTACCACGTGTGATAATTGTGCAATTTGTGCATGAAACTTTGTCTTTATAATTGCGTGGGTATTTTCTAAAAAAAAAAAAAAAAAGAAAAAGGAATAAAAGAAACAAAAAGGAAACAACTCTAATCCAATCATATACCTCGTCAGTGATCCTGGGAAAGTTTCATACCGAAATTGATCAAGATCTTGAATTTGCAGCGCACTTTCTGCCACGCTCGTCGACAGAACCGTTGGCTGTGAACACGGCGAAAGAGGACGAGGTGACGAGTTCCGAGGAGGCTGGACCGATCGAAGCGAGAATCGAGCCGAAGGGTAAGAACCTCCTCCGCGTAGATCCTTCGATCGTTCGATCAAACGACGCACGATCGTCGTTTCTGTATCTTTCAGAGGAGTTGACGAGCACTCGGCTGGCACCGGCCATCGCCAACTCTGGGTCCGCGGACTACGTGTCCAGCCTCTCTATTTTACCGACGGAGAATATTTACGAATTCGCGGCGAAGTTGCTGTTCTTCGCCGTCAGATGGGCGAGAAGCATCCACTCGTTCTTACAAGTATATTCCTTACATTTCTAACGCGTTCGGAAAGGCAACGATATCCGCGTTAACGGAAAGAAACGTTTCAAAGCTGCCCTACAGAGACCAGACTATACTACTGGAAGCGTCCTGGAGCGAGCTTTTCGTGCTGACCGCCGCGCAGTGGAATTTCCCGGTCGAAGAGTTCGCCCTGATACCGAACGATTTGTCAGCCGAGAGGAAGGAAACGCTGGTCGAGGAAGTGAGAAAGCTGAGGGAACTACTGGCAAAGTGTGCCCTCCTCAGGGTCGATCATTCCGAGTACGCTTGCTTGAAGGCCATAGTCCTCTTCAAAGGAGGTAAAACGACCGAATGAGAAATTTAGAAACAAAAATTTCCGAGTGAATAAAAATCTTCGAGTAAAAATCGTAGAAATGAAAACTTCCTTTCGAGACGAAACATTTCCAAACGAAAGCTTTCGAGTGAAAATTTTGGACGCAAAAATTTCCAAGTAAAAGCTTTCGGGACCGGTTGAAAACAATTTTATTATTGAATTATTTATTTTACTGATAAATGACTGATAAAATTCCGCCAAAAAGATAAACGAAAAAAATCGTTGTTCGTTTAGAGTCGCGAGGATTGTGCGAGCCAGGGCGTATAGCAGCGTTGCAAGAGCAAACGGTGACTGTATTCTGCGAGAGGGACGCACGAAGGGTTGGACGACTTTTGCTGCTGTTACCGCCTGCGCGCGCGCTCTGTCGGTCAACTCTGCAAGAACTGTTGTTCAAACCGACGGTAGGGGATGTTAGCGTGGAACGGCTGCTGGGCGACATGGTCAGCGCGCTCAGACCGACGTAACGCCAGTCCCACTCGGTCAATACGATGCAATTTTGATCGAGAGGACGCCACGGATTTCTGCCAACTGCCCGAAATACGAACGACTACGATCTTTTCGCAGCATCGATCCTGCTAAATCGTGCATTTGTACTTTTGTTGTTCGTTTTCATCGTCACAGGCGAGGTATATGAATAGATTAAACGATTAAATATACAATGCATTTCGGGGTTTTAGGATCATTTTCCCATTTTCGTGTCGCATCCTGCCGTACCGATTCAGGCAGCTTTTGCACCGCAGCGCTACCGGTGGTGCTGAGAATTAAAATCAACAAATATGGACGGTATTGCCAGACAGATCTGTTTCGAGAACTGTTCATCGAATCGATGTGTGGTGGTACTTCTTCAACGAACAATTTAAAACAAAGCGATTGACGAAAATTGGGATGAAAAGTGTAATCATATACCTCGTCTCATAGTTCTCGTGATCGGTTATCGATCGTTTCCTACACCGGTAAAGAAGATTCCTTTCGTCAGAATAACTTCGAACTTTCTCGTGAAATCTAGTCGACCCCTTCCGACGAGCATTGTAAATGATCTAGTCGACTTATACCTGTATATACGCGCGTTGGAAATAAGCGTTTCGCGATACATAGCTCTCTCGTTGTAAAATTGTATCTTCTAGTTTGTTTCTTTTTTTTTCTTCCAATGTTTCTTTATCGACGAATTGAAAACCGTGTCGCGTTCGTTGATCACAAGATGCATTTTCTGAACAATTTTCAACGCACGCGGCAAAACTATGATTTCTCGGTGTATCGCAAAAATCACGGGAGAAGAGACGTGGGAGACATCAGGCAGTGTTTCTCTGCTGTTGAAAAACGAAATCGAAAGACACGATCAACAGATGGCGAGCGACCCGCGATTTCTTATCAGCAAAAACCCTCTGGAATTTTTGAAACGTTTATTTCTTCACATCACAACAATAAAATTCGTTTACACAGAGTATGGGGCGTTCGCGACGGCGGAATAAAAAATAGTTCGTGTGGGTGATCATCGGGATGATTGGCGTCAAAGAAGAAAAAAAAAGAAACACTAACGCACACCGTATTTTTTTTTTTTATTAACTAGAATAATTTATTTTTTTTTTTCATGGTAGAAAAAGGAGAATGTATCTTAACTCGCGGACTGCATTGTATTCATATATATATATATATATACACATACAGACATATATATATAGATACAATTACACACAATCCTCAATTGAATGTTACACATATAAATTCATTATAGATTGATTTCTTATTATTTCCTTATCCTCGTGTGATTTGCGTGTAAAAAATATTCAAGCCCAAAGAGACAACTGTCACCACCTCATTTCCACTTTCTTGTTCCTGTTGTTTGTTTCCCTCACTGTCAGAAATACGTAAGGAGATCGGGGGGGAGGGAAGAGAAATACTCGTCACAATTTGTATTCTGTATACGTATAATTTGCGGAGTGGAAGGAAATAGCTCCGAGCGTTGCGAATTTCTTCTTCTTGGTTTCGCTTCTTTTCGTCCGCCGAGGGAATTGGAAATGGTAGCGGGATGGAGAGAAATTTGGGAAGACAAACGAGACAAATGCAAGATGGAAGGGCAAAACGTGGAGAAACGTTGGACCATATTTGTGGAAAATGTCTCGATATGATGAATCGATGGAAAAACAACGGTCGAACGACGATCATTCCAACATAGAAATGGGAAAGAGGATCGAAGGACGTGCAGGATCGAAACACGAAAACGAGTCTCTTTCATTTGCTTTGCTTTCGATGATTTCTTGAAGATCGTTTTCAAAAACCGTAGGAACTGCCCCCGAGATCCGATCAATCAAACAAAGGAACAGAAAAAGAATTTTCTGTCTTCTCTTTCTCAGAACGATTTCTTTTTTCTTTTCTTTTTTCCATCTCGGACCGTACAGAATACTCTTCGCTTTTTCTTCCACTTCCTCCTTTTTGCATTTTTTGATTCTCGCGAATTTTCTCCCGGTTTCGTCACACTTGCGATCAAAACCTTGAAGAAAAAAAAAAAAAAGAAAAAAAGAAAGAAAAAATCCTTTTGCCTCCTTAAAATATACATATACATATCGTGAAGTGTATGTGTGTGTGTCTCGCTTTTCATTTTCTTCTTTTTCTTCTTTTTTTTTTTTTTTTTTTTTTTGGCATTTTCTACTTCAGTCGATAGTTTTTCTTTTTTTTTCTTTTTTCGTTCCTTGTTCAACGCGCTTACATTCACAAATAGACTTTTATTTTGAAAGTTACACAGTTAATGAAAAATTTCCCGACCGAAGGTAAAATCGTTTTTCTCGCTGCGTTTTCGTCGTTCGCTTGTTTGTGTGTGTGGATGTTTGCTCTTTTTTTCTTTCAATTCACCACTGTCACTCCCTGTTCTCTCTCTCTCTCTCTCTCTCTCTCATCTCTCTATATATATAATATTACTTTATTTATCTCTATTTTTAGTTACGTTTCTTTATCATCTTTATTTGTGAGAAATTGTTCTCGTGTCGAGCGTGTCGCTCGCTGATGATCACGATGCATTTTCGCTCACGCGTGCTTCAACGTCCATCTCTCTCTCTCTCTCTCTCTCTCTTCGTTCCCCGTGATTTTTCTTAATCAACTTATTAATTAACAATTAATAATAGAATAATAATAGACGATAATGCAATAGGCAGTATAATAATAGCGGTAGCAATAGTAACAGTAATAATTAAAAAAAAAAAAAAAAAAAAGAAAAACCGACAAATTTTGTTGAGGCACAAGGGGAAGGAAGCGTGAAATTTTCCCGCCTTTTTTTCCTCTTCGCATCGATCCGCCATATTGTCTCCGCGGTGGCACGAACGAAAAACAAAATGGCCGTTTGCGCTCGCGCTCGAGTCTCATTCTCGAAAGAAAGTGAAGGCGACGTCGTGCGAGAAGCTGGCGCGTGAGCGTTACAAAAATGAAAAATGACGCGCGTAAATCATCATCATCTCCATTTCGACCGATTATTATTATTATTTTTTTTTTCCTGTATCTGTCTCCAAACATTCTCGCGCGAATCGCGAGTTCACATGCCCATTATTCACTTTAAAAGAAGTCGCTTCGTAACTCTCGAAACTCTCTCTCTCTCTCTCTCTCTCTCTCTCTCCATGCTTAGCGTCTAATTATAATATTCCTCGCTCGTGCGTTTTTTGCCATGTCTTCCATGCGTGTCCGTAAGTTGTGTATGTTTTTTGTAGCCGCGATAAGATGGGAAAAAAGAACTGTCGATTTGCAGTTTATTACATTCGCTTTTGTATATATATACATATATATATATATATATATATATATATATATATATATACTCCTTCAGAGTTCTCTCAAGAAAAAAAAAAAAGAAAAAAAAGAGAGACCAAAAAAACAACACAACGGCATTTCTACTATTTCCATTCTATTTTAACGCTAATATGTAGGACAAAAGAACTAACAGATTTCGGTATAATAACAAATCATCGTCCACCGAGCCCTAGACGGATCCACGAGTCCAAGAGCCACGAATCATCAGCAGTTCGATGCCCATTTTATACTTTTTCTTCTCCCCCCCTCTGCTCCCTTTTGTCCGTGCCCTTATTTGGGATTTTTCAGTTTTCCCTCCCCTCGCGATTCTCGTTCTTCGTGTCTCTTCTCCGTCTTGTTCTCGGGACAGCTCGACGCGACGAAATATAACAGGTTGTCGGCTCTGACGACCGTCGGTCGTTCCTCAATTCTCGCTCGTCTCTTCCTCGCTTCGCGACCATTGGAAACACAACAAAAGTGGCAGAAAAGAAGAAAAGAACAAAAAAAAAAAGGGGGGAGAAATCTTTCGAAGTCTACGTGCCTCGTTCTCGATCCGAGACGTCCGTTCCCCGACACCCTCGTCGCTCTCGCTCTTTCTCTCAATATTACGTCACACTCTCGTTTCCCTTTGTCGACGACGTTCTTCTCTCGATAATCGATGATAATGATGATGATGATAATAATAATAATAATAATAATAATAATAATAATGATAATAATAATAATAATAATAATAATAATAATAATAATAATAATAATAATAATAATAATAATAATCACGCATTCGCAACAAACCGCTGCCTCTCGCAGCTCTTACAGTTACACACAGTGGATTTGGAACGTCTTCGTTTTGCGAGAACCCTCGTGTGGTCCCGGATACCGAAACACCCCCCTGTCTCTGTTTTCGTTTATCGTCCAAGTTTCTCGGACGCTTTTTTTTGGCAGTGATGACGCGCGTTGTTCAACGACTCGAATGCCACGTTCGACGTTCGATTTCTCCGGTGTTGTGCGTGTCTGTGTGTTGATTCTCTCTCTCTCGTTCGTCGAAACGAGAGGAAGAGAACCTGGTGAGTTTTTCGAACGAGTCGAAAGCAGCAAACCGATCGTCGTATCCGATTTTGGTGGGTTCTCGAGGCACGATACATAAGGATTCTCTCGATCGCGCATTATATCATATATATATATATATATATATATATATATATATATATCGGGTTTTTCGCGCGACGTTTGGGTAAAAAAAACAACGAGAAAAAAAGGGGGTGAAGTGGGGGTACGTCGAACGAGAGAGGTCGAGGACGGATCGACTCGTAGCGGAGTGATAGATAGACAATACGCTCTTGAACGAGAGGAAAAGACGGTAAAATCGAGAAATCAGGAATTCCAGTTTTTTGTTTTTTTTTTTACTTCACACTATATATATGTACACTGAGAAAAAAAAGGAGAGCCCCCCCGGGGCGAGGAGCGACGCGCGAGAGAGACGAGGAAAAATAAGATGGCGCCACGGCGCGTTGCTTCGGCGGAGAGGGGGCCCCCTCGCTCACGCCTCGACAGAGCTCGCGAATACAATAATTCTGTTTCGTAGTCGTTTTTTCTTTTTTTTTTTCTTTCCTCTTTTCCTTTTCAATCGTATTCAAGCTATTTCAACGTTCAACTATTTCCCTATTGTGTATGAAAACGGGGTTGGGAGGGGGGAGGGGGAGTTGGGTAATTTCTCGTAGACGGGACTGGGAACATTCTCTCTCTCTCTCTCTCTCTTTTGCTGTTAAATTTCTCTTCTTAACTGTCTAAACGATTTTCACTGTTCCTTTTTCTTCTTATTATTGTTGTTATTATTATTAACCACCGAGTGTGTACGTACAGCGTCATCTATATATGTATATATATATATATATATATATATTCTTATCTCTCTGCTCAATTGTTGCCTGTGCAAAACTCGCGTCCACGTTTCGCGTTCCGAAAAAAAAGAAGAAAAAACGGTGAAAAAAAAAAAAGGAAACAGAGGAAGAAAAAAAGGAAGAAAAAACCAAGTGTGGAACTAACTTGCCATTCGTTCGAATAAAACGGTCAATCGTACGAACGAGAAGACTAACGCGCGGTATCTGCACTTTTACAACGGCTTCTCTCGTTTTCTTTCACGAAGAAAAATCTCAAAGCGAATAGATCGCTCTCTCTTTCTCTCTGAGAAAAGTGAGGCTAGGTCGTGACTCCTCGTAAGCGTCGATTTTCTTCGATCGAAGTAAAAATTCCGCATGCGTGTCAAATATCAACGGCACGATGCAACATACACACACACACACATACATATATATATATATACATATACGCTATGTATCGTCGAAGATCATATCATCGTTTTACATGCGACTCTCGGAAGAAAGAAAGCCTTTAATTGCGTTTCTCTCTTTTTCTATGAGTTCATATATGTATGTATATATATATATATATAGTTTGTGTGTTAATTATACATCACAATGGTGTTAATTATACAACTTAAAAAGGAAAAAAAGATAAAGAATATACACATATATATATATAATCTTCGGTAATTGAAACATGGTCTATTAAATTTCTCTCTTCCTTCACACACACACTCTCTCTCTCTCTCTCTCTCTCTCGTTTATTTTATCTTCATTTCTCGCTACTCTCGTCATATTTGTTTCCATAGTCTCTCCTACGTGTTTCTTTTCCCTGTCTAGCTGGCTAGTTCTCTATTTTCCCCTGCGTATTCTCTCTCTCTCTCTCTCTCTCTCTCTATTGTATATATGCGTGTAATCGAGGTACGGTTTAAAATATCTGCTTTGTAGATAATCTGAAATTTGCGAGGTAGTGTTGTGTAGGGGGCGGGCGCGGGGCGTCACGGCCGCTCTTCTCTTCAGCGTCGCGGTTTTTCTCCTCCCTCCCCTCTCTCTCCCCCCCTTCATAAGGCCCGGTCTCGCGTTCTTCCGGCTTCACGGTTCCAGAGAAAGAAAGCGCAACGTTGACGAAAGAGAGGAAAAGAAAAAAGAGAAAAGAAAGAAGAAAAAAGAAACTAAAAACGAAATGAATGGGACGCGTGCAGGGAAGACTCGCGAGACGTACAATTAGATAATTAATAATAATAATAATAATAATAATAATAATAATAATAATAATAATAATAATAATAACATTGATCACAAGGGGGAAGGGGGAGGGGGCGGTCGACGAATATAACACGATTGCCCTAAACGACGCTGACGACGAAGGATCGGCCGGCACCGTGGCGCCCTTTCCTTTTCAAAAATTCACACCATGGGTTCTATTGTAAATAACTATTGCACTTGTGATTTGTATATTATCAGTGTCACGGTTCACGGTGGACGTAAAAAAAAAAAAAGGAGTACACACTGCGTGCGTGTGCGCGCGCGTGTGTGTGTGTGTGTGTATACATATAAAGTTCCGATCCGACTATAACTGTAGTATGTTTCAACTTTACTTTAAAAGAGAAAAGGAAAATGTGTAAGAAAAAATATGTATTGTTGTGTGTGTGTGTGTGTGTGTGTGTGTGTGTGCGCGCGTGTCGGAGAAGAAAAAAAAAAGATCGGAGAAAGACTCTTGTTGCATGGACACTTTTTTCCCCGTTTAGAAAACGTTTCGCGTTAAACCTTACTATTATCATTATCATTATTTAATAATAACTGTTATTTAATTAATAGGTACGTTTAAATGCCATCCGGTTTCCATTATTATTACTATTATCATTAATATTATTACTAATAATATTATTATTATTTAAGATCTCTAATCCTTTCCATCGCTACTCTTGCAAACTCTATCTCTCTCTTTACGCGTCATTCGTTTCTATTTAAAACTCTTTTAGTTTTCAATCTCTCTTGTTTTCTTTTTCTTCTGTTCCCCCCCCCCTCTGCGATACTCCTCCACTCTCTCTCTCTCTCTCTCTCGCTTATATAGCTTAAAAGAGAAAAAAAAAGAAAACTGACAAAATATATATGACGTTATGTACGGGTGTAGATATATAGAATAATCTCTATATAATATATATGTATCCGATATATATAATATAGTTTTTCTATGGTAAATCTGATTCGATAATAAACTCTTAAAAACACTTATTACAGGCGGAGAGAATCGGTCTCTATTTTTTTGTTTCCTTTCTTCTTTTTCTTGTCTCTCTCTCTCTTTCTCTCTGTTGTCCCTTTTATTCGTCTGAACTCTTCCCACTTCTCTTCTTTCTTTTCCATTCTGTGCTGTTTCCTGTGGTATATAACGCACGAAAGATACGATCTATATTCTACACGCACGGCTGAGTCTTCTTATTTGAAGAAAAAAAAAAAAAAGAAAAAAAAATCTTCGTCTCCCTTCGTTTTTCCCCCCCAAGGTGATTTTCGTCTTCCCGGTCGAGATTTATCGTACTGTGTTTCCGGTTTGTTTTTTCGAGTCGTCTCCATCGATAATACAGGGGGGCCAATTCCTCGCTAATTCGAAACTATCGAACCGAACACATGCTAGCGGCTGGGGGCTCTCCCTCCAGAAAGGATGCACACACTTCCTAATTCGAACGAATTATTTTTGTTCTCTGTTCGTTTTTCCACCGGTAGTGTAGCGTCAACACCGGGTTCATCCGGTCGAGACCGGGAAATTTCGTTGTCGTTTCTTGTGAATGTATAAATAATCATGCCTCTTTCCGAGCCGAAAGAGCTTTGAAAATTCCGAGAAACAAGACGCACACGATTTATTTATTTTCTTCTGTCTTGGCGGCTTCCTCTCTCGTCCTCTGCCTCTCGCGCGGAGAAAACGCGGGAAAATTTAAATACATCCGGAGGGAAGGCACCTCCGCTAAAATATATATACCCTTCTTTTGTTTTCTTCTTTTTCTTTACCTCTTAATGATTATCCATACAGTACGTCTATTTAAGTTAATCTTTAAACATTCACCCCGCTAAAAGAAAAACACGAGTATAGATTTCACTCGCCTCTTTCGTGAAATCGAAGGACAAAACGTGTTGCTTCTCTTGAACACGTGGTTTCCCTAATGCGTGTGTACATGCACGTGCGTGTCACTGTGTAACGCGTGCACGAGGCGCGCTGTGTACGGGAGGGGGAGGGGGGGGGGAGTAGGGGGTCCGAAAAAAAGGGTTTAAAGATGTTGCAAAAGAAAAAGAGAAGAAAAAAAAGAGAACACCATCAAAAGAGAACAACAGAATTTATCGATTCTACCAGAGAAAAAGAAATAATCGTAGCGGTGGCAAAATGGTGAACGAGACTCGGGGGAGAAAGAAGCTTAAAAAAAAAATGACAGGACGACGACGATAATGATAATGATAATGATAATGATAACGACGACGATGATGAAAATAATAATAATAATATAATAATAATAATATAATATAATAATAATACTAATAACAACAACAACAACAACGACGACGAGAAAAAGGACACCAATAATAACCGCGAGAAAAAGGAAAAAGATCGCGCAACGAAAAAAAAGAAAAAAAAGAGTAAATTTTGCAATCGAAAAAAACCAGAAAGAAGAAAACACGCGTTGTGTATCACGCAGAGGCCCTCGAGTTCATCCCACTTTATTATTACATTTTCTTTTCTCTTCTTCTTCGTATCCTCCTTTCAGCCGACAGCGCCCGAAATGTCGAAACACAACACGCGATCTACGATCCAATTTCATCGTTACCGTTCATCATTATTATTACTATTACCATTAACGATTATTATCACACGCCATGCTTTCTTTTTTTTTTCTTTTCTGTCAGTCGCGCGTTTCTCCTCCTTTCTCTTTCAAACCTCTCTTTTTCTCTCTCTGTCTCTCGTCCGTACTTGCCAAACCAAAAAAAAAAAAAAAAAAAACATCATCCCCACTACACACGTTCCATCCCGTTTTGGAATTCAAAAAAAAAAAAATAAAAAAGTGCAGAAAAAAAAGTTACGTAAGCCTCGACGGGTATTGTTATATTGCGTGTGGTATTGTTTGAAATAATGAAATAAAATAAAAAAAGAAAAAAAAGAATGAAACCGGGACCTTAGAGTGTAAACGGAAAAAAAATGTCACACGGAGAAAATTTGTACACCCTATATATATGCAGGCATGCATGTGTTGTTTTATCATCGTCGGCACGAGTTCCTCGGACCAAGAAAAAAAGAAGTTTTCCTTCTCACTTTCCCCTTTTACGTAGTCTGAACACCGGAATTCGCAAAAGTAGCGAAACAAAAATTCATGAAATCATCCAAGACGCGCAAAAATATATAGTAAATAATAGTAGTAGTAGTAGTAGTAGTAGTGTAGTAGTAGTAGTAGTAGTAATAGTAGTAGTGTAGTAGTAAAATATTCGATAGTCTTAAGTGATTATATAGTAGAAGTATTATTTTTTTTTTTTTGTTTAAATAGTAGCAATTAAAGTAAACTAAAGTAGATAAAAAAAAAAGAAATGAATTAATTATGGTGAAATTATCGTAGTCGCAGGGCTCGCCGTTTGTCGCACCTCGTCCGCTTTTGTCTCTCACAAATCAATCTCTCTCTCTCTCTCTTTTCTCTTGTTGCTCGCTTGCACAGATCGAGGAGGAAGAGCCCTGGGCGCTAGCGCAAAAATTAAAACGAAGAAAAAAAAAGAAAGAAAAAAAAAAAAAAAATAAATGATTATCATACCCGAAGTAGCGAGTGCGAAGCAAAAAAAAAAAAAAAAAAAGAAAAAAAATGCAAGCGCGGAGGTTGTCTCCGTCGGCAATGCGCAACCTCTAACTTTCGTTCGATTATTCTCGTCAAGAATATAACACTTCAACATTTTTCGCTTTTCTTCCCAAGAACGTTTTTCAAAAACCTGCGCGTTTTCTCTTTCCGCTTCATGGTTCATCGTCGCCATTGAAAGTCATCTCGAACGTCGTGTGCGTCGCCTCCCGATTTCCCTCGCGAGACTCGGGGAGAAAAATGAATTGAAACGGCGTCGGTGCCGCCCTCTATTTTCTATTTTTGTGGTAGGTTTCACGATTTGTGACTCAATTCGTTTGAATGCGTGCGCAACCATCGACAACGTTTGCAAAACTACAGTAGGAGGGGTTCTTCTCTCTCACTCGTCCCTCGGTGTCAAGCATCACCCGAGTTCCTTCGTGTCCATTTTTTCCCTTTCTCCATCGCTTCAAAGATCCTCGCGTCGCGTCAACCATCCTCGGCGTGCGTATAATAATAATGTACGTATATACAGTATGCGTGTGTACGTGTCGCACAGAATATCGCCTGTGTGTTTCAGTGAAAAAATGAAGTTGGAACGTGTTTTCTTTCCCCGTTTCTCACGCCGAAAGGTTCCTTTCCATTTCCATAATTCTTCGTGGTTCTTTCCTTTTCCCTCGTTTCGTTTTTTTCGTAATTTCGTGTTACAGTCTGCTTTATTCTACGATATATAGAATACACGTGTATAACACACACACATATATATATATACATGTGTGTGTGTGTTTGTATACAAAACGAATGCTGTCGTCTGTCTTTTTCGCTGTCGAACTGATGATGACGATGACGATGATGATAATGATTCGTTATCCACGGTTGTGCAGCACATTTTAATTTCACTTTTTCAACCGTTCAGTTTGTGTCGTCGGCTCTCAGTCCTTCGTCGTTCGCACTTGTGTTTGTCGTAGGCACTGTCATGCGTGTCGAGAGTTTCTCTATTCGAGAAAAAAAAAAATTCGCGAGCAGGCAACTACTACCGATCGAGTCTAAAACTTGTCCAAGAATTCTGTGCAATTATCTTCAATTTTCAAGCTGTAATTTGATGTAATTCAATGTTCGATCATTTCCATCCACGCTTTCATTATTGGCTGACAACGATCTCACGATCTCCAGTTCGAGCAAAAGTTGCTTTCTGCACGTTTTTTTTTTTTTTTTTTTCGCAAGTCGACGTACCGACCGGGAAAACACTCGACCAGCACCGAGTGTTCCAAGCTCCTAAGCTTAGACAGTTTTCTGTATTAGAATCGAATGATCGATTAATCGTTGGAAGGAATTCGTCACAACCGGTTGTCGGAATATCGCGAAGTTCTACTGGAGAAGAATCGTAGTCTTTTTTTTTTTTTCTCGATTTGATCAGTCGATATGGTCCCGCGATTGAATGTCGACTCGACCCAGAAAAAAGGCGCTTCGTGCCTCTTTTTTTTTCTCCCTCCGCTCGATCGGTAACAAACTGGTGAAATCTGATCTCGCGTGTTTACTAGTGGTTCTTCACCCACTGAGACAACACGTGTACACGGAGGGGGAGCGCGTCCTCTTTTTGTAACAAAGAAAACAAAACAACTATATCTATACAATATCTGTATATATATATACATATATATATACGTATAAAGGTTACAAAACGTACGAGTAACAAAATAACATTCTCGAAACCAACGTGTGGTGTGTGTGTGTGTGTGTCTATAACCTCGAATAGAAGAAAATAAAATGAAACATGTTGCGTGTGTGTGTGTTTGTCTGTGTTGAGTGTATGAAAAGTGTTCGAATCAACGGAAGGTAAAGAAGAATAACTGAAAGTTAGAACAAAATTCCGATTGTTACAGGATAATATCGCGAACGATATTTATTACAAAGGCACACGTTCTATCTATCTTGGTAACATAACTAATAAAATTGCTCGATAACAAAGAAAAAGAAAAGGTGAACGCGAAACAACAACGTGTGTATGTATGTATATGTGTGTGTGTATACGAATCTATGTTCTTCATGCGCTTTTATTTTTCCAGGTTCGTGTCTTCGTTCTTAATTAATTAATGGTGAAAACTCGGTGAGGTAGCGAATGATTCCAAAAACTCTCACTCTCTCTCTCTCTCTCTCTCTCTCTCTCTCTCTCACACACACACATACTCTGTCTCTCGCGGAGAAAGACTTTCCTCGATCGGTTCAACTGTCAGAAAAATTAGTTTCTACGGGTTATCGCGTGGACCGATCGCGCTGCTGCCTTCCTTCCGAATTCGTTTCGCCTAATTCGTCTTCGTCGATGGATGCTCATGAACGATTGCGAGAAAATAGTACATATTGTTTCGCCGAGCCGCTCTCTCTCTCTCTCTCTCTCTCTCTCCTCGCTGGCAGTGTGACGGCATCCACGACTCATCTGTCGTGGCTCGTTACTAATACGTACATATCTATATATATATATATATATAATATATATATATATATATTAATATATATATATATATATTGCCGATCAGCGAGATCATCTCTCTCAAGGGGGACACATTTTGCGCTCATCTACCTCTTAGTGAAAAAAACCACTACTACTATCGATGCACCTCGGCGAAGGCTGATCGTGTTTACATTCTACGTTCGACTGGAACGATTCTAATCTCGTTTCTTCTATCGCGCTTCAGACAAAAGATCACTTTTTATCAAATATTACGACGACGGCGACGACGTTCGCGTCAGGCAGTGTGTGTATGATGTATTTACGTGCATTTCTCGATGCGGATCGAACCAGACTTCGCTTACATATATATATATATTATATATATATATGTATATACACATTGTACGATGGATCGATTCTTCGCTATCTACGGTGACACGATCGATGTTTTAAAAACCCGCGCACCGGGGCGGCGATTTTTTTTTTAAAATCAAAGTTTTTGCGACGAAAGTCTACGAGACGAGAGCGACGACGTTATTCGTGTTCGACTTTATATATATATACATATATATAAATATATATGTATTAAAGAAAAAGCCGCGGCGTCGCGGCGATTTCAGTGCGGCGCTCGTTTCCAAAGAAGGAAAGAAAAAAAAAGAAGATAGAAAAAGAAAGAAGAAAAAAGAACTGCATTCGCTCTTTTACCACGCATACGCGACAAAAAAACGGCCGTCCGGTATTTACGGGTTGCATCTCTCTCTCTCTCTCTCGTATATAAATCGTATAAGTAAATCGTATTTCTCTCTTTCTCGTGTCTATTCCGGTACACATCGACTAAATTCTGTTTCTTTTTTTTTTTTTTTTCATTTTCTCGTTAATAAGTTTAAGCTTTACATATATATATATATATAATATATATCTATGTACAACAAGTGTATAATGTATAATGCGTGTTTCACTATATATATATATATGCATACAAGGTCTTTTCGGGTGGGAGGGTTGGGGGGGGGGGGGCGGGGGGTTTGTAAGTGTATAAATGCAGTGTCGAGAATAAGTTATACAATTCGCGCGGTTTTCTTCTCTTCGTAATGCCCATTATTGGCAACAATAGGATTAATTATAGATAATATATTAAGAACTCCTTCGAGAAAAAAAAAAAAAGAAAAAAAAACAAACAAACAAACAACGCGTCTCGTCTCCGCTATTAAACCTGTCCCTCCTTCGTTAATTCGATAAACGGAGAGGCATGATATCTTTTTTAATTGGTAGAAGACTCTCCTCTCTCTCGCTCTATTTGATTCTCTCTTCAGTCTACGAAGGTTGAAGAGAGAATTAAATAGAGTGAGCGAGAAAAGACCCTTTTACCAATTAGAAGATCATGCCTCTCAGTTTATCTAATTAACGAATCAAGCAATTTTCTCTCTCTCTCTCTCTCTCTCATTCACTCTAGCTTCCCTTTCGCTCCGCTTCTTTCTCACCAACTTTTCTTTTTTTTTTTTTTCGTTCCTCTTCACGGATTCACCACACGCTCTAAAAAAAAAAAAAAAAAAAAAAAAAAAAACGCTTACCCGTTATATATTATCTGCTTATACGGATATCACCTGACGAACCTGTCACGCATTAACAACAATGCCCAAACTGTATACGATAAGGCCCTTCGTTTACCGCCGCGTATTTCCGGTTCGGAATCGTTCTCGACCCGAAAAAACGGTTACCCACACGATTCTCAGCAGCCCGAAAAAATACCATTACCAATTCCCATTTTATCATTGTCATTTCGATCTCGATTCGCGTTCATTCACACCCCGTTTTTTTCTCCGAGCGAGAGAGAAAACTTCGTAGAAGCTCGCAAAAAGAAAAACAAAAAAAAAATCGGTAAAACCGATTGGCGATCGATCGACCGGGAAACGAATTTTCACCCGCCGACCAACTCTCGTCCACGAACGAATCTCTCTCGCTCTCTTCTCTCCCTCCCTACACGTCACTTTTTTTCCATTACTTCCACCGGCGGTCGAATTCGCACGAATCACTACTAAAACTTTCAAAACTGTCACACGCCTAAACTTCCGTTATCTCTCGAAACGCTAATATTAAAGCCCAAAATAATCTACTCCACTCTCTCTCTCTCTCTCTCTCTCTCTCTCTCTCTCTCTATTCACTCTTCTAGGTTATGTTTCATCCCCTTCATCTCGTAATAACGGTAACGCGCAAACGTCAATTACCCTTTCGAGGTTATGTTTCCGGTATATAAACTCTCTATCTATATCTCTTATATCGCTATTCACTATTCATTTATATCACTATTATTACTATTATTATCGGTAAAGAAGTGCTGTGATCTCGATGAATTGTTGTTGCTGTTGTTGGCAAAACGACAGGGGGCGGAGAACATAGGCGCGCGACCACAACACTTTCGCGTCGTCCCACGACATCGTCCAATCCCCCTTTTCCTTCCTTCTTTTTTCGCTATTGTAAAAATCTCTCTGCGTGCGGATATCGAGCAGCGTGCACGACACGTCCGTTGGCATCAGCAATTTATTTCCAACGTAGACAAATTGTATATAAATACGTTTTTGCGCTTCACCTCGCGCGTAACACGGTTCATCACCGAATCGAATGAATCTCCTCCTCCTCTTGCTCGGGATGACTTCCGTTCGCGTGATAAATGTGCACGAGTTGACATCCGGTGTCGTGTGTATGAACTCCACTGCTGATATTGAACTGTTTCGTCGTGATTGTTTGTTGCATTGTTTCTTTGTATGCATCGAGGCAAGTTCACGGTTCGAGCAATGCCCACGAAAGAGAATGACTTTTTTTTCCTTTTTCTTTTTTTTTTTTTTTTGCCGCGTATGAAGGTGCATGCGTGTCGTTGTACACGTGGCTTGCGTAGCATAGACGCATCTGACGACGGCAAAGCAGTGAAAAACAGAACTGTGAAGGATCGAGCTGTGTGTGTGTGTGTGTGTGTGATTGTCTGAAAAGACCGACAGAGGATCATCCATCGAGTGTGAAGGCGGCGCTCTTGCGATCGAGAACGTGTTTTGCGACAGCCTGGCGAATATTATCTTGCGATCTTGATCTGATAATTTCCTACTACAGTGGACATTTTTCTCTCTTTTTTTCCTTTTACTGCGCGCGTGTTGTGTGTGTGTGTGTGTGTGTGTGTGTGTGTGACTTTTGTCTTTCCTTGGTCGAGAGGTACGCGCGTGCTTGTGTTCCTTTTTTCTTCTTTTTCTCCAAATGACTCGACGGGTTTCGTTTCACGTCGAACGAGGTATATATATATATATACATATACCGATCCTTGAACTGTGATATAGATTCGACTGTGTAAATAAAAGATGATGGTCCGTGAAAAGGTTGTGCGGAAATGGAAGATGCGCGTTGCTCGAGAAATTTCGTGGCAAACGACGAGTCGGGTGTCTCTCACCGACCTCGTTCTTCTTCTGTCTTCCCTTTTCACTCTTTCTCTCTCTCTCTTTCTTTCGTTTACTCTTGCCATCTCTTCGTGTGTGGAAAAAGTTTTGCTGGCGAATCGCGTAGCTGTTACGCGTTAGACGCTTTCCTCCTCTTCTGTCGGTTTGGCTTATTCTTTTTTCTTTGTATTTCTGCTTTTTCTTTCTTTCTCTTCTTCTTCCTCCGCTTTCCAGTTTCCTTTTTCTTGTTTTTTCGTTTTTTTTTTTTTTTTTTTTACTATAAACGCAGTTTCGCTGAAAAGTTCTCGTCGTTTGTTCATCGTCGGGCCGGTTGTTTTCTTCCCCCCCCCCCTCTTGCGAATTTCACGTTTTTTCTTTTTCAAGCTTGCACGAGAGAAAACTTGTGTGTATATATATAAGGTTCGTTTCTCGTGGAAGAGCATTTTTTTTTTGTCCTTTCTTTTTTTCCAAAAAATCCTCAGGTAAAAAACTACAAAAAGACAGTTTTTTTTTCATTTCTTTCTTTCTTTCTTTAATTTTATCGTGTAAATAGTATTCGATACGAAGAAAGTGATAAAAAGTTGATAAACCTTAAAGCCGAGAGCCGTCGGTGATGATAAGTGTCGACGACGACGACGACGACGACGACATTGGACGTTCGTACAAAAAAGAAAAAGTTCGAAAAAGAAGGCAACAACCATCTCCCCCTTTGTCGAAGCGTGAAACGAGCATTACTTTAAAACGTCACGGTCTATGGTTGAAGTTAAGCGCGTTTCACACTTGGAAGAAAGTAATTGTTCTTCCTTCTTTCTTTTATTCTTTTTTTTTCTTTTTTCCTCCGTCGACAGTCTGTCTTTGATACTCGATGCTGGATACGATTCTTTCATTTGCTTTTCTTCCTCTTTTTCTTTTCCTTTTCTTTCTTTTGTTGCTTTTTGTCTTTCTGTCCTTGCGTGTTGTTGTTTCCTAACCACGTCTCTCGCTGGATATATCGAAAAATCTTAAACTTAAGCGCCGAGCTTACTTTTAATTTTCCCACGAATCTAGATCGATAAGCACGATTTTCCTCACGGTAAAATATTCTAGAATACTCTAACATTTAGATTTAGCGATAAATCGAGTTTGTACATTTGTTCTCGTCGGCGTCCACGGCCAACGGTAGATTAATTTACTTCTCGCCTCTTTAATTCACGCGCATTAATAATTTATAACGTTAAAAATCTTCTTTTCTCTCTTATTTTTTTTCTCTCTTCTCTCTTTAAGTTATCATTTATTTATATTAATAATTTCTATTCAATCTTCATCTTTCATCATCTTTTTTTTTTCGTTTTTTTTAAATTCTTTTTTTCACTCTCTCTCTCTCTCTTCTTCATCCTCGTTTCTTACTTTGTTACTTTGATTTGTACATTCTAGCGAGCGGCGCGAGCCGGCTCTGGTTGTCAAATTTCACGTTCCGTCCAAATCTCTCTAATCATTCCCTTTCTCCTTTTTCTTTTTTTTTTTGTTCTTTTCTGGCGTTTGATAAGTGCTGTGGCTGAAGAAGAATCGGCCGAAAAAAATTAACGTTCGTCCCCGTTTTATCGCGATGGATTTTTTACTGTTTACATTTTTCTCCTCCTTGTTGAAATCGTTTTTTCCGTGTGTGTGTTCATTCCGATATTCCATCATGTCCGTGTATTTTCGTAGAATCCCTCGAGAGTCTTCTTCTCTGCTTTCCCTGGTTGAAAACGGAGTGCAAGAATTGTTTTACAAGCAAACGGTAGCCAAAGAATGTTCTCTTCTTTCTCACTTTCTACGTGTATATCAGTTCACTATGTATATCTCCAAATTTCTCGTTTCCTTTTTCTATTTTTCCCTTCTTTTTTTTTTTTTAAGTCGTAGTTCTCGAGTCTTTCCCTTTTTTTTAAAAAAAATTTCGTTCGACAAAGCATTGGCGCAACGAAAAAATGAATCAAAGATCGATAAATGAGCGAAAGGTGTAAAAAAAAAAAAAAACTCACGTGCGGAGCAGATTGCGGATCGCGAACTTTCTTCGTTCGCTTCGTTTTCTTCTTCTTCTTCTTTTTTTTCTTTCTTTCTTTTTTTTTACAAAGAGATATTTCGAAAAGGGGTGAGGGCGGGGGGTGGGGGGCATTCGTTGCTGGCTTCGAGCCTGACTTCTCTTTTGTTTCTCACGTCGCGCAACAACGAAACCCTGTTAAAAGAGCGATTACAGCGTTTGCTTTTTCTTCGCAACATTTAGCATCTCTCGGACGTTTTTTTTTTTCCGTGTGTGTGCGATGTTAATTTACCCGCGGAGAAATTTCGATTCGTTGTTTTGGCCGAAAACGACGACTAATACCGAATAATCATCCTACATGGCGCTGTTTCAGGAAAAAAAAAGGAGCGATCTCAAAGTAGCGTAAATGATTTTCTTTTCTTTTTTTTTTTTTTTTTTCTTCTCTCTGGTAGATGAGCGAATATTTATTTCTGTGTGTTGACGATGATTGTGAAACCTCGCTGTGTCCTTTCCTCTATTTTTCTTCTTTCTCTCTTGTTATTCCATCTTGCCATTACTCTATACTCTTTACTATGGTTTTGCGTTGTGAATTCACCCATGGCTTGTTAACCTATAGTTAGCCTATAAAATGACACTTGCTATTCTCACACTATTGTGCTGTATACATTTAATTTACATCCTGTTCTCTCTTTTTTCTTTCTTTCTTTCTTTCCGGTTCCTTGGCACTTTGCGTTCCTTTCATTTTTTTTTCCCTTTCCTTCGTTTCATTACTCTTCTCTTCTTTTTTTTTTTGTTTTTTTTTACAAAACGTTATTTACTCTCGTCGTACTCTCTCTTTAAATATTTACGCTTGATAAATAAGTACGGGAGCGAAGGGCTGCGAAGGGCGAGAAAACCTTTTTCTTTATTCTCTTCTTTCCGGGGGAGGCGACCGACGACAACGGCGAGAAATCACGTCGCATAAAACTGCGAGAGAGCCGCCATTGTCGTTTTCGCCGTCCGAGTGTGGAGACACGTTTCCTCGCCGAGCGGGCCTAGCACCACCGTTTTTTTTCTCCAAATATATTAAATATATTATACAATTTATCCAACTAAAAAAATCTCCTTTATTTTCCCCCCCTGCTGGGCCACAGACGCGCACAGCGCAAAAAGCTGCGCGCCGTGCCCTTTTCTTTTTAAATATTCTTCATCACCTCTTTCACACCTCTCACTCTTTCTTTTTTTTTCTCAATTTTTAAATCTTTACTTCTTAACTCCCCTTCATTTATCTCTCTGTCTCACCTCTTCTCACTCGCTCTCTTTGAGTCGCATACTCTTTTTCACGGGGAAAAAAAAAAAAAAAAAAACACTCCGCTTCGCTTCTTCTTCCCTTCTTCTTCTTTTTTTTTTATACCACCTTTCTTCTCTTCTTCATATATCTCCTCTTCTTATATCTCTAGTTTAAAAAAAATGTCTTTACCATCTCTCCTCACTGCTTCGCATTCTCTTTTCTCTCTCTCTCTCTCTTTTTCTTCTTTTCCTTTTCATTTCTATCTTTATCATCGTTAAAATTCATTAATGTTATTAAAAAACACGTAACAAAAAGGCTGAAAAAAGAAAAATCCACTTAGATCCTCCCCAACAATGTATCAAAAATAAACTTATTACTCTTAGATTCATTTTCTCTTTCTCTCTCGTCGTTATCTCCTCCCGTCCACACCTTTCTTGTCTTCTTCTCTGTGTGTTTTTCCTTTTACTCTCTTCCTCCCTCTCTTAGTACTCGCGACTTTTCGTCTGTCTTTTCCCCTCATTCTCTCTCTTTTCCGTCGGTCGAAGTTCTCACTTCATCCCGAAGTTTCGTCGTTTCTTCATCGGGTTTACACTTTTTGCATCGTTTCCTCCTTCCGTTTTATTATAATCCATCCGGCGCCGTTTCTCGAGACGCAGCGAAAAAGAAAAAGGCAAGCGAGACAGCAGGGACTATCCTTCTCCCATTTCGTCTCTTTGTCTTTTCCCCAACTGCGTGTACCATATCGTCGTTCGTCATTCCCGAATTATTATACATCGTCAGCGCTGCGATTTATTCCCTTTCTTCGTTTTGCTCGCCATCTTTGACAAAACCTAACTTAAAACGCGCGCGTGATCGCGTCGCTCCCCCTTCACCGAGAAGAGAAACACACACAACAACGTTTCCGCAACGGGAAGGGAAAACGACTTGTCATCACGCTCTGTTCTAATGCCATGAGATAAATCGACTCAGGTTGACGAATCCTCGCCTTCGTCGAAAATTGAGCATCGATCACGCGCCACGGAACAACATTGGTCGAGAAATGTGACTGAACCAACTCTCAACTGGAGAAAGAACGTCTTTTGGAACGCCAAGTATTAACTCCTCTCTCCGCCAAGTGGCGGGGATTTTCGAATCGATCGATCTAACCTCGAAATTATCGTCCCGAGAATGCTCTATCATTCCTATCATGAGGTGAAGATGAAGTTCAACCTCGATGGAATTACTATTCCCGAGAACACTATTATTATTATTATTATATCCGTGGTCCGTAATCGCGCGTCTCGTCAGTCCGTTGATTAGAGATTTTCCATTCAATTTTGGTCACTGTTCGTCATTTCAGAGTGCTCTGCCAACAGTATCGCAAAAAAAAAAAAAGAAAAAAAAAAGAAAAAAAAAATGTCCCTTCCGACAGATCGAGTGCAAACTTCTCACTTTTCATCATTTCTATACAAGTAGTCCTTGGAACGTTGACTCTCTTTTCGCGTCTTTCGTCTTTTAATTTCGTAACCTCTAATTTAATCTCGTCCGATTTCATCGGGAATGAGAAAGTCGAAAAAAATGTCTGAAACTACGCAAACGCCATCGCGTAGGTTTTAGACATTTTTCGACTTTCTTCTTCTCTTCGCGAGTCAAAGCTTAGAAAAAAGAAAAAAAAAAAAAAAAAAAAAAAGAAAGAGTTACGGAATCACGCGTCAATCGGTCACGAATATTCCCCCTGCCACGGGCGAGTTACGAACCACGCGTACACATCCCTCCTCCTGTAAATTTCCAATATAAATATCCCCAGAAAGAAAATAGGTCAATCTCGCGAAAGAGCCGTGAGAATTATCGTGATCGACGGGGTACGCGTCGTGCCGGAGACATGCGATGATACCGCTGCGAGTTTCCACCGAGTCATTGTACACATTGTCATAACGAAGAGAAAGGAAAGAAAGAAAAAAATAAAAAAAAAAGAAAAAGTTGATGAGAAGGAAAAAGAAAATTCAAGAGAATTTTGGAAAGATAGTACACACAACCGATAACTCGCTGGCGGTATCACGCAGGCGAAGAGCGACATGAAAAACCTTTTTCATCTCATTGAGTATCACTCTCCTTTCACCTCCAGCACATGTTTTTCTTCTTTGTTTCTTTCCTCCCTTTGTGATCTTTCTCTCCACGAGTGTCCCATCCCTTCGATTATCCTAAATTTCTACTTTGTCTGGCGCTTCTTTTGCCATGTATAGCCTAACCAATAATTAATTACTTATCAATTAATAGTATTATTCAACACACGCACACTCACACATTATTACATTCGTGATAAAAGTAAAAATCCCTGAAAAAGTTTCGTGGTATTTTTTTTTCGTTTTTTTTTTCTTTTTTCTTTTTTTTCTTTCTTAAACGTTTGTCCTCCCCTATCTTTTCGATTTTCTTCGTTTCCCTGAATCCTCTACTCCTTCTTCTTCTTCTTCTTCTGCTTCCTCTTCTTCTTCTTGGTTCTTCTTACAACTCCTCGTCTCCCCTTTCGAGCGTACCCCAAAAACACGGTCGCTTTTTCATTCTCTCTCCTCTTTGTGGAACATCCTCCTCGTAGCACGAAACAGCGTCCGCTTCACGTACAACGCGTCGAATGTTTCCCTCGGTATATATTTTTGTCCTCTCTTCCACCGAGCGCGCCTCTGATCTATTAGCACGTGTTTCTTCTTCTCTCTGATCATTTTTTTCTGCAGAAAAAAAAAAAAAAAAAAAAAAAAAAAAATAAAGAAAGGAAGCGACTCGATGACGGAGGCTTTTTTTTTTTTGGTTTTCGTCGATGTTTCCTTCCATTTGCTGTTTCCGACGTCATCAATCAACCACCACTCGTCGATTCCCCACAGACGTGTGACTCCGTCCTCTCTGCTCTCCTCTTTCTCTCTCTCTCTCTCTGTCTCCCTGTCTGTGTTGCACACCCCTCCCGCTCTTCTTGGCTCTTGCAAGGAACTTGAGGTGAGTAGAGCGTTCGACACGACCGATAACGCGTGTCACGCATTTTTCACTTCACTAATACGCAAAAACTCGCTAATCGCTTCTTTGGTATTACCGACGCGAGAGGGGCGCGGGGATATATAATGCGAGCGGTGCCTGGCCATGAAAAAACTTGTCGGCTTGAAACGTCTATAAACTGCAGAACGTGTGTCACACGTTTTTCGTTTACGTACTTTTTGTTTCTTATTCTTTTTCGTTTTTGTTCATTATTTTGTTGTTGTTGTTTGTTTCTCTTCGATAATTAAGTCTCGTTAATTAATGTCCCTCTGCGTTTTGATACTTGGGAAAAAAAAAAAAAAAAAAAAAACTGTACCTATAGTGGCTCTTTCTTCTCTTTAAAACGGAAAAAAAACCGCTTTCCTGTATAGAGTACTTAGTAAGAAGTAAGTAGTAGTAGTAGCAGTAGTTAATAGCAGTAGTAATAGTAGTAGCAGTAATAATAGTAATTGTAGTAGTAACATGTATAACGTAATCGTGTAATCGTTACTTAACTTCTCTGTATATTATTATAACTTTTAATATTTAGGTAGACTTCTTTTCTTTTTTTTTTTTCTTTTTTCTTTTTTTTAAGATTAGTTGGTTTTTTTTTTTTTTAATCCTTTCTCTCGTTTCATTTCACGTTTTCATTTTATCATATTAAATCTTTAACCGTAATCAATGAGGTAATAAGGTTGTGTATGCTTTTTCTCTTTCTCTCTCATCATCGTATTATCCTGTTTCATCGACGAGGTGGTTTCGTTTATAAACGCTGCGAAATCGATTTCGTTCGAGTGTCACCCGTCGCTTTAACTTTCAAATTAAACAAAACTCGCAACGAAAACGCGCCCGCAACGCGCGCAGAGGAAGTGAGTGAGCGAACGCGACCCGTGCGTGTTGTCTTTTTTCTCTCCATTACCCGACGAAACGATCGATTATATCTCTCGTTCCTGCCTCGAATGGACAGCAATCGAATCTCTTTTTTTCTTTCTTTCTTTCGTTCTTTCTTTCTTCTCCTTCGCCTCACCTCGTCTCGCGTGATGCGTTCTTCTTCGTTAAGCTAACGTGCACACTTCCATCCGACTCGACGCGACACTCTCTGCATCGATTTTATTATACTTCAGAGCTGTGTATCCTGAGCTGTTGAAAACGCAACGTGGGTGGTGGTTGGTGGTGTCACGATCATCAATGGGCCCATCGATCAACAGTAACATAATCTACTATTCTCTCTTTGTTGCAAAAAGTCTGTCCAAAATATACATCACCGCCTCGTGCGTTTCTTGCATTTTCCAAGCAATTCGTACCGGCGAAACATAACAAAACACGGCCAACAAACTAAAACGGAAAAAAAAGTGCAAATGGAAAGAAAAAAAAAAAAAAAAGAAAAAAAAGGGAAACAAGAAAAGAACCAGCCATCGATCGGTAACACCTCTTTACCACCCCCCCGTTTTGAATTCGAGCCTGTACATATATATGTGTAATTTGTCGAATGCTCCATTGCATGCGCGTTGTGGCGTTTATGTGACATTTTAACACCGGTGTTTTTCACGTCGTGCTCTTTTGCCCTTTCTCTCTCTCCGTCCCACCCTCTGTCTTTCATCGTAGAGCGCACGTCGAGCGAGGATAGGATACATAGCCCGCGAGAAGGAGGTCGCACGTAGCCTTTTATTATATATACCGAGAGAGAATGTCAAAGCGACGAGGCCACCCCGGCGATTAAAACGGATTCTGTGAGACGTTGGTCGGCGTCAGGTAAGTTTCAGTGACGTTACTGATTTTGTGACTGCTGCTGGCTGGAGGGCGAGGTGCTCGACTGTTGCTGAGCTGAGTGCTGCGGCTGCGGCTGCTGTTGTTGTTGTTGTTGTTGCGTTGCTGCGGCACCCTGTTGAGACGTGGTGCTGCCGTCTCTTCGAGAACGAGAGCCAGTTTCTTGGCTGCTGCCACGACCTGCGCGAGAGCCAGTTACACCTGCTCCAGGTGCACCAGATGACTGTAGGACCATAGCGCGAATTCTTCTCTGTGCCGACTGCGTGTGGTGAATCACAGAGGAAATTATTATTGGCGCGTGTTTTCATTCGCAACCGTGGAAATTTCGAATAGTAAGGGAAGAAAAAAAAACGCGCGAAAATACCTGTACAGAGAAGAAGGGGCCAATTATTTGGACGGTGGCCTCTTCGTCGGCGGAAGGAGATGTAGACTGTTGCTCCGACAGCTTTATGATGCTTCCGGTTACACGTTGCAGTTCCCGAACGTTTTGCCCACCTTTCCCAATGATTCGGCCAACCTGAGTACTCGGCACGAGGATCTCGATCGTCAATCGGACGTCCTCGGTGCCAGCCACGAAACCTTCCTCGCGCATCTTCTCGAAGATCAGATATTGAGCCTGTAAACCGATTGACAATGTAGCATCGTAGTTACAATAACTTTAATTTAATTACACCAGATGGCGCATGCGATGGTTGCTGATCGTAGGGACGCGTGAAGCGAACGTGGGGCGTTTCTTCTCTTTTCGAAGAAGACAGTCGTTTGATAGAGAAAAGAGAGTTTTATTTGAGTTGCTAATCTGTGCATTTCGTCTTGTCTAAATAATCTATCACTTTATCAGTAATTATTTATCTTTAACTTTATCAGTAACAGTCATTGAATAAATATCATTTATATTTTATCTCAACAATAATGTTACGCGATTGTTTCGTATTATAAAAATGATACGATCGCTCGATGGGAGACAAAAAAAAAAAAACGATGTCGAAGGTTATAACGGGACCAACTGTACATGTAGTACACGACATGTCATTGGTACGGGTAAACCCTTCGTGTTAATTTTCCTGCTGTCATCAAGACGATGCTTAAGGTAAACGGCATCCTCCCAAACGAGCAGGGTGTTTTCTCTCTCTGTCTTTTCTCTCTCTTCGTCTGTCCTCGTCTTCGGAACGCCTCGCCATTTACCCCGCCGCGCGCGTCGCAGAAATTTTACCGACCGATGATAAAACCAGACAGAAGAAACATATTATATATCGAGATTCGAACGTGGAACCTTGGCGTTTGCAGGCTCACGTTTAAACCGCTAAGTCACGAAGCGATTATGCTATATCGAAGAGATGCAAGGCTACACGCTGCGACTCTACCTAATCGGCACACTATACTTTTTCTACGTGCAAAATCTTTACACAAAGATAATCTCTCCCTATCCTCGAGTAATTCGTATACGAATTTTTCACTGTTTCAAAAACTCGATTTTTGAGATTAACACGTTGAATGCCATTGCTACGCTCTGTTATTGCACAACTATTCCAAGAGAGCTTTGTCGACACAAATCTTTTATACACGCGATTGGTGTTATATGTTGCAACGAATGTTATCTGCAACAGATAACTTGAAGTTTAATGGGTTTATCCTACGCGTGTCTTCGATGTTCATTTATTTTTTACGGAAGAGTGAAACACTGAGGGTTGCATTTCTTCGCAGAAAGGAAACTACACCAAAAAGCGAAGAAAATTGCCCCAAAATCAAGCTATCTTGCACGAAGACATTGCGAAAAAGAATTCGAAGCAATTAGATAGAACTAAAAACATTGTACCAAAAAAGCTGTCGCGTATTGCAAAGATTGTGATACTGATTCACTTCTTTTCTTTTTTGTTTACAGTGCACGCGCGAATAATATAAATAAAACTATTTATTTATACTGCGTTAACTTCTTCGCGCCATTGTAGTAACAAAGATAATATTATGAAAAATTTGGAAGAAATTAATTCTCTCGAATTACGTGTTTCTACCAATTATGGGGCATCATTCATGGCGGTACCCCATTCGTCATGGTGGCATTCAAAGTGTTAAAAATTGGATATGGAGCGGCAGGGGAAGAGGTTCGACCGTCGTCTGACGAGGAAACTCACCTTCCACTGTGATTCTGGTGACCCAACGATAGTCACTTTCCTGTCATTTTGCTGCTCTACCGGCTTATCCTGTTCGATCGGCGCGATCTTCACGCTGGCGCCAGAGAATCTGATGATGTTTCTGATGTGGGAGCCCTTGCTTCCTATGATGGCGCCTACGCTGGTGTTTGGAATGTAAAGGTACGCGGTTTCTTGAGTGTCGCCAATCGGAATACCCTGTTGCGTCGGCAAACTGGCTTGGTAGGGATACGGGGCTGGTCCGGAACCGTACAAACCGGGGCCACGCGAGCTGTATCCCATGCCAGCGGTGGACATCATAGCCATTGGATGCAAGCCAGGGAACATCAAGCTTTGCGGCTGTAAATCGTCGTCATTTCGTTATTATCGAGAGAGTTCGATCCTTGGGGTTAGCTGGGTCAAAAAATGTCCCACCTTTTGCTTAGCTTTTTATGCATGGTGGGATATATATTTTAACCTCGAAAGGTTGAAGTAGTCACTCATGGTCATACATTTAAAAAAAGAAATTCCGTGCAACTCGGGTTTTTATTTTCTTTAAAATCGAGTGCCTCAAAGAGGAGAATTTCTTTGAGTTAACGCTAAACCTACCAATAGCGATCGAATTCACAGTTTTTCTTTTTTCAAAAAAAAAACTTATGACATTATTTACTCTTCTAAAACTGTACAATTCACGAAGAAAGCTATCCGAATGAGAGATGAATGATAATGCAAGAGGTACACACGCAGGTCGCAGATTTGGGTGACACAGTGGAATTTTATAACTCTAGGAGAGAGCATCTTTGTATTTCGAGTTATAAGTGCAAATTTGAAGAAAGGAAAAGTAAATCCGCAATATACTTTGAAATACTAAACACCTTGAAATTTTCATATATTTAATGTATTATTCCGTGGCGAATATTTATTCGAGAAATTCGAAAAACATAGGATTATTAGAAAAAAATAATTAACACAGACGAGGAGTGTTCGGATGTCGATGAACAGAAACTTTCTGAAACAGAAAATAAAATGGAAAAAGATGGTGATTTATTTGACACATCCGACGAATTGGAATCCCTTTTCTGGAGGCTCTAACGAACAATGCAGAGCATCTTGAATAAATGTAGAGGACAAAAATTAGTATTGAGTTCCGAAAGTGCGGACCTGCTGATAACCAAGTTCACTATTCTCTTTGACGTTCAAGTGTCAGAAATATTACTTTTTTGTTCAAGGATCGGTCACGATAGGAATATAGGTATATACATTAAAGTGTCGGTTTAATGCTAAAAAGGCCTGTTCTTCTCACGCTTGCAAATTATCGCCCATTTGCAATACTCACAGCCATTGCCTGCAAGTCGTTCTCGTAGCTTTGGCGCAGTTTGCTGGAAATCATGGACTCGGCTTTGCTCATGTTGTCGATGCTGCCTTTCACGGTGATGATGCGCTCGAGATTGAAGTTGTTGATGTCGTTGATGCTGCTCACGGTGATTTTCGTGTCTGTGTCCTGCATAATTTTCTTGATGGTGGTGCCACCCTTGCCGATGATCCGCCCGATCAAATTGTTGTGAGCGAGGATCCTCAGCGAGATCTCGCTGTTGGCGAAACACGGTACCATTGATTAGAAACAAGAAAGGCGAAGAGATTTCTTCTTTCAACCGTTGGAACGAGGCTCTCTCTCTCTCTCTCTCTCTCTCTTACCCTTTGCTCAAACCGTAAGCCTCTTGCTGCGTCACCTCCATGATCTTCTTGCAAGCGTTCGTACAATTCTCCGGATTGCCATAAATGGTGATGGCTTTCTCCGCGGCGCCGAGGCTGTCCTTTCGGTGTACGTCCACCCGCGCGCGCGTCATCTGCGTGATCTGGCGTATAGTGGATCCTTGACGGCCTATTATGGCACCTACCATCTCCGACTGCACGAGAATACGAAGCGGGAAGTCCGCCTGACGTCCGGCGCCCGACACACCGGAATAAGCGACGCCGCTGCGCTGGCTGCGGCCTCTTCGTCGATTTTCCACCGTAGACATTTCCACTTTTAGCGGGCTACCCTCGAACTCGTGGCCATTAAATTGGTTCACAGCCCTGCGAAGAACCAACCATCGATCAACACGTCGCAGAACGGTTTCTTTCATTCGCAAACTCAAAAAAACGTAGAAAAAAAAAAAGAAAAGAGGCAAAAACTTACTGCTGTGCTTGTTCCTGCGTCTCATAGCTAATGAGGACGGTT
Organism: Tetragonula carbonaria; assembly: GCA_032399595.1. Taxonomy (NCBI): domain Eukaryota; kingdom Metazoa; phylum Arthropoda; class Insecta; order Hymenoptera; family Apidae; genus Tetragonula; species Tetragonula carbonaria. The sequence goes on from JAUCRC010000006.1 coordinate 16,923,555, forward strand.
TGTACGTTAGGATCGCGCGACGATAACTTTTCCAAGGCCTGCAGTTGACCGCAGTTGGCGAAGAGAGCTTCGACGTCTTCTATTCTGGCCTGGGCTGGGAAGTTCACAATCACTTTGGATCCGGAGCCGCTGCAAAACAAAATTGCAAATCAATGAATTTACAGGGATTTCTGCAGGGTATCAACGTTCGATCGTTGAATGAGAATGCGCCGTATTCGAATATACGATCTGTACGTGTATTTTTCCGAGGGAGAAGGCGAACCCTCCAATTTTTTTCTTTTTTTTTTCAAATCGTCCGTCGTCAAAAGTATCGACACTGTTTTGCTCGATACTTCGCATTGAATATCAAATATGATTGAAACAAGTTTTCAATAGATTATCTCTTCCTTAACGAGTTTCGTTCTAAATGATTTTCATAAATTAATCTGTTCGCCTATCTGTTAAGACTTTACCGACCGGTAGCTTATTAATCGCCTACCGGTCGGTAAAATGTTAAAAATATGAGAAACTACACTTAACTAAATGTAATGCGAATTTGATCATTTCGATGATTTTGAAATTTAGTTTCGCAACGATCATAAAAGTTTCACGCTCGTTATCGTTAGAATTGCGAGAGATACCAAAAGTTGTTGCGATGCAACTATACACGCTACGGAAAACAATCGTACGCAAGTTTTTATTTTTCGCCACGACGGGTCACGCACGTGTGAAAAACATAGACACTGTCGCGCTCAGCACTTTGCTTCGAAGATCAAACATGATTGAAACAAGTTCTCGATATATCGTTTCTTTCTTAACGAGTTTCGTTCTTAATGAATTTCATAAATGTTAATTAACATTTTACCGACCGGTAGCTTATTAATCGGCTACCGGCCGGTAAAATGTTAAAAATATGAGAAACTACACTTAACTAAATGTAACGCGAATTTGATCATTTCGATGATTTTGAAATTTAGTTTCGCAACGATCATAAAAGTTTCACGCTCGTTATCGTTAGAATTGCGAGAGATACCAAAAGTTGTTACGATGCAACTATACACGCTACGGAAAACAATCGTACGCAAGTTTTTATGTCACGCACGTGTGAAAAACATAGACACTGTCGCGCTCAGCACTTTGCTTCAATCAAATATGATTGAAACAAGTTCTTGATATATCGTTTCTTTCTCAACGAGTTTCGTTCTTAATGAATTTCATAAATGTTAATTAACATTTTACCGACCGGTAAACACGGTCGGTAAAGTGTAAAAAATATGAGAAACTACATTTAACTGAATGTAGGTAATGAGATTTGATTTTAAAATTTAGTCTCGTAATGATCGTAAAAATTCTATACTACGTTGTTAGCAATTACGAGAGACAAGCGAAAGTTGTGAACTACACGCTACGAAAAGCAATTTCGTACGCCAGTTTTTGTCAACGATTCGCCACGATGGGTCACGCAGGATGTGGGTCAAGAATTTTTCGGTATCGGTTCAAGATCGTCAAAGGGGCCGGGGGGAAGAAGCGCCTGCTAAACGAGGATCGAGACTCGACTCGAGGGAAAGGCGCGTGAGTCAACGCGAACGTATTCGGACGATGCACGGCTCGGAATTCCAAGACGAGGCCCCGCTGAAATGCCAACACATCGTAACAGCAGTTTACTACGAGAAGAAAGGCTTGTGTTCGCCAATTGCGCGAAACATTTCATCTTTTTCTTTCTTCTTAATTTTAAGAAATAATTTAAAAAAAGAAATTCATTGCTAGACTATTATCGTCGTACTTCGGTGCTGGATGATACATCCTCGTCGGTAAAGAGTCGGTTTTTACGCGTGTGTGGGTTTGTTGACATTTTCTGTTCTTTCAACGTTCGGGTTGAATTTGTCGCTTTTCACGGAACACGTAAAAACGTCGAGGGAAAATCGAATCTGCCCGAGGGAGGGAAAATCGCGGCGAGATTGGACGAGGCGCTGACGCTGGCGCTGGCGCGACGGGCCGACATGAATGAACCAAATGGCAAGTAAGAAGAGGACGCGGAACGCGGGGAAGAAGAAAAAGGAGGGTGAAACACGGCTGAGACTCTCACTTTCGTACGTATCGATTTTCAGCTCGCCCCGACCCACTCTCTCAGCCGTCTAACCTTGGCTTTCGGACTAACCTTGAAGAAAACGTACCCCGACCGACCTAGCCTCCTCGTGCTCGGCTGATTATCACCCGCAGACGGGCAACACGACGCGTGCTCGCCAGTGTTCGATCATCAGGCGAAAATAACGGAGAATAACGCCCGGTTGGCGACGTTGCAACACGTTTTTCCACGGGACATTTTTTTTTTTCCCCTTCCGCGAGTAACCGTTGTCCCGGGGGAGGGGGGGATGATGATGATGATGGCAGGGCGACGCAGGCGTATTAGCACCGCACCATTTCGAACGGCGGAAAAACTTTCGAGGACGGAAAACACACGATCACGAAGAAGCGTGGAACTATACTCGTTGTTGGGTGTCTCCGACAGAGACAGAGCGGAGCCGCGTCGTTTCTCCTTTTGGAAACGCGTCGAGGCTCTTCTCGTCGAAGCCTCGACGACTATACTCCTGGACGTGGTGTGTGCACGTGCTCGCGCGTCTACGAGGAGAGACAGCGAGAGAGCACGTTCGACCGAGAAGAGAGAAAAGTCGATATCGTGTCTCTGTTGGGTAGACAGAAGGCTGGTGTGTATATATCGGTACAGGTTACGAGGCTACGGAGTGAGAACAGGGGAGGAGAGAGAGAGAGAAAGAGAGAGAGAGAGTTTGGTAGTAGCTGGGTGGAAGAAGCGAGGGAGGAGGAGGGTAGAGGCCTTTGTTTCGTGTGCTTTTGGGGATTTTCGGCGGCACCCCGGCGTGGTGCATGCGGGAGGTGCGCGAGGGAAACGTTGATATCGCCGGTTTCGTCTGACTCGCGGGGTCCGTGTCTCCTCCGCGCCACACGGTACGAGAATCCCCACCACCGTCACCCCCGTTCCTCCTTCAAACTAGAGGAACCAGCTAGAGGTAGCAAGCAGCCCACCAGAGCGCACACCACCGCCATATCCACCACTACCACCACCTCCAACCTCAACCCTTTTTGCGCGCCTCTTTTCCCTCGCTACCCTTCCTGACCACCGGCCTGCCTGCCCTGTCTCTCCTATTCTCCTCCCCCGTCTCCTGCACACCCGCCGACGCATCAACCCTCGCTGCGATCTTGCACGCACGTGTAACTCGCGATTTCGTCCGTTCACCTTTAACGAAAGGCGGTATTTTCGTACGACCGCCAGAGAGAGAGAGAGAGAGAGAGAGAGAGAGAGAGAGAGAGAGAGAGAGAGGGCCTTTTCTAAGCCCGAGGCATATACCAACACAGGGATGGACGCGCGACGACCGCAGACCACGGGTCACCCCCGTGGAAGAGCTTTTGATCTCGCCTAAGACACCTTTTTTCCGACTCTCTCTTTTTCTTCTCCACCCCCCCACCCCTTTTTTCTTTTTCTTCTCTTTTTTCGTTTAACAAGCCAATGGACTCGATGGCCGAGAGCGAGACGATGAAAGAGTGAGATGAAGCGGGGAGGAGGAGGAGGAGGGGTAGGGGGTTAAAGTCGAGAAAACGAGAGAGGGAAGAGAGGAGGGGGTTCGTAATGCGGGGTAGTTAATTGTGAAGGGAATTGGGACTCGTTACGCGCCGCCAGTCGCCTAAAAATGGAACACATTTATGCGAGGGGGGGTAATTAGCGCGCGTGTGCCGATTTCCCTCCCCTCTTTTTTGTTTTGTACGGATGCGCCGGGAATTACGGCGCGTAATCATCCCTAGCCATGTTTCACGGTCCCGTTACTCGCTGTTTCGCGCGCCTGTAATCTGTCAAATGGCAGAGAGCCCCTCCCTCCTCCCGGCCTCCCGTTTTTCTCATTTTCTCCGCGAGAGGATTTTTTTTTTTCTTTTTCGAATCAACGTCTCGAAAGCCTCGCAGAGGAGCGTAGATTCTTTTCCCTCAATTGCCGCAAGTGGAAAAAGACTCGACGACGACCATCAGCCCACCAGAAATATAAAACCGACAAGTAGCAACGAGAAATAGAGACAGAGAGAGAGAGAGAGAGAGAGAGGCAAGAGTGGCGCCGTTTACTAGGCGCACAGCCCTGGTGGCGGAGGCCGCAGATAGAAAAGCGTCGACGTCGTTGACTGAGCAGCCAGCCGGCCGGCCGGCAGGGCGCACACGGCGCCAAAATCGATTTTGAAAAGGGAAAGTGGCATGTACGGTGCCAGCAGCGTGGCTTTTACATACACGGTACGCGCACGATTCGCGACAAAAACGCGGACGAGGTAAAACTGCAGTCGCGCCGAATAAAGGTTGCAAGCACACCGCGTATATATGTAACGACGTTGCACACAGAACGACGACCGCGCGCACCCCCGCCGACGTGCGATACACGAGCGCACATACACACATATGCGCGCGCGTATGCATACACGCATATGCGCGAGGTCTGGTTGATGCCCCTTTTTTTTCCTGGCCACGAGTGCTACCTCTTTTCCCATTCATGTGTGAGCGTTCGAAGGGAAGTTGGCGTCTCGATTCGTTGTAACCGTGCGTGTACCTGTGCATAGTGGCACGTGTACCCTGTTGTCACGCGTGCGTGTGCACGTGCACACGCGAGACGTGTGCGCTGCTCTCTGCGTGAATGGGCGCTGCATGATGACAATTTCGGCGATTTTTCACGGTGTTTAAGCCGGGAGCAGCGCACCCCCTCCTCCGCCACTGTGCACTTCTTCCTCTTTCGTATTCGATATTTCATTTATGATCGAACGTAACAACGTGGTCGTTATAGTTTTCTGCTACGTTCCGATGACGTCACGCTCCTACTTTCTCTCTCGAGGGAAAATGGACGCGCGCGCTTTGCAAGATCGGCGCAAGCAGCTCAATGTTCGCTCAATTCTCGCTGCGTGTTGACGCCACTGCCGCGTTTATTTTTAGCCAGCTAGTCTCGCCTGTACTATTAAGATCCGATAGATAAGGCGGATATTCGACCAACAGTGTACCGTAACCGTAACCGTAACCGTTCGAGGAAAGAGATTGACCAAGATTTCTGGAATGTTTTCCACAACAGTTGAGAACCGAGCCGAAGATATATATTGGATGACGAAGGACGCACTCTCCATCGTCGGCGACGAAGAAGATAAGAGAATTTTTACGGAAGCTTGTTAATATTGACAAACGCGCCGGCATGAAACGTCGCTCTGTGAATCTGTGTCGAACGGTTACATCTAACATGTTTCGTTAACATTTCGAAATAGCAGAGGATTGGTCACGGAAATTATATTACGCCAGCAAGTCACCGTAGAGTTATTTCTTTTTTTTTTTTTTTTTTCGAATACATCCTCGGTCAGATTGGAAGATAATTATCCAGAAATACTGTAGGGGCACTGGGCTCGCCGAAAAAGTAATTGCGTCCTTCTCTAACAGATGGACACGCGCCTTGAAGCGCTAACTCTAACCTCACTTTCAACCGTAGATTCTTCGAGTAATCTGATACCAAGCATGCCTGGGGGGGAAAAAACACGAAAACGTTCGTTGGCGTCGATTTGAAAATGACAAATAAAAGAGGGATATTTCTCGACGTATTTTCCTGTATTGCTTTCGTGAAGAAACGCTTCGGAACTACGACAGCACGTCAGAACTGATTCGCCGACGAGTATATATCAAATCGTTCCTGGAACTGTTTCTCGTCGAAAAGAGATAAGAACATTCTCGAATTACCAAACCTGAAAGATGGGAAAATATAGTCGTGCGTATACTACGTGTATCCGACACACTTGTGAAAAATTCGTCTTTCATTTGCACACGATAAAAGGAAAAGCGGGTTACTTCATGGCCAACCTAACATTTAATATAGCAAACCTAGCCTAACAGATGCCTATAGTAGCATTTAATTATAGCACACTATATTTACACGGGAACGTATAAAAACGTTGTTCAATGCCTGGAATAGAATTATAACCGGAACGATCTGAAAAACACATCGGTTCAAAATACGCAACGGCCGGTGTTATTGCGCGCGTTCGATGAGGAATTTTGTGCCCCGGTCACACTAGTCGTAGGATAACTCGTCCGATAACAATAATTTTAATCGTCGCGACAGGCGATCGCAAACGCAGCTACGACAAGGAATAACGACCGTCGTATCCGATATGCTTTATGTTTCTGCCAATCGTCATTAGGCGAGAGCGTTTATCAACCGGTTCGTGCGAGCGGTTGCACCCCGTTCTGTCGATACAACAGAGACGACTCTCTTGCGAGAGTCAACCGACTGACTGGTTAGTCAAGGCGAAAGTTAATGCGCGCCACGCGCTGTTTTTTCGCGTTACGCGAAGCCCGAACGGAATCGAGGTCGCGATCGTCGCTGCTACAACACCGAGAGGGTCAACACACCAGTTAGCGAGAGAAGGACGTACGCGACGATAACACGTTCTCCTCCTCGACGATGGAGAAGCGGCGGTTGCCGAGTTATCGACCGGAAACCGTGTGTAATCGGTACACTTGAGAATCTGTTCTTTCTTTCTTACCGTCACTCTCGCGTCAATTACCATTGAAAATATAAGCGAATTTCAGCTGATCTTACTCTCTCTTTCATAGGATTATATACAACTTAAAAAAAAAAAAAAAAAAAAGTGTTGGGCGTATCCGTGCAGCACAGCTGTACGCGATTGTATGTATCTCTGCCTACGAGCGATTATCGCACGTTGGAGGGAAGAGGAGAGGAGAGGAGAGGAGAGGAGAGGAGAGGAGAGGAAGGTGATTCAAAAATGCAACGTGGCCGGGTTGTTGCTCGTTGGCGAGCATATCGAAAGTTATGACTCACACACTACACTCGAAGGCTACTAGCGGACCAACTCTACGCTGACACGCCAGAGGAGCCTGCCACAGTCTCAACCAGTCGCGTCCCATTGAGAACCATCTGTAAAAACGACGCTACGACGGCCATACCGCGTTTTCTCCAACGCGCTCGCCTAACCATCACACATACACACTGCCACGTGTTGTTCCGGCTATGACTTTAAATTATCCACCGTTTAATCCAATGTCCACGGCGTAAGACAAATTACGCGTTACAAGTGAATATACGATACGATCTAGATTTGCAAGTAGCGCGTGCTAACTATAGCGTCTGTATTACTCGCTCGTTTCGTTTCGCTTTTCGCGTCACTTTTCCTCGTCGACTCTCACGCTCACTCGGGATTGAAAATCCGTCGACAGTTGGGAGACGTGTACGCGATAAAGTAACAAGCGACGTAAGCGCCGAGATTACGTTTAACGTTCCGTGATTGTAAGACTGAATCGAATATATGTGGTTAACGCGCGAGTTTTGTCATTGTAATTTTGTAATTTTTTCGCTCGATTATCTTTTTTCCATCAATCCGAAGGAGCACAACGCACCGGCTCTCAACCGTGGCATTGCCCTCCCCACGTGAAAATGCCGGCTTAACACGCGAAGATCGAGAGAAAGAAGCCTGGTCAGCATGCAGAAATGATTTTACTTAACCTCTCGCGCCGGAACGACGTGCCACGCACGTTGAGAATTTCTTCGCCCCAAAATTGCAATATTTTTTCAGTTTCAAATATATACTTAAATATAATCCAGGCAAAACAAATAGGAAATTTATCACTTCTTGGTAATAATTTCTATCCAGCGATATCATATCGACGAGTTCAAGAAGAAAAGGACGGATTATTGTATACGGTTTGGTCACTCGTTATGGTCCGCGAACCAGTTGCCAGAGAAAGAGGTTAACTTTTAGAGAACATTTTGTCGAGAATCTTTTTGTCCCAAAATTGCAATACTTTCTCAGTTTTAAGTACATTTAAATGTCACTCGGGCAAAACGAATAATAAATTTATTACTTCCTAGTAATAATTTCTATCCAGTGATATATCATACCGACGAGTTCAAAAAAGAAAGCGACCGAATTATTGTATACAGGTTTGGTCACTCGTTATGGTCCGCGAACCAGTTGCCGGCGCAAGAGGTTAACTTTTAGAGAACATTTTGTCCCAAAATTGCGATATTTTTTCAGTTTTAACATATTGAAATATAACCCGGGCAAAACGGATAATAAATTTATTACTTCTCAGTAATAATTTCTATTCAGTGATGTACCGACGAAGTTAAAAAGAAAGCGACGAATTATTGTATACGGTTTGGTCACTCGTTATGGTCCGCGAACGTCAGTTACCATCGCAAGGGGTTAAAATGGTATCACTTCTCCGGCGGGATTTCTCGAGACTTTGAAAGTGTGCAAAAAATACACATTGCTTGTTAGAACTACACCATTGCAGAATAATTTTGTCAATAATTGTACAATTTTATCATTTCAACGCTATAAACAACCCAGATTTTCGTTTTTTACAAAACGTACAAATGATAAAGGTATTCTTGTCAAATTAACGCTAATTTCTGTTTGGACAAAGACATTTGAAAATTATTTAGATCTATTCGTTTAAGTTATAATGACTTAAACCTGGAATACTTTGATACAGTTGTTTCAGCAATAAAGACTTTGTTTTTGCTAAGACTGCTTGAAAAACGTGTGAAAATTGATCTTAATTTTCATACAAGTCTATTTATTTTAATTATAATGACTTACATGTAGAATACTTTTATTTACATTAATTTCAGACTTTTGTTTTTTACAACTGCTCAAAGCGTTCTTATTAAAATTAACATTAACCTCTTTGGACAGAAATATTGTATAATTATCATTTCAATTACAACGTGCGTTTATATGTAGAATATTTTAACACCGTTGTTCTATCGTTGATTAGACATTCTCATTACTTTATCTGTATTAATATATTTGGGCCAACCAAAGTACATGGTGTGACGCTCGTCGTAAAAGTGTTAGAAAATGATCTACTTGTTCGTTTCATAGAAATTTAATTAAACGGTTATCGATGGAACAGCAATTTTTAATCCGACAGCGCGACCGTATCTTTTTTCCCAAAAAATTCAAGGTCGATGTTTTTGAACTCCTTTGAACTGTTCAAGGGAACCGCAGCAGCACGGAGAGCAGAGAGAAGGTCAACGACGAAAAATGCGTGAAAAGTCGAAGAGAATGAACGACGACGAGAGAAAATTCCCTTCTCGGTATAACACACGTATCGAGAGAAAGAGAGAGAGAGAGAGAGATCTGCGAGTGTTGAACAACTGACATAGAAATTCGCTGTGGGAGGGGGGAGAGAGAGAGTGGGGGGGGCGCGATTGAAACGGGCCAGGAATTAAACAAAAACGAATCGACCGTGTTCGAGTATTATGCGGCAGAATTTCAATTGACTTTGTCCCGGTTAATGCCGGAATCCTTATTCCGGCACGCGGTTTGCCGCTGCTATAGCGACTGGCCTCGATGCACAAACTGCTAAACGGTTCCATTTTATTTTTAACTTCACATTCAAGTTCCGCGCGCGGCTCAGAACAAAAGGTGGCTTTTATTTGTACTCGATAATATCGAGTTGTCACGAAGGTTGGACTCGAGTTAGCAAACGTTAATACCCCCCCGACTGATCCGTTCAATCGTAACCTCGTTACAGTCGCAAACTCTTTCAAACACCTGTCCAAGCTGGATCGACGCGTCGCTAAGTACCGTCCATCCCCCCTCCCACCACACCGCCATTCTTCCGAGTGGGTGAAGCTATTTACTAACCTTTCCTACGAATCGTGAAGACCTAGCCTCAAACAAGCTATTGAAATTGTCTACACGTGGTATAGTACGTTCGCGGAGGGTATTCTCGTGACTCGTCAACCGATCGGAAGGTAATTAGGTGTAAGGTACTAAGGTGTAAAAATCTGTCGAAAAGAAGCAACAAGATTTGCTCGAAGCTTTCGTTTGCGAGAAAAATTGAGTTTAAAAATTTTCGTCGAGCACGTTTGAATTTGATGAATTTCACACCAGCGCGTGAATAATCGACAGAGATCGAACGATTTTACTTGTTATTTTCAGATTATTTTAAAGTAAAGAACAGATGTAGAATAAGATTTCTTCCAAAAATAGTAAGTGAAATAAGTAGAAAAATGTACAATGAGATTTGTTCGTTTTCGAAAAAAGAAAATGAACTATGAACATGTTTCGTTAAAAATTGCCCTCAGTATACTTAATAATAAATCTTCAAGCTCGAAAACGGAGTATCTTGCAGGAAAATTTTATTCTGCGTTTTTCACTTGTTTTCGCATGTAAAATAATCTCTTCACGAGTTATTTCTTTCTGTCACGAACTAACTGTCTACAATTAGCCAAATTAAAGTGTAACCGACAGATTCCCTCGGAAAATGAAGGATTCGATGAACAAATTTTATCCTTTATCTTTTCGACAGATTTTCGCATGCAGAATCACGGAATTCGCCAGTCGGTTGACCGCCAATCGCGGGACACTCTGTATACAACACGCGAGGATGGTGAGCGAGCGTCACGGTTAACCTCTTGCGCCGGAATGACGTGCCACGCACGTTGAGAATTTCTTCGACCCAAAATTGCAATATTTTCTCAGTTTTAAATATATTGAAATATAACCCAGGCAAACCAAGGAATACATTTGTTATTTCTTGGTAATAATTTCTATCCAGTGATGTCATACCGACAATAGTTCAAAAAGAAAGTGACGAATTATTATATACGGTTTGGTCACTCGTTATGGTCCGCGAACCAATTGCCAGCGCAAGAGGTTAAAATTCTGCATTCGTTCTTACTTCCTTCGTTCCGAAAATTAGTTTTCGTTTGTTCAACCGACTCTCGTCGAAAGAAACGAGAATGTACAATTCTTTTCTCATCTTGTTATCTAAAAGTTATTTCGTGCACTGTTTCAAATTCTCGAAATTTGTTCCCAATATATTAGACCGTCGTTTTCTTCAAATTTAATAAACATTGCCATCTAGTGAGAATAATTAATTGTTGCAACATAACCTATATTCTAGTTAAATATATCGACATTAAATTACATTGTAGATTAACAACTGTATTGACTCTTAACCTCCAATGACGTGCTAAAATTGCAATATTTTCTCAGTTTTAAATATATATTTAGACGTAACCCAAGAAAAACGAATAATAAATTTACCACTTCTTAGTAATAATTTCTATCCGGTGATGTCATACCGACGAATTGAAAAAGAATTATTGTATACGAGTTTGGTCACTCGTTATGGTCCGCGAACCAATTGCCAGCGCAAGAGGTTAACTTTTAGAGAATCTTTCTGTCCCAAAATTGCAATGCTTTCTTAGTTTTAAGTATATTTAAACGTCACTCGGGCAAAACGAATAATAAATTTGTTACTTCCTAGTAATAATTTCTATCCAGTGATATATCATATCGACGAGTTCAAAAAGAAAGCGACCGAATTATTGTATACGAGTTTGGTCACTCGTTATGGTCCGCGCACCAGTTGCCGGCGCAAGAGGTTAACTTTTAGAGAACATTTTGTCGAGAATTTTTCTGTTCTAAAATTGCAATACTTTCTCAGTTTTAAATATATTTAAATATAACCCAGGCAAGACAAACGATAAATTTATTACTTCTTATCAGTAATAACTTCTATCCAGTGATATCATACCGACGATATTCAAAAAGAAAGCGACCGAATTATTGTATACGGTTTGGTCACTCGTTATGGTCCGCGCACCAGTTGCCGGCGCAAGAGGTTAAAGAGCAACGCGATCTCGTTCGATTATTTTTCTATTGGAAAGGTTATTTCACACGCGACAAGAGGCAAGGTATTATTCGTTGACGCCATCGAAAAGGCGTTTCTTCATCGAGGCGAAAAGTTTTCCTCTCGAGACGACAACGACCAGCTCGTTTTTCACCGATTTCACGGCTCGGCGAGAATTAATTCTCCCTGAAGCGAGAAAAGGAGAAAAAAAAACGCGGCTATGCGAATACTTTAGAACCAATAACAATATTTGTTACTGAACGCTCGAAATACACTTTCCGCGATTCGTGATTCGAGAGACGTATTCACGATTTTTTTTCAGAAACAACTTTGTCTGGAAGGAACGGCTAGCTATGTAGCTAGCTGCTCGTAGAGTATCGTAGGTATCGATAAATCGATACGTGATCGCGCGAGAGCATCGATTGCAAAATCGTACAAAATAACAACGGCCACCTTTCAGCGGAGGAGAACACGGCCAGTCAGCTAGCTAGCTAGCACACGTGGCGTTCGTAACGAAGCGGCGAGGCGCGGAGCAGCGTCGACAACCGCGCTCGCACTCGGCAACGCGACAACAATTTCCGGCCGGTTCGTGGAAGAAGAAGACGATAAAAAAGGACAAAGAACCACGCGCCGCGGAAAGGGGTTCGCCTTCAGTCAGACGAAGAGGAGGAAAACAAGAGAGGAGAGAAAGAGAGAGAGAGAGAGAGAGATAGAGAAGGAAGGGACAAGGAGGAGAGTTGAAGAAACTGGAGGAAAGAGAAAGAGAGGAGGACAAGGTTCTCGGGTGAGTCAACGCGCGCGCGGGAACGACGGGCGAATCATCGTCAATTTCACCGCGGAGCTATGCAGCACACAGAGAGACCAGCGAACACACACTGACGTAATCATACACCACGGTGGTGGCACCATTGGCCCTTTTATCGCGGCGTCGCGCTACCCGAACGAACGCGATCCGGGGCTTTTCTGCAATGCAAAAGAAGAAGGGGAGGAATAACGATCCTCGCGGGGGGAATTTCCCACATACGCAACGAGTCACTGCCAGCCACTTCCAGGTAGTCACTGATAATTTCCTCTTTGCATATCCGCCGACGTCGTTGCTCTAGGCGCGTGTGTCGATGTATTTGTTTTCTCGGAAGAAAGCCAGGGTCGGTCGCCGGTCTCTCTCCCTGCCGGTTTCGTCGACTGGCTTCATTCTCGCTCTCGCGCGTTCACCGCTATCGATTCCAACGTGGCCAAAATTATCGTCCAATTCCGTTTCGCCCGATGTTGAATACTTCACGATACAAAGAGTCGGATGGGTGGAAAGAAAGCGACCAGAAAGTTTCGACGAGAATCCTGACGGAAAAAAATCACTTTTCCCTCGGAGTTTCGAAGATTTAAGTATCTTTCGATACGCTGGCCACTCTGTCTCACCGTTGAGCGGACAGTTTAATTGCGAATACGCCGACAGCCAATGAGATACATACCACGCGAACGCCACTTTACCGGACAAGCAGCACAACAGTTAAATTTTGCCGCGCAATGTAACTAACTGGTGGGTAGAAAAATTATCGTTTAACACGTTTCACAGTAGTAACGCTTTACGAAATTGTTTGACAATATAATTTTGCACGAAATGCTTCAAAACAGGGACAGACACATAAACCTACGTAGCAAATTTTACGACAATAGTGACTCTATCGTCGTCTGTCATTCTTCGAACAAACAACGCATTTTCTTGCTGCGCTTCGTCCATCACTAACGCCAGTACAAATCGAAGAGAAATGCCTAGGAGTCAGCCCGAGAGGATTCTTATCCGAAGACTAGGTAATAACTTCAACGAAATTGTCTTTGCGACACATTTGTAAAATTTGTCTCGTCAACGTTAGGTAAAAGTCGACAATCGAGATGTCTTTCGTCGTTCCGAATTTATACAAACAACACGAATTCCAAACTGACATATCTAATGAACGAAAGACGAACTATTTATGTCGTTTAATAGTAGTACCACTTCTTGTAGATTTGATACCAACTTGTGATCATAACCTCACTTTTATCAACTGTGAATTTACAACAATATGATCTCCATACCGATATGTCTAATGAACAAAAGAAATACTATTTATATCATTTGATGGTTCTCCTTGTATATTCGATACTTCTTACGACCATAACCTCACTTTTACCAACTGTGGATTTATACAAACAATATGAACTCCAAACTGATACATCTAAGGTTTAAAAAAAAAAAAAACTATTTATATCGTTTGATGGTTTTCTTTGTAGATTTGATACCACCTGTGATCATAACCTCACTTTTATCAACTGTGAATTTATAACAATATGAACTCTATACTGATACATCTAACGTGTGAAAGAAAAGCTATTTATATCATTTGATGATTCTCTTTGTAGATTTGATACCAGTTGTGATCATAACCTCACTTTTATCAACTGTGAATTTATAACAATATGAATTCCATACTGACATATCTAACGTGTGAAAGAAACCTAACCTATTTATAACCATTTGATGGTTCTCTTTGTAGATTTGATACCACTTGTGATCATAACCTCACTTTTATCAACTGTGAATTTATAACAATATGAATTCCATACTGACATATCTAACGTGTGAAAGAAACCTAACCTATTTATAACCATTTGATGGTTCTCTTTGTAGATTTGATACCACTTGTGATCATAACCTCACTTTTATCAACTGTGAATTTATAACAATATGAACTCCATACTGATACATCTAACGTGTGAAAGAAAAGCTATTTATATCATTTGATGATTCTCTTTGTATATTCGATACTTCTTACGACCATAACCTCACTTTTACCAACTGTGGATTTATACAAACAATATGAATTCCAAACTGATACAGCTAACGTTTGAAAAAAAAATTATTTATATCGTTTGATGGTTTTCTTTGTAGATTTGATACCACTTGTGATCATAACCTCACTTTTATCAACTGTGAATTGATGCTAATTTTTTACGACTACAGTTGCCATTAGTTTACAGTGAGCATTCAACGATGGACGATTATATTCGTCGTTAGTTCACAGCAAGCGCGTTCAATGATTACTATATTCGTTTATAAATCCCCACCTCTTAGCAGTGAATGACGAGAGTATGAAGAAATGGCAACTTTTTGTGTAACGACGAGTATACTCGTCATGCGAGAAAAGTAATTATAATTTGTTACTTAAATTAAACGACTTGCGGAAATTGAAGTATATTTGTAAATTTCAGACATTTTAGAATATTCTGAGACTAGGGTCTGCTGTTTGCGTCGTTTCTAAATATTTTCTTGCTACAATCGCTCGTGTACGCTGCCTGGTATTGCGTGAAAGTCAATCTCGATGGATATACGATATTTCCGTGTATATACTTCAAACGTTATTTCTTTGAATTGATTTTCGTCATTTAAAGTGAAATTAACGCGCGTAAAAATTGCAATTTCGTTCGGAATAACCGAGAAAAAAAAGTCCGCGAAACTCCTGTGTGTCGCGAGTACCTACCGACGAACTGATATATTATCGCAAGCACGAGGAAACTTTTTAACTCTCGTAAAAAAGATCGAACTTTTTCCAAAAAAAAAAAAAAAAAAAAAAAAAATCGCTCGTGCAACGAAATTCCAGAGCTGCTGTTCCGAGTTTAGTGTAATTCGGGACCGATAGGTGGACGAAAAGGTACAGCAGTAACAGAAGAAAAAAGATGGTGGGCGCCGGAGGAGCCAGAGGACACGCACACCCGCCGTAGCGCGACGCTCTCGTTTCCTCGTTCGATCGTCTCTCCTCGGAGCGCTAAGCCGAGAGAGAGAAGTTTATTCTAGGGACGACGAAATTCACAATAACGATCCAAGAGGAGCCACCGCCGCCGCGGCTCGCAGACGGGCTCGAGATATTTCTGCGCGACGAATTAGCGAGTTGATCTGCAACTTACGTGTTTCCCAGGATTCGTCGGGAATCGAAGAAGGAGAAGATGAACATAGCAGTAGGAGGAGGAAAAGAAGACTCGACCGCGAATCGCGAAGAAAATGCGAGCGGAGACGTTTCGAACTATCGGTAAAAAAACAAAAATGGCGTCCAAGAGCAAAGAAAAGCAACGAGGGAAAAAGAAAACAGTGCTCTAGGATGAAAGAAGAAAAAAAATTTCAATCTAAGGGGAATTCCCTTGCACAGACGCACGACGACGAAGAAACGTCACGATCGCCACCGATCTCTATCGAGATCGCACTGTCCGCCATCGGACGATCCTCGAGAGTTTCCCCACTTGGCGACAAATTCGCTTTTCCTTTCGCGAACGCGTCTCCACTCTATAAAGCTCGTTCTCTGAACGCCGCGCGATTCGACCGGTTGCCAAAGCTCGGCAGGAAATTGACGGAAGCCAAATACCACGCGCAGCTTCTTCGTATCGCGTTAAAGATACCGAAAGCTTGAAAACGCGTTCGGTTCACGAGCTGGATAAATCTGACAGTGACCAGGTTTCCAAAGCTCGACTTTTACCGAGCAACAAGTGTCCCTTAAAATCAATTGTCAATGGTTATAAAGGGGCGATTGATACACTGGCGGACAGTGAGAGATTGTAAGAAACCTTGGAAAATTACTGGCATCGAATCAACTCGTGTAATTTATAGTCGATGTTTCCATAGATCGAACGGATACTTCGTATTCTTAATTTAAACAGAAATAACACAATGACGAGACACCAAAATTAATTACAAATTCTCATCGTGCTTGTTGTAAAACGACGCTACACGTTCAAACCAAGTTGCGTAATTTATAATTTTTTCCATAAATTGAACGGACATTTCAACGAATTCTCAATTCGAACAATTTCACTTGGATAAAATTATAAGACGCCAACAGAGAGAAACAAAAATAGATTAAACGAAATTCTCGAGTCATTCTTTTTTTTTTTTTTTTTAATGTTAACACTGGATCGATTCTCCTTGATTTTGAAAAATTCGCTCGATTATGGCAGGCTATTGAATAATGTTATTTCGCATAATTCGCAAGGTGTCATAATTTTGTCCATTAGCGTGTCGTAAAACGCGATGCAAACGTTGAAGAAGACATAACACACAAATACAGTAAAAACGTGTCTCGAGAAGCCAAGAAAGTTTCACGTCCGAATTCGAGTTAAACCGAATTGACGTTAACAAGAACACTCTCTAGAAAAAGAGAGAGAGAGAGAGAGAGAGAGAGAGAGAGAGAGAGAGAAAAGGAAAAGTTATTTCCTCATCTTTCAGCCAAGTTGGACTTTCACGCGCCGGTTGCTTCGGCGTTGCAGGTCGAAATGCCACATAGCTGTCCCGGCTCTCTCTCTCGACTACAGTTACGAAACTCGCAAAAGTGACCTAAATCCTGGGGTAGACGCGTTACGGGGACGCTTAGAGCGATCCGAAGATGGCTGCTGCTGGCGAACACGCTGGGAAACGTTGCGCGTCAGCGAAGAACACGTGGACTCGCCTAGAATTTCATTTCGCGTCGCCCGAGTGCAGAGAGAGAGTGAACGTGCGACCGTTAACGATCCAACGCTGGGAGCGACGACGCGATTTCCGGTTCGTTTGCGATGAAAACGGCGCTTTGGCGGTAATCTGGGGAACAACAGGCTTGCAATTATTGCAATTATTGCCGAAACGTTGTCAGAAGGAATGGCCATGTCACGGATGAGTTCTACGCCGTCGGGTTTACGGAGGAAAAAAAAAAAAACACGCGAGGTTGACCTTGACCTTGGGAGTGTCAGGCTGGAGAAATTATTCTTTGTCCACGAGGTTCGAGAAAGCTGATCCATTCTCTTGAAAAATGACGAAATCAACGGATCAACGTATTCTTTGTATCGTACATTGATGTATCTGGGATAATAACTTGTTCTAAATAGTTCTAAATAGGAATTAGTCCTAAAATACTACATAGCAAAGGACAAGATACGGATCACCAGGTGTAGAGCGGGCCAGATATTTCTCTCATTTCTTTTGATAATGTTTCAAAGTGAAAGAAAAAATCAATTGTATCAATATAACTCGTTATTAAAATCACGTATTTATTTCAGTGAAGTGACTTTTGGCCCACCCTGTACATAGGATACACAAGCGCGGCAAAAAAGATCCTCCAGCCAGTTTTTTGGCCAACATTGCAACAACGTTTCTACGTAATCGATAAATAATTCCCGAGTAAAAATTGTATAGCGCAATTATACAGTACATATTACAATTACACAATTGTATCGTATGGTTTCTCAATCATGCCCTTGCAACGTAGCTCGACGCGTTAGAAAAATTCTTCCTGTCGGTCTACAACGTGATTCGCGCAAAGTTCCCCGATACGTGGGGGGGAGGAGCTAGAGTTCCCAGAATTCTCAAAGATTCGGAGCGAAAACAATCGAGAGGAACGTGCAAGAAAAACGTAGGTAACGACGATCCCAAGGATATCGGCAAGTCGCGCAAAGGGCAGAATGTAATTGCGAGAACGAATGTAAACAACTGTCGAGGAGAACACTTACGCGAGCCAACGGCTTACTGCGAGTTGTTCACCTTACTATACGGCGAGTGTCGATGATTTAATTGGTAGTCGTGGCCGTCGACGACAATAACAACAACAACAACAGCAGCAGCATCCATCATCGGCACGAACAGCCGAAAAAACCGCACTGTACTACTTCCTCGTTACCCCCCCGCCCTTCTTTGTGCTCGATGGCGACAGAGGAGACAGGAACAGCGCACCAGTGTTCACACAAAAACACAAAACACGCGGAGAAGCCAGTGGGGAGACCACTTTGTTGGCGAACCACTTTTCTTTCGCGGAAGAAACACTCGCTGATCAGCGAGTTGCCGTGTGATCGGGAAGTGGTAGCGCGCGTGAACGACACGGGCAGAGCGGAGAGGCGCCGGACGAGAGAGAGAAATCGGTTCGAGTCTCGGTTGGGATGGTGGAGAACGCGAGCAGCAAAGTTCACGAGTGCGAAGAGGCTCGTCGCGAGTTCTAGCCGGGAGAAACTGACGCGGCGAGGAAGAACACGCAGAGGATGATAAGGAGCAGAGCATGTGGTGATCGCCGACCGGGATCGATCGGCGTCCGAAGATCGAAACGTTACGCCAGTTGCTTCCACACGACGCAGAAACGAACGGTTGGCAGCGCGTTTCGGGACTGCTTCCGCCGAGACACATCGGGACACACGTGCCGCCGCATGGAAATTTTCTCCTCTTTCCGCTCGACTCGACGTGCGTCGAGACGCGCAGTTCCGTGGCGACGAAATCCGTGTGTGTGTGCGTGTGCGTGATATATCTCAACGATACCACGTGTCCACGAGACGCAACGGAATAACAACAATAGCAAAAATCACACTGAACACGATCACACTTTCGCGATCTGTCTTGGACCGCGGATTTCGAACGCGTTGTCGAGCCAGGGGAGGGGGGGAACGCGCGTGACCACCTACGAGGGGGCGAGATGAGGGACGCGCGACGAGACGAAAATCACAAACGTTTTTTTTTTTTTACCTATTCGGCGACAGACTCGGGCGATAAAAAACGATTCCTCGCGACACACTGGCCTCACGTCCCGCCGCGAACTGCGAACGCGAGACGAGCCGGTCGACCCGAGCGCCACGCTCGATCAGCGCGGAAATGCGAACTTGCACGAAGACGCGCGGAGATGCACGAACGCCAGAGATTACGATGCACGCGAATTCGTGCCCCGCGAGAGTTTGCTGAATATTTTCGCTTCCTTTTCTCTCTCTGCCGACGCGCGTTATCACGCACGTTGCGATTCCGCGTTCTTCTTTTTTCTTTCTTTCTTTCTTTCTTTCTTTCTTTCTTTCTTTTTTTTTCTGATCTCGACGACGGATCAAATCACGGCGCGAAAAATCTTTCGCGCCAAGTCTTCGACGTTTCGTCGGCGGATCTTTCGAGTCGCGTCTTTTTGACATTTACCATAGGGTAGGCTGGGCCATTGAAAGACTGAACGATATTAAACGAAAGTAACTTTTACACGTGTTTTTCTTAAATTTTTTATTACTTTATTTGGAACTTCGTTATTTTATAATTAATATACAAAGGGAGAAAACAAAACGAAACGAGTTATGACTTTTTCACGCCCTCCGGTTTTTCAGTGGCCACCCTGTATTACTCGAGAACGCGTCTCGTATTTTAATATTTATTAATCTACTTGACATTTGTGTAACATTTATATCTTTTTAATATTTATGTAACAATATTTATATAATTGAAGAACGCGTATTTTCAATATTTATCATTGCTTGATGTTCATATCTTTTTAATATTTATATAACGATGTTTATATTATTCACGAACGATCGAGGATCCGATGTAAAATTTCCACGAGAAAACGAACGAGTTTCAGAGAATACATTTTTTTTCCTTTTTTAGACAGGCACGCCTTTTTTCAACACGTCGTTTAGCAAACTTGCACGCCGAATACGGTTTCTACTTTGTGCTTCAATTTCACCCTTGTCTCTTGCACATTTTTAACACGACGAACAATAATATAATAATAATAATGTCATAATTATGTAATTCTTTTATTATATACGTACACTGTATTATACGTGTAGTTCTTGCACATTTTTCTTATGACGAACAACAATGTAATATGATACACCATTATTTTCCTTTTTTATATAATGTATTCTCTGGTTTCGAAAACCTATAATTTTCACACACTTTCTACCACGCAAACACGCGGGCACTTTGGCGACAGTTCAACACTCGACGTGTTAACCGCCCACGAGGAGGAAAAACGAGCGAGAAAGAAAAAGCTAGATAAAAACGGTTCCACCGTCTGTATCGATAATTCCGTCGTTATCGAAACTTGAAGAGGTCTAGCGTAATCGACAATTTGAAAGTAAAATTACGCGGGACCGAACACCACCCACCGGAAGCGTGCCACTGGGGACAACGAAATGCCCAGCACGACTGAATCGATCCAACGGGGGGGGGGAAGAAAATAAATGATTTCGCCGTAAAATTCCGCCACGTTAACAACGCATCGGATATATAACTGACGTCGCGTCAACGAAAACCGGTCGAGATTTATTCGAATTTGTTGTAACTCGACCCGTTGTGACTTATGATCTCGTGGTCTCTTTATTGCAAGAGAAAGTAAATTGTAAATTTTTTCCACATTACGAGACTTTCTATTCGAACATCGAGTTTAAACTTGCACGTTGATAAATGAAAACCACACGCAACATGTTTCGATGCTTCGAATAACTGTAAATCGACGTAAGAATTTCAACGAGTGACGCTCGTTTCAGAAATCGAAAAAAAAAAAAAAAAGAAATTAGAAATAGGTGTAGGAAAAAATTTTCGAGTCCAACGAAGAATATAAAGCGTCTCGTTTGTGTATCTTCGTAAAAATCATTCGGATCTGTGGAACATGGCGCGACATTACCAGTCAGCGGAACTACTCCGAAGAATTACGAATTGGTCATTTTGCCCCGAGGCACGGAAAATATTCGACGATGCACCAGCAGGGCAGATAAAAACATCGTTGACAAATTCTATTTAATTACACGTTCCCGTTGCACGATCGGTCGGCGTTTCGCCGTTTCTTCGATCGAACAGATCAAAGAATATCGTCGCCGAGAGAGATATGATAGAAATCGAGCTTGTTCGAAGACAGCAGCGACGACGAACTTGTTCTCGATCGATGGAAAAATGATTTGCACAGCGATTGTTTGGAGACTTTGAGCGTTGATCCGCACGACAGACGACGTTCGCCGAAACGCAAGAAAGCAAGATGCCTCCGATTCGGTGATGCCAGTGTACAGCCAGGAAGACAAAAGCGATGTCGCACTCGGTGAAAACTGTCTGTTTAGCAACTGGCGCATATAAAAAATAACTGGTCGCAAAGTGCCTGGGGCTCGCGTGATAAATAGTTTCAGCGAATCTCGAATACTTTTCCACATTTTGTAGGAACGAGAATAGTCGGAGGATGCGACACCATCCCGGCCAGTTGCCAGAAAATTCACCAAACGCGGGAAAATTTCGAACAATCGACAACACGTTTTTACATTGCGAACGACGATTCGACGTTTCGAGCGAAACTGTTCACTCGTAACTCTCGCTTGCGATTCTCATCTTTCAAGCAAATAATTTACTTCGATAACGCGCGAGGGAAAAAGTTGAGAGAAAATTGATCGCAAACGAGGTCTAAAGCGTCTTTCACACGTGCGAATCTCGGCGAGTTTCCACTTGTCGGCGTCTATTTCAAGCGGCGCGGTGGGAGCCTGCTCTAAATGGGTCAAAAAATAACGTGGTTAAAAGGGCGGTGGCCGAAACACAAAGTCGCGATCGGCGCGCGTAAATATCCGACGAATTCGTGGCTAAAAAAAGAAAAAAAAAAAAAAAACCCGACTGAACGTCTGAACACACGCCGTGTTTCATCCCCCGTGCGCGAGAATTTTTCTCCAACTCCCCCCTCCCGCCTCCAACCCTCTTCGCTATTCACTTCTCTCTTTCTCCACAAGTTCTCTCGGCGGACCATTCGACATGAATTTTTCCTAATTAATCAATATCACCGCGGTGGTGGTGTGGCTCGACCATGCGTACGGCTATCCCCGGCGAAGAAACCGGTGGTGAAAAACGTGGACAGGATGATAAAACACGCGGACAATTTCGTTCGGTACGTGGAAAGACAAAACGGGCCGCGTGTATCGGGGCAGATACTTCGCGGATACTCGTCGAGAATTCTTCAATAATTGATACGCCGATTATTGTATCGAGTGCACGTACCTGGAAGTGCGCCTCCATGTTTCAACCCACCGGCGATCCCCGTGTTGTTTTCATTCATTTATCAGCGTGTTCGTTTCGATCGCGTTGTCGCGTAATTCCCTCCATTTTTTCGCCCAACCGAAAGGTGAAACGTGAAAAATAATTTCTGGCAAACGAACGATAGCTCTCGTTGTTCCACCTGTTCGACTAATCTTTTCTGAATTTTACGAGTTTTGCTTTCAGAGCTTCACGATTCCGACAGAATTTTCTGGGCAAATTACGGCTCGTACGTCTGAGACAAGCAGGAGAAACAACGGAGATTTATTAATTGATCGACGTGCGATGAAATTTTGGAGGATGACGTGCGTTTTCCAAAGCTAAAGTCGTCTGAGACGTTCGCAGGTTAATAAGGATATAAAAACAATTTATGGTACATGAGACGTTACAGTTTGTTCGTAGTACATGAGATATTGATATATATCATTGCATCAATATAATAAATGTACAAGGTATTAACATATAATTATATTACAATTTATTCGTAATCGATATTTATAAATCTGAGACCATAGAAAATTGCCAATGTTAAGCTAAAGAACGAATAGAAAGTTGAAAGCGAGCACAATTTCAGCGAAATTTCTTTCACAGTGCGGTCAATCGGCGCCGAAAACCGTGAATGGAGACGAAAACAAGGAGGATAATTTCGGCGGGAAAGACCGGCGTTTCTGACAACTGGCTTGGGTTTTTGCGAGGAAACCGGGGGCTGAAAGCGTGCACGCGATCATCGTTCCCGCGACATTAAAAATCAGCACCGAGAAGCAACCGGGGGGGAGGGGGAAGAAGAAGAAGAAGAAAACTGGCGCACCTTCTGATGCATCGGGGTGGTAACAGCTGTTGAAGCAGCTGCCACGTGGCCGGCAGACACCTATGATTGTCGACGATCGTTCCGACATTTTTTCCTCCTCCCGTGTTTACAATCGATACCGGCGCTTCCCGGGCGCACTTATCGGGCGATTTTTCACTGCTCGAGCGCGAACGTTCGAGATTTTTCCAAAAGTAGCAATCGAGGGGCGATTCGAACTGAATGAGAATCGCTATTTGGATTCGATGTTTTTCGCCAACCGTTGTTCCCCCAATTTATTCCAACAATTTTCAATTAAAGATCAAAAGCTTTCGATTTCATACTTGGGCAAAAAAAAAAAAAAAAAAAAAAAGAATTCCGTAAGAAATGATAATTTTCATTTGAAAGAAGAAATGCTTCGAAGATTTAATTCGAAAAATAGGACACATTCAGAAGTGAATTAATATAGCCAACGATATATCGCTTTTACTGAAGTTCGTTAAATTTAAACAATCCTCCCGATGATGTGTTAACGTAGAATTTATATTGATTACAAAAATGAATTAATATGAAATTGTACACTCATGATAGGGTTTCATCTTTGGCCACTCTGCGACTCTGTTGAGCGGACAGTTTGATACGCGAATACGCTGACAGTGAACGAGACAATAACCCCTTCATCGGACAAGCAGCACAACAGTTAAATTTTGCCGCGCAATGTAACTAACTGGTGGGTAGAAAAATTATCGTTTAACACGTTTCACAGTTGTAACGCTTTACGAAATTGTTTGACAATATAATTTTGCACGAAATGTTTCAAAACAGGGACAGACACATAAACCTACGTAGCAAATTTTACGACAACAGTGACTCTATCGTCGTCTGTCATTCTTCGAACAAACAACGCATTTTCTTGCTGCGCTTCGTCCATCACTAACGCCAGTACAAATCGAAGAGAAATGCCTAGGAGTCAGCCCGAGAGGATTCTTATCCGAAGACTAGGTAATAACTTCAACGAAATTGTCTTTGCGACACATTTGTAAAATTTGTCTCGTCAACGTTAGGTAAAAGTCGACAATCGAGATGTCTTTCGTCGTTCCGAATTTATACAAACAACACGAATTCCAAACTGACATATCTAATGAACGAAAGACGAACTATTTATGTCGTTTAATAGTAGTACCACTTCTTGTAGATTTGATACCAACTTGTGATCATAACCTCACTTTTATCAACTGTGAATTTACAACAATATGATCTCCATACCGATATGTCTAATGAACGAAAGAAAAACTATTTATATCATTTGATGGTTCTCCTTGTATATTCGATACTTCTTACGACCATAACCTCACTTTTACCAACTGTGGATTTATACAAACAATATGAACTCCAAACTGATACATCTAAGGTTTAAAAAAAAAAAACTATTTATATCGTTTGATGGTTTTCTTTGTAGATTTGATACCACCTGTGATCATAACCTCACTTTTATCAACTGTGAATTTATAACAATATGAACTCTATACTGATACATCTAACGTGTGAAAGAAAAGCTATTTATATCATTTGATGATTCTCTTTGTAGATTTGATACCAGTTGTGATCATAACCTCACTTTTATCAACTGTGAATTTATACAAACAATATGAACTCCAAACTGATACATCTAACGTTTGAAAAAAATAACTATTTATATCGTTTGATAGTTTTCTTCGTAGATTTGATACCACCTGTGATCATAACCTCACTTTTATCAACTGTGAATTTATAACAATATGAATTCCATACTGACATATCTAACGTGTGAAAGAAACCTAACCTATTTATAACCATTTGATGGTTCTCTTTGTAGATTTGATACCACTTGTGATCATAACCTCACTTTTATCAACTGTGAATTTATAACAATATGAATTCCATACTGACATATCTAACGTGTGAAAGAAACCTAACCTATTTACAACCATTTGATGGTTCTCTTTGTAGATTTGATACCACTTGTGATCATAACCTCACTTTTATCAACTGTGAATTTATAACAATATGAACTCCATACTGATATATGTAACGTGTGAAAGAAAAGCTATTTACATCATTTGATGGTTCTCATATATTCGATACCAGTTGCGATTATAACCTCACTTTTATCATCTATGAATTGATGTTAATTTTTTACGGTGACTATAGTTACCATTAGATGGATTACATTTATTAGTATGGAAAGGATGAAAACCGTATTCGTTCGTGAACGATTAACCTATTTAACCCGCCTTAACCTCTCAGCTGCGAATGATGATTATAAACAGATTTTTTGTTCAAAGACGAGTATACTCGTCAGGCGAGAAAAGTAATTACAATTTGTTACCTAAATTTAATCGTTTGCGAAAAATAAGACATATTTGTAAATTTTTACAATATTTCGCCATCAGAATTGAATGGTTGTTTTTTCTTGAGTTTGGAGACTTTTCATATTAACTGATCCGAATTCTTTAATCGTTAGTATCGAAGACTGAGCTAATTTCTCTCTCTCTCTCTCTCTCTCTCTCTCTCAGCCACGCGATCTCTGCTCGATCACTTTAATTTTCAACGACGCGAGCGAGCAAGCAAGTCGGGGTAGTACGTGCCTCTCGGTTGCGAGCGCGGAGAAACGCGCAGTATCAAGATAGGTCTACGTATACGATAATACGATAAAGAACAAACTGTTGGTGAGCACGGGCATCGCGCGCTATCCGACCGGCAGGTGAGTCGGGCAATCGGTTGGCGAAACCACGCGATTATTTTTTCCTTTTTTTACCTGTCACAACGGGCCCCGCTCCGCTCCGCTGCTCACTCTCTCTCTCTCTCTCTCTCTCATGGCATTCGAGGTTCGTAACACGTTCTCGTTGCCCGGCTTAGGAAAATAACACCGTCCACATACACACACATACACGCACGCGCACATGACGCGCTTTCGCAACGATCACACGATGCTCACCAGCAAGCGTTCATCACCAAAAGAAAGAAAGAAGGAAGAAGAAAAAGAAGACGACTCGCAAGTGTCGTAATTCTGGCCAACCCCTCTTGCTAATATGTCCCCTTCTTCTCTCCTGAATCGCGCGGGAGGAACGCAACGACAAGGGGGAGAAGACAGAAAGAGCGAGAGCGAGCGACAGAGAGCGGAGTCCCGCGTGCAGATTTGAAAAGGCATCATGCGCCGATCCTGTTAAATTTTCAGAGATGAGAAAACAATGGGGGTAAATGCTGTTTCTACAGGGGGGAAAACAGAGCCTGACGTTGGGGGTGCGTTAATCTCTCTCACTCTCTCTCTCTCTCTCTCTCTCTGGCGCTCCTTCGTCCAGACTTTTCTCATCTTGCTTCTTCCCTCTTGCCGCTGCAACAACGAGGAGGAGAACCATGGGGAGGGGAGGGGGGCGGCGAAGGGTCTGACATCGACAATAGAGGCATCGAGGAAGTCGAACTCGGGGATCTATGCGAAGAAGGAAAAAGGATCGACCGACCGAGAGTGCAGAGTGGAGAGTGGAGAGTGGAGAGTGGAGTAGAGACAGACAGACAGGCACACAGGACAGACAGACAGACAGACAGACACACAGACAGAGAGAGAGAGAGAGAGAGAGAGAGAGAGAGAGAGAGAGAGAGAGAAGGTTGATTCTGCCTGTACAGAGAAAGAGAAATAGAGATACGGTTCCACGCTGTGGAAAGGCAGCGTCGGTCCTAAGCCCAATTAGCAATTTAAGGCAATAAGCGGGCGCACTCTCCCCTTGGTTACGTTTCCCGCGTTCGGTACACTCGACATTATTCCTGAAGGGAGACGATTCTTCCACCCTCGTTCCCCTGCCATATCTCGGTCCACCGGGCCTCACTTTTATTTCTCTCCCTTACTTACCTCCTCTATACACCACCTTTGCATCGGTGAATCGCATAAACATCGCGGACGCCACAGTAGGCAGAGACAAACGCAAGAGTGCATGTACGCGTGTTACAGGAAAATTAGGGGGATGTTATATCGATATGATGCTGCGATCGATTTTTCTTCTTCACTTTCATTTCATTGGTGGCAATGCACCGTACGAAATGCTGGAAGTACCCTGAGTTTTGTGAGCAGTATACACACACACATATATATGTATTAACAGAACGAGGATCGTTCGTTTGGTTCTTTTTTTTTTCTTTTTTTTTTTTTTTTTGAAAAATGCGAAACTAACCATCTTCCATTTGACTCGAAACGTGTTCGTTCTTAGAGGAATCGATATTATCACGCAATCGAATTCTCGGGCGGGTGCTCTTTCGAACGCGAACAGGTTGAAGAGATTAGCTTCGAGAGAGAGAGAGAGAGAGAGAGAGAGAAAAGAGGAGTTTGAATGGGCCGAGTTTGATGATGATGAAAAAAAAACCGGCGCGCGCGTGTGTGTGTGTGTGGAGGAAAGATGGCCTCTTGCTCTTTTAACGAGCACATTCTCTCTATATTGGCTTTCGCGTTTTAATCGCTCTTTCTTTTTAATCTCTCTCTCTCTCTTTCCGTGTATACACACACAGGAGAGAGGAGGAAATGCGAAATGCATTCTTAACTCGCTGCCCCTTTCCTTCTTTCTCCACTCCCCCCGTCGTTCCGGGGGCCACAATGGCGGGTTTACCGAGCGGATGAGCGAAGGAATGGTACACACGGCGAGTGATAAATAAGAGAGAGAGAACGAGAGTTTATGGGCGACGCCACCCTAACCACTAACGCGCGCCCAGTAGACTTCTTCTTCCTTGCCATTCGGGCATTCGCGAATTATGCGTCATGCCGAGGTGAATGCATTCACATTGACGCGATACCGGAAGGAAGACAGGACGACGACGAGGACTACGACTACGACTACGACGACGACGACGACGACGACGACGACTAACGTCACGGGGACGCAAGACAAATTTACCAAAGCGGGCAGCCACAATGGGCGTTCTTTTCGCTATTTCGGGGGCTCCGGCTGGATTCACCGTGCCCGATTACCATTATACCGAACACCAAGAGGCTACTCGACTGTGACAGTCGTCCCTTTTCGAGGCAAGAATTCTCTCTGTACATACTTTAGGTACAATTGGTGCAATAATTCTCCTTATAGACAGATGCACGTAATATGTATGTATATGTGTGACAGTTACGTTGATTAACACTAGAACTACCACACACCAGTCAAAATCACTGGTTTGTACAATTTTATTTTAAAATTTCTATTTCACGTTGCAACCCCCCCCCCTCCCCCGCAATCCGATGCAATGACTTTTTTTTACAGCGATAACTAAAGAAATAATAATGAATTTTATTTTATTTTTATTTATTAGACATCGAAATAATTTCGGTAGGAATAACTTCGTCTTAACTGTCGATAGTTTCTCTCTGTACATATTTTAGGCACAATTGGTGCAATAATTCTGCTTATAGACAGATGTACGTAATATGTATGTATATGTGTGACAGTTACGTTGATTAACACTAGAACTACCACACACCAGTCAAAATCACTGGTTTGTACAATTTTATTTTAAAATTTCTATTTCACGTTACAACCCCCCCCTCCCCCGCAATCCGATGCAATGACTTTTTTTTACAGCGATAACTAAAGAAATAATATAATGAATTTTATTTTTATTTATCAGACATCGAAATAATTTCGGTAGGAATAACTTCGTCTTAACTGTCGATAGTTTCTCTCTGTACATATTTTAGGTACAATTGGTGCAATAATTCTGCTTATAGACAGATGCACGTAATATGTATGTATATGTGTGACAGTTACGTTGATTAACACTAGAACTACCACACAAAATGACTGGTTTGTACAATTTTATTTTAAAATTTCTATTTCACGTTGCAATTTTTTCCCCCCCGCAATCCGATGCAATGACTTTTTTTTACAGCGATAACTAAAGAAATAATATAATGAATTTTATTTTATTTTTATTTATTAGACATCGAAATAATTTCGGTAGGAATAACTTCGTCTTAACTGTCGATAGTTCTAGTGTTATTATTGATTAATGTTATACGTAATATATACGTTGATTAATAATCTTTTTGCAAAATGATACACTTCAACATTGAACGAGACATTGCTCGCGACGCTACCAGGTAATTTCACTTTGTTTATTGTTTCTTAGCACTTTAGTACTTCGCGTCTCCTTCGAAGGGTTTTTCTTCTCTTTTCCTTTCCATTGTTATAGCAGGTGGGAATATTTTTTGGAAAATATGCCCATTGCTCGCGAACGAAACGGCCGCGGAAAATAAACAGTTCTTTTTACAAGTTTCCAGTCGAAACGTCGTGAAGGAATATTTTTCAGTCTTTCCTGTGTTCGTTACGAAATAAAAGAAACGAGTGACACGTCATTTCAGATGTTAACAGTAACAGTAACTATATTTTCTTCAAAGATAAAATATTAAAATATCACGTTTTTTTTTTTTTTTGGAAATTAATTTCTAATGTAAAATTGCGCTGCTATTTTCTTCAAGCTAATGCACAAATTAGGGTAACAGTGACTAATTCTTGGGAATTTCTATTAAGTTGAAGTCAAGTCGTTCGACGATGTTTCTTCGAAACGTTGATTTAACGCTAGAACTACAACGACAGTTAAGACAAAGTTATTTCTACCAAAATTATTTCGATTTCTAATAAAATGAAATTCGTTGTATTATTTCTTTAGTTAGTCACTGTAAAAGTCATTGCGTCATTGCGGGAGGAAAGAAATTGTAACGTGAAATAGAAATTTTAAAATAAAATTGTAAAACCAGTCATTTCGACTACTTGTGATAGTTCTAGTGTTAAACAAAAAGATAGTTCGAAGAAGATCGAAGAAATTTTCTACAGAAAAAGAGAAGCATTACACGATCGAAGGCATTGAGGATGATCTCGAGAGATGATTCATCTCCTCATCTGTTAAAAATTTTTTATCCGATTCTGAGATCGTTCGAACTTTGACCTGAACTTCCTTTTTTCTTCGCGAGAGAAATTTTCGACATTTTACGAGAGCGAGCACACAGCTGCCCAGAACTCGCGTTTTATCGCTCGACAATGGAACACAGAAGCGTTTTATGGTTTCCGTGAAGAAATTTCGCGCCGCCTTATCGGCCGTTGCTCCGCCAAGACGAGGTCTGCCAACTTCGCGCCAAATCAGTACACACACAAACACTATATACGACCACATAGTTCTCACGTTTCAAGCAATCACGCGTGATCAACGACGACAATTGGGATTTCTCTCCGCGCGAAATTAACGCTAGAATTGACGAGAAAATGACAAATATATATAATTTCTTGTTACTTGGAAATTTTACCGAGGTAAAATAATGCGTTCTTCGGAAATTCGAATGATTCTTCGAACAACGTGTGAAAGAACGATCGCGTGACTTGTCGCATTATTAAAATTTTCCACTTTTTTTTCATTTTAATGTTTAGTCGTTGTTGGCTCAGATTTTTCCTCGAAAATGCACGAATATTTCTTTTACACGCGTTTCTATTTCGAGAACACGCATTCTCTGCATTTTCACTTATACTTCACACCTCACTTGGTGTAAATTGGATTAAACCCTTTTGCGGAAAATGAAACGTACTTGCAAGTTTTGGACTTGTAATTTTTAGATTGTTCCGAGACTAGACTTTTCTAGAAAATGTGCCATGTTCCAGGCTGAAATGACATTTTACTTTCCCTCTCTTTCGTTCGCGCGACGCCGTGAATTCTTTCTTGAAGAAACCTAACCTCCAAATTGCGAATGACTTCGTTTAATTCACTTTGCTCGTTACTTGAACTAAATTTTTAGCGGAAGATAAGACATATTCACAAATCTCGGACATTTTGAAACATTTTCAGACTGGGCTCGACTAGTTGTTTTCGCATCGTTTCTAAATATTTCCTTCATACGATCGCTTGTCGCCGCCATCTTGCGCGACCTGTTGCGACTTCTACAACTTGTGCAAGTCAAGTTTCGTAAACGACATCGATAAATTTATTGACTTTGCGTAAAAAAAAAAAAAAAATTAAAAAACCAGGCTCACTTCCTAGTAATTTAATACAATTTTACAATTAACAGCTGCGCGTAGCCTGACATAGTTTGACCGTCGTTCCAGAGAAGGTTGAAGTTTCGCTCGAAATTTTCGCTTTTTTAAAAGAACTGGAAAAAAGCTTCTGCCGCGAGACTAGTACATCTGTACGAGATTCGAAATTTATTTATTATCACGAAGACGAGGAAACTTGCAGAAGCTAAGAGTTAACTCAATCGAAGCCAAAAAAAAACCTTCGTTTCGAGTAACCGAGCTCGAGAATCGGGGAAAAATTGGAAACACGATCGAAAACAAGCGCGACGTTGCACGTAGGATACGCGTTGTATTGGGCAGAGAATCGAACAGCCGAGAGGCCGTATCGAACGTCGTCTGAATTACTCATGTGGTTCTCGCTCGCCAGGACGTCTCACATGGAAGCCGCAGCGCGATCGCTCGTAGACTGTAGACTTACGTGCCGCGTTTTGTGATCAATAACCCGTTGTTCTTTCCTTCTTTCCTCTCCTTTTTTTCCCCTCTTAACGCGCTGCAACATATCGCGGGCGTCGGTCCGCGGGGGCCGACACCTCGCCGATCGTTCGCGCGGCGTCGGTCCGCCGGGACCGACGCTTGGCGATATTCGTTTAGCCAACGTCGCACGCTTTATCCTGGCCGATACGCTTGATTTTCACTACCATAAAAAATACACGTAAAAAAAAAACTATAATTTGCTAAATATAAAAAATACACGTCCGTGTTGACGAGAGTTGCGAAGGTTCACAAGAAGACACTCGGCAAAGCCAAGAAACGAGGCTGTTGGACGTATCGCGAACGAACAACACACGCGGCGAGAGCAGAAGAGAGAGAGAGAGAGAGAGAGAGAGAGAGAAGTATCGGCGCGCGTCTTGGCGACAGCGGCCGGGTGCCATCGGCGATTTTTATTCCAACGTCCGAGGCGTAGAGCCCCGATTGGCTGATGAAAGGCGCGGAACAGAGTATCGGCCTGTGCACGAGGATCGATAAAAAGAGTTGCAGAGCCGAGGAGAGCCTCGCGGCCCGGGGTAAACGCCCAGGGGGCCCCACCGCCGAGCGGGAGAGTACAACATTCAGGATCACGAGTGTTCTTCTTCCATCAGATTAATGAATCGCAAAGTGCATTCACGCACGTCGTTTGTTTGATAAAAGTCGAGAAAAGGGGGGGGGGGGGAAGGAAGATCGCGCGTACGCGGCACGCGAATTTCACAATCCTCCGAGGATCAGGAGGCCTAAACACGCTTAACGGGAGGCAACACTCTCTCTCTCTCTCTCGCTTATATCACGAGGAAACACGACGACGAGTTCCGACGAAAAGAACGTATGCTCTCTCAGTCAGGAATCCGCCGAGATCGAAACAAAGTCGATCGGTGTGTGCGTCGATCCAGTCCACGTGAGAAACACAACAGATGCCTCTCAATTCGACGAACGTGTTTTACGAGACGAGACGAGACGAGACGCGAGACGTTGAACCACCGATCTCCTCGGTGTAACGAACCGAAAGGTTAACCTTGACCCAGGGAACAAAGGGGGAACCAGTCGTCGTCGTCGTCGTCGTCGTCGTCGAGAAGGAACGTCGGCAAAGTTGTCGAGTAAGAAACAATCGCGAAAGAGTTTTGGCGAAAGGTGGCCGGGTACATAGAAAGCTAGGAAGAGAAAAAGGCGAAACGAGGATCGATGGTGGCTGCAACCGCGACGCTGAGGGTAAATGGCACGGAGCTGGGAGCCGCGCGCGCGAGGGTGAGGTCCGCGAGGAGGGTAACCTTGACCCGGGGATGAACGACCCTCTCCTCGTAGCACGTGGCGCCCCTTTCGTCGCTCTCCTCCCTCTGTTCTGGACTTTCACGACTTCCATTCCAACCCTCTTACTCGTCCAACGCCGCCGCTACCCTCTCCCTCTCCCCTCCTCCTCCACCGCCGCCGTGTCCTCCTTCCCCTCCCCCACTACGGCGGAGCCGGCGTCGCGCTGATTCTCCTCTTTCTCCCTTCTCAACCCCCTGCGACCACCTCCTCAATCTGTCCTCTGCACAAGGGTGGCTGCTACTCGCTCTCCCTTCTCTCTTCTTCGCCCTTCAATCCTACTACTACTACCACCACCACCATCACCGTCAACCCTCCTCCAAAGCTCCTTTTCTCTTTCCCTTTCGATATCAAACCGTTTCTCTTTGCTTTCTCTTTCTACGCACTCTCGCTCTCTGTGCAAACTTATCGCCAGCAGCATAGCACTCGGGCTATCCCACCGGGGGCCCTGCTATCTACGCGACTCTCTCTCTCTCTCTCTCTCTCTTTCTCTCGCGTCTCTCTGCAGCGCCAGCAGACACCGGCACACCACTCCCTCTTTTTTCTTCTACTTTTTTTTTTTTGCTCTCTTTCCTTTTCATTTCCAGCGTCGTCCCTGTGTGTTTTCCACGCACAGGACGCGACGCGAGAGGTAAGAGAAACGAGAGGGAAATTTCAAGGCCAGGGTACAAACGTACCCTGGCGGAAAACAACGATCCCTCTACCGCGTTCGGGTCACGCGAAACAGAGACACGGTTTTCCACGTTCTCGGCGAGAATCTCGCTGATTTACGCAGACATTATTTATCGTTTTCGACACTTGTGTAACGTGGGTTTTGGCTTGGCCAAGAAATCTGGCCGCCGAATGAAAGAAACGAACGCGCGAGACCAATCGAACGACAACTTCTCCTCCTTGTTGAAGGAAAACAATTTTCGCCCAACGACTGCTCGTCTCACGCACAATTGCGAGAAGTCTCTTTTCATCCTTCGCGACCTCCCCTTTGCCAATTTAAATCGCGCGCGATTGCTCGTCGTCCAGCTCTCTCTCTCTCTCTCTCTCTATCACACACGCACACACAGCTTTCCGATCGAACGATCTTTCTTTTTTTTTCTTTACTCCGGACTGTATTTCAATACTTGGAAAAAAAAACGGAATCGAACCGGCAGAAACGCTCGACTGGATGGCCACACGCTTAATCTCGAAAGGGAGGACGATTGGCAAAAGAGGCCGCGATTGAAAGAATCTGTTTGCTCTGCCATAATGAAAGAGGACTTGATTTTGAAAGACACGCCCGATGCCTCGTCCTCTATCCCGTTCCACGGCCCCATAATCCGCCACGCGCTTTATCCCGTTATCACAGTCACGCGAATACCGGGATTCTGCTGCTGCTGCTGCTGCTGCATCCGCGCGGCATTTAAACTCGACAAGTGGCCCCACGTGTTACGTGGCCGTATATCGAAATAACGAGTGTAACAGAGTCACGTGACACATCCACTGTTCGCGCAAAGTTCGAAGCGCGAAAAATTGGAATTTCCAGAATTTAATTTGGTAGAGAATTCCCCAAATTTGGCGCGGTACGAAAAATTTCCAAAATTTGGGAGAAAATTTCCAAGATTTAATTTGGTACGAAAATTAATTTTTGTATTTAGTTTGGTGGGAATTTTTAAAATTTGGATTGGTAGAAAATTTCCAAAATTTAATTTGGTACGAAAATTCAAAATTTGGTTTGCTATGAAGTTTGGTACAAAATTTCCAAAATTTAATGATATAAAGTTTGGTGGGTAATTTTTAAAATTTGGATTGGTAGAAAATTTCCAAAATTTAATTTGGTACGAAAATTTCAAAATTTGGTTTGCTATGAAGTTTGGTAGAAAATTTCCAAAATTTAGTTGGATATAAAGTTTGGTGGGTAATTTTTAAAATTTGGATTGGTAGAAAATTTCCAAAATTTAATTTGGTACGAAAATTCCAAAATTTGGTTTTTGCTATGAAGTTTGGTACAAAATTTCCAAAATTTAACTGAATATACAGTTTGGTGGGTAATTTTTAAAATTTGGATTGGTAGAAAATTTCCAAAATTTAATTTGGTACGAAAATTCCAAAATTTGGTTTTTGCTATGAAGTTTGGTACAAAATTTCCAAAATTTAACTGAATATACAGTTTGGTGGGTAATTTTTAAAATTTGGATTGGTAGAAAATTTCCAAAATTTAATTTGGTACGAAAATTCCAAAATTTGGTTTTTGCTATGAAGTTTGGTACAAAATTTCCAAAATTTAATTGGATACAAAGTTTGGTGGGTAATTTTCAAAATTTGAATTCGTAGAAAATTTCCAAAATTTAATTTGGTACGAAAATTTCAAAATTTGGTTTGCTATGAAGTTTGGTACAAAATTTCCAAAATTTAACTGGATACAAAGATTGGTGGGTAATTTTTAAAATTTGGATCGGTAGAAAATTTCCAAAATTTAATTTGGTACGAAATGCCCAAAATTTGGTTTGCTATGAAGTTTGGCACAAAATTTCCAAAATTTAGTTGGGCACAAAGTTTGGTAGAAAATTTTCAAAATTTGGTATTGATAGAAAATTTCCAAAATTTGGTTTGCTATGAAATTCCCAAAATTTGGTTTTGGTACGAAAAATTTCCAAAATTTGGTTCGGTACAAAATTTGGGAGAAAATTTCGTCGGACACCAAAGTTTGATGCAAAATTTGAAAATTTGGTTTGATAGAAAATTTCCAAAATTTGCTACGATATAAAATTTCGCATGAAATTTCCAAGATTTGATTCTGTACAAAGCGTCTGGCACGAAATTGCCAAAATTTGGTTTCGTACAAACTTTGGCGAAAAATTTCCAAAATTTATTATTTCTTTTATAGGCAATAACAGATCGTATCGAAACGACGATCGGCCGCGAAAGTACAATGGAGAGGCTAGAAGAATCGAAAGGAACTATCGAAATGGCGCGACAGGTGGGAAGCGGTGATCCGAGCACTTTAGCATGTAGCCAGCCAGCCTTAAGATCCATCGTGTCCCACAGTCGATCGATTAATGAATCCGCGAGAGCCCTCCCCCCAAACTTTCACTTTTCCTATTCTCAACGATCCAATTAATCCCCTGTTAAAACTGATCGATCAAACCTCGATATACCGACTTAAATTCGATGTACAAAATTCCTCGACCAAACGAGACCAACGAAGGATCGAGCAGTCGTCACTTACCCCTTTGCGTTTTTCGTCCCCCCTTTCGAAAATTGTCCTCTCACCTGGCCAATCAACTCATCGACAAATTCGATTTTCTCGTCAAACTCGAAATCGAGTCGATGGGTCGATCGATCGAGGCGACTCGAGTTTATCCGAAAAAATTCCGGGATGGAACACGTGTGCTTACCTGAAACAGAGAAAGAAACGAAACTCGTTAGAAATATTGGCCGAGCTTCGAGATACGAGAGAAGAAAACGCGGAAGGTGGTCGCGCAAGCGTTGAACATAAGTACGCGCGGGATTAGCAGTGCCGTGGGTACGTCGGAACCTACCGAACACCGATCGATTCGGCGAGACTACGAAAGTTTGTACTACGTAAACTGATTACACGGCTGCCCGATTCGCGCCTACGAAAATTGACGGCGTGTACGCTGATAACGAAGATGGGTCCGTCATTTCGTGCCAGTTCGGGGGGCGCGAGCGTGCCTCTCTCTGCCTTTCGCTTCTTCCCTTTTCTCCCTTTTCTCCCGGTGTTAAAATATTTTCACACGAGGTGGGATCTCCATCGCGTAATAAAAGCCCCCGGGGGCGCGCCACTCGCATCATCCCTGCACCCTTTACCATCGATTTTCTTCACTTTCTTCGATTTTCTCCAGCGAGAGTCGATACACGACTAGAGAGCCAGACGAGCGAAGCAAGCTTGACAAAACTACGCGCGCAACGTGGTATTTTACCCCGAGAACAGAACCGCTGAAATTTTTTTTCTACCGACCCTCGGTAAAAACAACTTTAAGCCCAAACCGAACGGGACGGTTCCCCCCTGGTTTCCATCTGTGAGGATAGGTTAGGTTTCTCTCTTTGAAAATGGCGGAATATTGTACTTAACCTCTTGCCTTACAAGATTATAAATACAGAATGTCCCTATTTTGTCGGTACATTTTAGGACCAAAAATTAAAAAAATAAAAAAAAAAAAATTTCTTTGTTGACAAACTGTACGAAAATTCGAGATAACTAAAGCAAACATTCGCGTGATAAGTTTTTGCTTGGATACAAGCAATGGCTGAATCAGCCGTTATTCACAGAGATGGACAGGTCATCAGATCTCACGTCATTGTGGAGAGTATTAAAACGAACGAATTATTATAACACAACAGTTAATTAAACTTAATGATTGAAATTAAAAGTCAATGCGGGAAGAGTTAATAACACGCAAGGAATTTGCAATGCGCTTAAATGAAATGAGAGAAAATCAAGTAGAAATGTAGTAAATTCAACATTGGATAGATGTCAAGATTGATTCGTAAAACTGGACGACACTGTGAAATGAAATCAACAATAAGATAGGTAAATATCGTCAACTCTTATTTCGAATTTCCGCTGTACTTCCTCAACGAGCATATGTGACATTTTTTATTTAATTTCACTCATAGAATCTATCAAGAAAATTATGCCGAGAAAAATAGAGACACCCTGTATATAACTCGTATCAATCTAATTTAAAGAAATAAAATTGAATGTTGAAATTCACATTTCGCGGCACTTTCTCCTCCAAGTCGAAACCATAATTCTTGCCACTCGTTATTATTCAAAGGATTCCATACATACATACATATACACACATATATATATATATATATATATATATATATCGACATGGTTAAATCCGATCGTAACCGATTCGGTATCTGTGTCGCGAAATCTTCTCTATTATGAATTTGGGGAAAGTGGCAGGCACGAGAGTTAAAAAGCAAATCGGCCGTCGTATCTTTAGCGATCGACGTCCAACAAATTTGGCAGTCGTATCTTCTAACGTGACATACCTCGATCGACGTTCACTTTTGACCCACATTTCGACGAACGATTCGCCCGTTTTTCCCTTCCTCTCCCTCGTTCCCCCTCTCGCACACCCTCTGTCACGGATTATCTCAATTAAGCATTCCATAATTATGTTATTTTACAGTCGAAGAGAATTCCGATCATTTTTCTTTGTCAAAATTAGACTGCATTGTATGAAATACAGGGTGTGCCAAAAGTCACTTCTTACTAAACTTAATCCGTAATTTTTTTATTACATGTATTTAATAAAATTGGTTTCTTTTTATATTTTGACGTTTTATTAAAAAAAAAAAGGTGGGAAGAAACAGTCAAAATTAGACTGCATTGTATGAAATACAGGGTGTGCCAAAAGTCACTTCTTACTAAACTTAATCCTTAATTTTTTTATTACATGTATTTAATAAAATTGGTTTCTTTTTA
Source organism: Tetragonula carbonaria (assembly GCA_032399595.1). Lineage (NCBI taxonomy): Eukaryota > Metazoa > Arthropoda > Insecta > Hymenoptera > Apidae > Tetragonula > Tetragonula carbonaria. The sequence goes on from JAUCRC010000006.1 coordinate 16,962,078, forward strand.
TATTTTGACGTTTTATTAAAAAAAAAAAGGTGGGAAGAAACAGTCAAAATTAGACTGCATTGTATGAAATACAGGATGTGCCAAAAGTCACTTCTTACTAAAATTAATCAGTAATTTTTTTATTACATGTATTTAATAGAATTGGTTTCTTTTTATATTTTAACGTTTCATTAAAAAAAAGTGGGAAGAAACTTTTTGCCCACCCTATATTGTATCATATTCATGTTCTGCATATTTAGTGAACACTTTCTTGGCGAAATGTTTGAAATGACAGTTGCGTGTAACGAGATACTCATTGGAATTAGAATTATCATTATACAATTTCAATAAATGATTGTACAATTTCATTTTTAAATTAAATTTTTAAATAAATTTAAATTTAAAACAATATTATAACAATCAAACTCATCGACAAGTGCTCACAAAATGCGGATATTCTTGTCAAAATTAATACTGATCTCTGCTTGGGAAGACACGTAATTGTATAAATCTATTTATTTCAATTATTTAAATTTAAATCATAATGACCTGTATCTGAATATATATATATATATATATATATATATATATAATATTTACACTATACATATAATACATATTTTCATTCCTAGTCTACCGTGAAAACGTTCGCACGTATCCCACAATTTGCTAGGCTGAATTTCAACTTCCGGGATTCCTGCACTTTCGTGGAATTCGTTCCCTCAAAGTTCGCAGCGGGAGCGTAATTGTCGGCACCAGCAATTTGCGATTAATTACATTGGAGATGAATCTCGCGACAGCCACTACGAGGAGAGACGTGTCAGGTCGAAACCGATCCGACAAACACGTGGAGGTTACGCGCTCGAGACGACGGAGATGAAGGTGTTGCGCGTCTGGGCATCTGGGAATAGCGAGAGGCCCGCTTCTAGGAAAGCGAAATTATTTATGGCGATGCGAAATTAAAGAGTGTTGTCCGCCCCGTTTGAAGAAGCACAGGCGAACACGGGCCCTCCGATTCCGGCGACCTTGGCTGCTGGCTTCGACTCACGCCTCTCGCCACCCCCTCCCCCACTCTTCCGCCAACGGCGAGCTATCGTAGACGAAACACCTGTTTTCTTCGTCGAAAAGTTCTACTCTTTCTCCACCTTCATATTCCAACGATCGGAACGAGACGAAATCGTAATTTTCTAAAAAATTACACGGCTAAGAAGTTATTTGTTTCTCATCGACGAATTTCGCGAATTTCTCGGCCCTCGTTAACCGTCAGACTAAAATCGTACTAAAATCGTCTGGGTCAGATGACCGATTGAGAAATGCGACTTAAAATTCTATATTCGTTCTTACTCCGCTCCAAAATAACTTCCTTTTTTGTTCCACTGACTCTCGTCAAAGAAACGTGAATATACAATTCCTTTCTCATCTTTCTTATCCGAAGATTATGTCGTCACTGTTTCAAAATTGACAATTGCCTGTATTTTCCCGAATATTTATTCCCGATATATTCGAGGCACCCGTAACGTCGTTTTCTCCAAATTTAATAAACATCGCCATGTAGTAAGAATAATTTAACTTGTTACAACATAACTTATATTCTAGTTAAATATATCGACATTTAGTGTTAAATTACATTGTAGATTATTGTACTGACTCTTAACCTCTATCCAGTGATATATCATACCGACGAGTTCAAAAAGAAAGCGACCGAATTATTGTATACGAGTTTGGTCACTCGTTATGGTCCGCGCACCAGTTGCCGGCGCAAGAGGTTAAAATTCTGTATTCGTTCTTACTTCCTTCGTTCCGAAAATTAGTTTTCGTTTGTTCAACCGACTCTCGTCGAAACGAGAATGTACAATTCTTTTCTCATCTTGTTATCTAAAAGTTATTTCGTGCACTGTTTCAAATTCTCGAAATTTGTTCCCAATATATTAGACCGTCGTTTTCTTCAAATTTAATAAACATTGCCATCTAGTGAGAATAATTAATTGTTGCAACCATAACCTATATTCTAGTTAAATATATCGACATTAAATTACATTGTAGATTAACAACTGTATTGACTCTTAACCTCCAATGACGTGCTAAAATTGCAATATTTTCTCAGTTTTAAATATATATTTAGACGTAACCCAAGAAAAACGAATAATAAATTTACTACTTCTTAGTAATAATTTCTATCCAGTGATGTCATATCGACCAATTGAAAAAGAATTATTGTATACGAGTTTGGTCACTCGTTATGATTCGCGAACCAATTGCCAGCGCAAGAGGTTAACTTTTAGAGAATCTTTCTATCCCAAAATTGCAATGCTTTCTTAGTTTTAAGTATATTTAAACGTCACTCGGGCAAAACGAATAATAAATTTATTACTTCCTAGTAATAATTTCTATCCAGTGATATATCATACCGACGAGTTCAAAAAAGAAAGCGACCGAATTATTGTATACGAGTTTGGTCACTCGTTATGGTCCGCGAACCAATTGCCAGCGCAAGAGGTTAAATAAAATAAAATTTTGTACAGTATAAAAAGGATATTACGAGTTACTCTTAAAATACACATATTTATTCCCTACACACACACACACTTATACGTACCGTAACCGGTCAAACAACTGATTATGAAATAATTTTATGAAATAACCAATGACCGGTTACGGTAAGGATACGTACATACATGTAAACTGTCCCGATCGAGAGACATGCTACCACGAAAAAACGATCGATCTCGGCTGCTCTCGGATCCTCTCGAAGGACTCTTCCTAACGAGCCCCGGATACGAGAGCCACGCGTTTCTATCCGAGTACCCAAGCGTGTGTAGATGCTGGTCGCGTGTCGATGTTAGTAGCTCCTGGCGAAATGGAAGGACGAACGAAGGAGAGAGCGAGATCGTCTGTGAAATCGGGAACGAAAAGGAGACAACCCAACCACCGCTTCAGGAGGGAGAGATGAGGGAAAGAGAGGAGACAACGAAGAAGAGGGAGAGCGAGCGCAACGAGAATGAGAGAGAGAGAGAGAGAGAACGAACGTGCGTACATGTGTGTGGATCTGTGGGTGGATCGTGTGCGTGTGGGTGTGTGTACCTGACAGAAAGAAGGAAAGAGTGAGTGGTGAGTGAAAGAGAGAGAGAGAGAGAGAGAACCCCTTCTCTCTACACCGATTCTACTCCCTCCGACCTTCTCCATCTCCTCTGCCGCTTCCTCTTCCTTCTCCTCTCTGTCCCCCTCGTTTCCGTCCCTTCCTTCTCACAGGCAGAAAGTAATCAATACTTTGGGAAGGTGCGTGGGCGAAGCGTACGCCTGTAGGTCGCGGCATCGTCCAAGTTTCGTACAAATTTTACGGGAAACTGCCACCACCGCTTCTCGCGGGGACGAAACACCGACACCCGCAACGTTGTCCACGGACAGGGCAGAGGAGGAGCGTCTTAAACACTATGCTATACAGTAACTATACTATATTTCGCGCGACTACGCGAGAGTGACCGGCACTTTTTTTGTGAAAGTAGCGTGGAACAAGGGTGGAAAACTAAAGCGATTTTATCGTATCACTACGAAGAGGTTCTAGAGAAGATCTGTACACAGACAATGAGAATAATATTTTTGAACATGTGCGTGTATTTAAACAATCTTCTTTCACGGGACATCTCTCTAAACACAAGTACACCTAACAAAATTTGGTACAGTAGGGTGAAGTTACTATCAGAAAAGATACTTGGGAAATTAAAGCAACTTTATTGTATACGTGGTTGGGAAATTATATAACTTTGTTATATAGAGGTTCTGAAGAGTTGTATACTGAAATATATATATATGTATATCTAATAATTTTCTTTTTTAAGGTGACTCAAGACGAGAGCACCTTAGAATTTACAGTGTTGACGCTGAAACTACTAAAATGGTCAAGACGAACAACTGATAATTTCTATTAGATATTTGTTTTAACTATAAAACAATGCATTTCCGAATACTCGAATGAGTCTTCGTAAAATACATAAATAAAAGCTTATTATAAAAATCTTCTGTTTCTTTTATCCTGACGCTGAAACTACCGAATGACCAATTTATAGTTTTCTACGGAATATAGTATAGTTTTTGATGCACGAGTGATTTTGAATAAAACATACTGATAGAAGCCTGCGTTAATTTCTTGAATTTCCTGGCGACATTTCGACAAGGGGGCTAGAATGCTCTCTTTGAAACAAATTTGAACTTTTCAAACGAAAACCTAACCTCAAATTTTCAACCCTTTGCCCTCGAGAACATTTTTCTGTACCATCTAACAGTAATTTATTTGCGAAATAGTGACTAGAGTATCGCATATAATAAAATAATATATAACTAGAAATATATAATAATCCTGTTTAAATGTTCAAATTTAGCATGAAATTTTGTCGATCGTATTTCATTAATATGCGACGTCGTTCAAAGCAATCATCAAGTAGAACATATAGAAGCTAATGACAGATAATTTCAATCTCACAATTTCTTTCGCCATTTTGTAAACTTTATACACCTGAGGAGCAGTAAGAAGCTTCGTTCACGTGAATGATCCCGAAGTTTCTTTCTTTTCAAATTTTATCTCTCTTTATATCAAATGTCATATTTTGAAATTTTTATTATTCCCCGTTAATTATATTACATTACACCGTACCTACGTTCGTCATAATTGTCAATCGTAAAATATTTCATAATCTATAATTTCCGGCTAAATTTAAGTACGACACAGGGGGTGTAGACCTTCTTCGGATCCTGTAGGAGGAGGAGATTCAATCCTTGATTCTTGGAAACCTAACCTCAATCTACTTTCATCGCCAAAGGTGGAGCTTCGCCTGTGTCGTACTTAAATTCAGCCAGAAATTATAGATCATGAAATATTTTACGATTGACAATTACGACGAACGTAGGTACGGTGTAATGTAATATAACGGGGAATAATAAAAATTTCAAGATATGACATTTGACATAAAGAGAGAGAAAATTTGAAAAGAAAGAAACTTCTTCGATCAGTCGACACCCGTTGATGATTCGGGATCATTCACGTGAACGAAGCTACGCGGCACGCCGTGCTCCTGTTTCTCCAAACAGGAGAAACACACCACCAAGCCGATCGAACAAATCGAGATTCAAAGCCTCGGCGAACGAGAGCTTACGGCAAGCACACCGTTGTCCTTGAAAGAGGCGAGAGAAATCTCGCGAGCGAGTGGACCAAGGACGAAAGTTTAAAAAAATCTCCCACCCTCCCTACTGCGTAATGTGGCGCCGCTGCCCTCCCCTCCCCCCCACCCCCGCCCCGAACTTCATTTCCCGGATCGGGCGACGGCCGCGAAAAATCCATTAAACGTAAAATTGAATCTGAATTCCGAAGCGCAGAAAAGGACGATGCATAAATAGCCCGATACTTGCCGCGAAATAAGCGTCGCCGCGGCTGGGAAAGAGGGGGGAGGAGAGAAAAAAAACCCGCGAGAGATAAATGACAACTGTTTCCTGGCATCGCGAATCCACTCTCTTCGGACCGATCCTCTCCATGCCCATTCTCCTTTCAATCTCTTTTTATACGCGGTCGCCGCTGCGTCGATTATATAGTTTTAATCGAATTTAGGGAACACAGGAGTGATGGAGGAGGAGAGGGGAGGGGAGGGGGGCTGACAGAGGGAGAAAGTAGCGGAGGGGGGAAAAAAAAGGAAAAAAAAAAAAGAAAAACGGCGTCTCCGCGCGTCCGGTGGAGGGGGGATTAATTAACAAGTTGAATGCCACACGCTGAATACATATTACACGACTTGCCCAAAAAGACTTGCCAGAACAAATCTGTTTACCAAGCGGATAGATATCGCGTTGAAGCCGTTATCTGCGACAGGTAGCTTATTTCAAACGGATTCTTCGAGTCCAAAGTCATTTGAAAGTCGTAAACATAAACATCTGTGAACGAGGAATAGAACGATGGAATAGAAGAGAAAAAAAAGCAGAAAGGGGGATTTTCCTGCAAGTAAAATGCCGATGTCCTTGAAAGTGTAAACATAAAAAAAAAAAAAATAAAAAAAGAATAGTTCTCGCGTCCGATTCGACTCTTCAACAGGTTTAAGTTGAATACAGGCACATAAACGGGGCAGAATGGATCCATGATTAGTATTATGTAGTATTGCAGCGAGTATTACAGCCAGTACCATGCTACAACATTTCTAGGTTAATAAATTTCGGAGTGGAAATCTTGTCTTCGAATAAAAGTTTTGTAAAATTGTGTAGTATAGTTGTATGTGCATATTATAATTATATGATAGTATAGTGCGGTATATAATTGTATAATTGTATAGTAAAATTGTATAGTAAAACCATATAGCAAAACTATATAGTAAAACCACATAGCAAAACTATATAGTAAAACTATATGGCAAAACTGTATAGTAAAACTATATGGAAAAACCGTATAGTAAAACCATATAGCAAAACTATATAGTAAAACTATCTAGCAAAATATATAGTAAAATTGTCTAGTTACATTGCCTAGTAAAATTGTACTGTAAAATACTTGTATAGTAAAACTATATATAGCAAAATTGTCTAGTTACATTGTCTAGCAAAATTGTATAGTAAAATTGTAGTGAACAACTGTAAAGGGTAAAATTGTATAATAAAACCATATATAGTATAAACTGTATAGCAAACTGTATAGTAAAACCACATAGTATAGACTGTACATACAGCAAAATTATACAGTAAAACTATACAGTAAAATTGTATACTAAAACTATATAGTAAAATTGTCTAGTAAAAAAATGTACAGTAAAACTGTAGCGTAAAATTGTATGTTAAAACTGTGAACGTGTTCTACGAGGAACGACAACAAAGACCAAGATCAAGATCAAGATCAAGATCAAGGCGAAAGCGAAGACGACGGAAACCCGTGTCGCGCTCCATTAACGAAAAGCCTCGGCACAATGCGCGGGACGGTGCATTATGAAATTTAATTAAAATTTCGTACGAGGCCCCGCCCCTCTCTCTCTCTCTCTCTCACAATTCCCTGCCGCTTTCTCAGCTGTCCTACGCTTTTGTCACACCCCACGCTCCTACGCCAAGCCAGACCCATCAACCCTTCTTTCTAGCTATTATCCCATCGAGTGCCTCTCGATTTGCTTTCCCGCGATCCTCTCTCACTCTCTCAGAGAGACTCTCTCCCTCTCTCTCTTCCTCGTTAAGCTCTTCTCTTCACAAGATATTCGGGATCCACTCGGCTTCGTAGAGCCGAGAAAAGAGAAAACACGCGTATCCAGATCGATTGGCCATAAACCGATTTAGAAACGATTTTCCACGCGTAAACGAATCTCGCGCATGCGCACTAGACCAACGCGAGAGGTCGAGAGGCGGTAACGTTGAATAAGTGATGCTGTGGCCGTCACGGTCTCTCTCTTTCTCTCTCTCTCTCTCTCTAACCCTCGAATCAGACGCGAGTTATCGAGTTCGCGTGATCTTCGTTCACGATGACGAGAAACGAGAAACGAAGAATCGGTCCTACCGGCCGGGGGCCCTCGCCGTGTCGGGAAAATACCGCTACGTGCGCATCCTGCGCGTCGCGTACGTCGCTGACAAATATCACTTGATGCACGGCGCTTTGCGCTTCTACTATTTCCATTTCCTTTCTTCCTTCCTTCCTTCCTCCCTCTCTATTTGCAAACAATTACGCAGAATAAACACGAGATAATTTACAAAATACGAAAATTATTATAGCAATTGTTATAGCAATATTCTTGATTCTTCAATATTCTTGAAATATTATAGCAATATTATAGCAATATTATAGCAATATTATAGCAATATTATAGCAATTATTACAGTAATATTATACTAATATTATAGCATTATAGCAATTATTATATCAATATTCTTGATTCTTCAATATTCTTGAACTATTATAGCAATATTATAGCAATTATTATAGTAATATTATAGCAATATTATAGCAATTATTATAGTAATATTATAGCATTATAGCAATATTATATCAATATTCTTGATTCTTCAATATTCTTGAACTATTATAGCAATATTATACAATATTATACAATTATTATAGTAATATTATAGCAATTATTATAGTAATATTATAGCATTATAATAATTATTATATCAATATTCTTGATTCTTCAATTTCTTGAACTATTATAGCAATATTATAGCAATTATTATAGCAATATTATAGCAATATTATAGCAATTATTATAGCAATTATTATAGCATCATAGCAATAGTATATCAACATTATAGCAATATTCTTGATTCTTCAATATTCTTGAACTATTATAGCAATATTATAGCAATTATTATAGTAATATTATACTAATATTATAGCATTATAGCAATATTATATCAATATTCTTGATTCTTCAATATTCTTGAACTATTATAGAAATACTATAGCAATTATTATAGTAATATTATAGCAATATTATAACAATTCTTATAGCAATATTATACCATTATGGCAATTATTATAGCAATTATTATGGTAATATAGCAATATTATAGCAATATTCTTGATTGATTCTTTAATACAGCGATAATGATACGATACATGTTTGAAGCAACAGCGAGTTGATTAGAACAGCTTTCTAATTAATTTACGCGATAAACTCGCTACACTCACTAATCGCCGAATCAACGCGCGAACGCATTATCCCCGGTGAACAGTGAATAATAACAACACCCGTCGAATATCTTAATCCCGTGATCTCACACTCGCGGTGCAAGTTCTTTACGCAAAGAGGAAAATTGTAAATTTTTTCCACATTACGAGACTTTCTATTCGAACATCGAGTTTAAACTTGCACGTTGATAAATGAAAACCACACGCAACATGTTTCGATGCTTCGAATAACTGTAAATCGACGTAAGAATTTCAACGAGTGACGCTCGTTTCAGAAATCGAAAAAAAAAAAGAAAAAGAAATTAGAAATAGGTGTAGGAAAAAATTTTCGAGTCCAACGAAGAATATAAAGCGTCTCGTTTGTGTATCTTCGTAAAAATCATTCGGATCTGCGGAACATGGCGCGACATTACCAGTCAGCGGAACTACTCCGAAGAATTACGAATTGGTCATTTTGCCCCGAGGCACGGAAAATATTCGACGATGCACCAGCAGGGCAGATAAAAACATCGTTGACAAATTCTATTTAATTACACGTTCCCGTTGCACGATCGGTCGGCGTTTCGCCGTTTCTTCGATCGAACAGATCAAAGAATATCGTCGCCGAGAGAGATACGATAGAAATCGAGCTTGTTCGAAGACAGCAGCGACGACGAACTTGTTCTCGATCGATGGAAAAATGATTTGCACAGCGATTGTTTGGAGACTTTGAGCGTTGATCCGCACGACAGACGACGTTCGCCGAAACGCAAGAAAGCAAGATGCCTCCGATTCGGTGATGCCAGTGTACAGCCAGGAAGACAAAAGCGATGTCGCACTCGGTGAAAACCGTCTGTTTAGCAACTGGCGATAAAAAATAACTGGTCGCAAAGTGCCTGGGGCTCGCGTGATAAATAGTTTCAGCGAATCTCGAATACTTTCCCACATTTTGTAGGAACGAGAATAGTCGGAGGATGCGACACCATCCCGGCCAGTTGCCAGAAAATTCACCAAACGCGGGAAAATTTCGAACAATCGACAACACGTTTTTACATTGCGAACGACGATTCGACGTTTCGAGCGAAACTGTTCGCTCGTAACTCTCGCTTGCGATTCTCATCTTTCAAGCAAATAATTTACTTCGATAACGCGCGAGGGAAAAAGTTGAGAGAAAATTGATCGCAAAGGGTTAAAGAACGATTGCTCTAAGAATCGGTCTAGTTTCCACGTAAATGAAACTCGCACGAATGCGTTTGTAATTGCACGTTATTACTTACGCGAGCTTGCTATTGCTCGCTCGTTTCATGCTAATTAGATTTAGCATAATTGGTTCATCGAACCCTCCTCGTGTAATACTCTAACGTACACGTTTGATCGCGAATTACGTTTACCGAGTGGTCGACTCTTCACAGACGACTAATCGTAATTATTTTCAATATCGTGCGTCGTTGTGTGAAACATTGCGAATCTTTCATAGTGCGAACCATAAACGTCACGAAATAGTTGGTGATGACGTTTCGGAAAGACGAACGAAAAAAAAAGGGGAAATTTACGTTACAGTTGGAAATTTAGGCGAATTAATTCACTGTCTCTCTCTCTCTCTCTCTCTCTCTCTGAAGACAGACTGTGAAATTGATTTCGAATAATAATTTTGCAAATAAATTTTTTGAAAACAATCAGTTCTTTAGTATTTGGCTAAACAATGGACATCAACCAATGTAGTTTATGTAACTGATTTACATGGTCGACCAAAGGAATTCGAAACTATGTGAAATAATTGGGAAAAAGTGATTATCTGAGAAGTAATGTTTTATTCGATTGACATGCAAAATAAATATCGATGAAACCACCAAAAATGGAACAGAGAATAATCAACGAAAATCGAACATATAATTATTAATTTCGGGATTTATTTTGACTTCAATTAAGTTTATTAAATTTAAGCGAGCTCTGTTTAAGCAAGTGAGAGTAGTCTCTCTATTGATAACGAGGACGAGAGAAGAATATTATATTTTACAATATATTCGTTTCGTTAATATATATTAATTTCTTCCATCATCATCGAAAAACCGAGTGATATATCCATTTCAACCTGTCTCTGTCGATAACCGTAGTCGCGGAATAACAAACAGCAAATATAAACATTGGAGAAACCTTGAGAAACCAGTTATTTCAAAATCAGTAAATAAGAAAATAAAGATCCTGGCAAACGGTAAACAATTCATTTCACGAAATACCAAATATCGATCGAACCACTTGACTGAAAATTAATTTAATATTTATACGATACAACGATATGATCATTTTATTCTTAACGACATAATAATTATTTATATATATATTTGTATATTAATTATATTATTTTTTATACATAGTGTATAACGTATGTATTTACAATTGTTATATAAATGTTATATACTCTGTATGTATATATAATTATTAATAATGTATATACTATATAACACAGTATAATAAATATAATGTAGTATAATAATTATATACGTTCATAGTATATTATAAATATACTGTAATATAGTATAATAATTATTAGAATGATTAGTATAATAATATTAGTATAATAATTATTAGAACACTATAATATAATTACAAATAGATAATCTCTCAAATCACTTTGATAATGACTCGAAATGACGTGTATAAACAACCATTATACCGTATAACATATTGTATAGTATATTATACAAATATATTTATATACAGTATAATAGTCGTTAGAACACTGAAATAGTTATTTCACGAATGGAAAACGCTTCTGAAAATTTTTCAAAATTTTCCACTCTCCTCATGTGTCCCAGTGAAAAAAAAAATTAACCGAACGAACTTTCGTCGTTGTTTCTCGTCGTGAGGCCGAGATAAGAGAGGACACGACGACCATTAACAGCGAAAGAAACCGCTGACTCGGGGTTCTAACTCGGGGGGGGAGGGGGGGGCACAGCTTCTTCTTCGCGCGATTCGTTTTGTTTCGTTCTTAGAACGATACGCGGTGACGAAAGACGAAACGAAATGAAACGAAACGAAACGAACGCGGCTACCGATCGTTGGCTCCTGCTTTTTTTCATTCTTTCTTTCTTTCTTTCGCTCCGAGCTCGAAAGAAAGTGAGGGACAGAGAGAAGCGCAAACAAGTCGCCGAACAACGAGAGAGCCGACTCGCGAGAATTCCCGCAATTATCGCGAAGGAGGCTGACGAGCGATTCGTCATCGGTTATGCCAGCCTCCGCGAGAGCGAATTCTCCCCGATGGAATTTCACGTGGAAACACGCAGTGATATATATCTTCTCTGTGTTACGTAAGTGACAGAGGCGATTCTTTGAAAAATAATCGCGTCGATCGTATCGATCGGTGGGCGAGCGACGCTATTTAAAGGCGCGCCCCGTGCTCCAATTTTTTTTTTTTTTTTTTCGAATCGACAGCCGATGCCGCCGCTTCTTGCCACTTTCAACCGCTCGCTTCAATTTTGCAGGCTAATTTCAGAATTGAAAACAAAAAAAAAAAAAAAAAAAAAAAGAACTAGAAATCACTGTTGGAAATCGTCGTTTCCATTTCCCATCATCGAATACAGTTGCATGCTTGTATTTAAAGAAATTTGACGAATGATGCGTGACGAGGAGAGAAAAGAAAAAGAAGTCGAAAGGAACTGTCTAACACGCGCTGGAAACGGTGTCGGTCCCTGGGGACCGACGCGCCGCCGTTCGTTCGGCCCGGTGTCGGTCCCTGGGGGCCGACGGCGCTCGTTTGTCCGATATCGAATCTGACGAGTACAATTGTTAACTTTGACTTTTATTAATGTAAAAAAAATACGCGTAAAAGAAAACTATAATTTATGTAACATGAAAAAAAAATACACGTCCGGCTCCGTGTCGATCGTTGAAAATCCGTCGTAACCGTGTAAACAAACGCTGTCGAAGACGTGCCCGCGTGTAAGATTTCACGATGTTACCGGTGATTCGACTGGTATATCAACACGTATGCTAATGAGCATGTACGCGTGGCGGTGAAGGCTGGTTTGCAAATGGCGGCCGTCCACCCTGTGTGAAATCCGCCAGCCATTTCTACGCTACGATATCTCTTGGTTTTCTCTCGGCTCCTTGCTTCGGGCCGATTTTCCACTCGATATCTCGGTCGGTATTTTCTACATCGCATCGAACGACACACGCGTAGTCGATAAGAAGACGGAAAATCGTTTCGACGGCGGTCGACCGATAATTTTTTAACAGCAAACGTACCAACGACCGGTCAAACCGTTTCTTTTTTTTTTTTTTAATTTCGTTTAGAATTTCTCGAAACCGTCGTTTAACTTAACGCGAGCTTACAATTTTCTCATAGCATAATGAATTTTTCAATATTCGCTTGCTTTCTTATTGTTCGTTCTCTGAGAAAAATATGTAGTCTAATCTGAAGTTAATGCCATACACGACCGATCGTTTGACCGATCGAACGATTTATATATATATATATATATATATATTTTTCGGTAATAGTACTCTCCCGATGACTCAATTCTGAAACTGCAAAATCGTTACAAATGAAAGGTAATGCAAGCGTGGAATGACTTTAGCCGAAAAATAGTAATGATACACGATCTAAAGGCGATAATGGCGACGTAGATTTACATCTTTCCGGACGAAAAATGACCCAACAACTTGTTTACTTCTCCCCCGGTTCCAATGTGTCTCGATCTTCGTCACCGCCTTATTTACTACCTAACCTAAACTTAACCTAACTAAACTAAACACCGCACGATAATATCGCGTCTGTGGAACAAAAAATGGGGGTCCAGTGTTTCTCTCACGAACTATTACCAGAAATAGCTTCGATCGGTAGGAATGGGTATAAGCGAAGCATCGATAGGGTGATTATATCATAGGTTAAATACGGCAGGCTCAAACCGCTCTGTAAATCCAAAGGATTCTCCATTTGCTTCGATTGTTAGCTTCGATTTTTCTCAGGTTCTTGAAGCGATTCGAGTATTAAAAATGTACCATTCGACGAACGTTCGTACCAACGTCGATTGCGTGAAATGACGAAATAAAATGAGGCGCGTTTCTCCATCGTGTTCAAGCACGAACGAAAGCTTTCGATCTTTGAAATCATCGTGTCTCTTTTGAGGCATTTTCTTCCTTGTACGCGAGGCATTTGAAACGTTGCGAAACCATAGACGCGGAATTAATGCGAGTAGGAAAGGAAACGACTGACATTGCGAAACTTGGGTCAAAAGGTGGAATAATACTGTACGGGCGCGTGTTTGAGCATGATTCAAGGACTTGAAACTCAGGTAGAGAGGAAAGTATTAAGGAGCTAATTTCAACCTTCCTAGAAATCGGCTCGGGCCTTTCGAAGCACAATCAAAACCGACGCAGATGTAGCCCTAACCTAACAATGCGGACAAGATATACCTGGAGTCTTTTGTTCGAGATTTCCCGAACGGAAATTTTTTGAAACGGACAAATGAAACCTTGGAGAAATCGATGGACGAGATCGTCGCCCGAGACCTATTTCCGAATGCCTGTTTCTTACCTGTCTATAGTTGACGCATGGGAAAAGGGACAAAGGGAGGGAAAACCTTCGGGAAAAATTTCGAAAAACCGCCGTTACTTTTCAAAGTTAAAGGATCGCAGCTTCGATGTGAAAAACACGTCACAGTGAAATGTCACGTGGCGATAAATAAAGTTCCGCAAAAAATTCAATCTCGCAGTTATGAATTTATATCTGTAATTATGTATAAATTTATTTTTCGGCATTATTGAAACCGAATATATTTACCACGCCGAGTGTAAACGAAAATGTACGTTCGAATGAAACGCGAAGGTCAAATCCCGTCTGAGTAAACTCGTTCCCCGTCCTCGTTCGTTCGTTCGTTCGTTCGTTCGTTCGAGTTTTCCGTTGAAACTTCGCACGTACAGACACCTACGTTACCGATGTGGAAAAGTTTGACGCGCGTTTCCACCGAAAGATAGAGCCACGCACAACGTTCGCGCGAGTTTCGTGCGGGCACGCATTATCCGTTTATCAAAATGTCGAAAGTTACTTTTTTTTTTTTTTTTTTTCATTTACTTCCACGCGTCGATCTATTCGTCGATTCGACCATTACCGAACGCTCGTTTACCGAACATTTATTTTTATCTCGGAGAATTATTCCAACAATCGTATCGAGAAATATAAAGTTGAATAATCCAAATAAGACAAAAAAGAAGTCGATTGAACGAGCGGCCTAATGACGATAGATGCCGCGAGTATACTCGTAATTATGCAAATACATAGGCATTAATCACGACGATGAAAGTTACACGAAGTGGAAAAATGGCAGAAGTACGAAAAAGGCGAAGAATCGCTTCTCTCTCTCTCTCTCTCTCTCACTTTGGAAAGTTTGAACTAGATGAAATCGAACGTTAATTTGAAATTCTACGTGTCAAGGATATTCGCGACGAAAAAAAATTTATACACTGCGATATTACGGATGGAAAAAAAAAAGGAGGAGAAATTATATAAATATTTTCAATTTCGGTTTTATTTACAAAGTTAACCTAAACCACGTCCTCAGGCTAATCCCTTTGTGTCTCGTGTTATTTTGATGTCGTTGCGTTGACCTCGTTTGATACACGTATGAAACATGGCGACCCCGCGCGTGTCACAATCGCGGAAAAAAAAAAAAGAAATCAACCACTTTTCCACGAAACAGTTACACCATATACATATTTCAAAAGCCTATTTATGATTTTTGAAAAAAAAAAGCTGTAGATTCCGGTATATAATTGACTGTAACGATATGTTTCCTCGTCTAGTGTGAAATATTTTTGCCACGCTCTCTATTTTTACGCCAATGGCGTACGTTGGCATTAAACGCGACACGGCAAACCGTCTATATCTGCCATAAGTGTGCCCACGTGGATATATATATATTTTTCGTCCGACTTTTATCGCGCCTCGTTCCAGTGAATCACTGTTGCAACTTATCATCTCGTCTCGTTTCGAAAATCGGACACCGCCATTAACCAGAGCTCGATCTTTAACCTAACCTAACTCGCATTTTTCTCGCATCATCCTCGCGTGGAAACCGAGAACTTTCGAACGATATAAAAATGGCTGCCTCGAAGGGCAAACATCGGACGACAACGTAGGAATATATTCCGGTGACAAACGAAAATTACCATGATCGGCGAATTAATTACAACGACCGAGGCAAACCGTTGAGAACGCCCGAACTTTCATTTCCCGCCTTGTCGACGCCGAAACCAGCCGAAAATTTCAGGGACGATCGCGAAGCTCGTGCCACGTGCGATGTATCAAGGCCACGGCCAGTATGCCAAAGACGAGAAAAAAAACAAGAAGTACGATGGTTATGCAACGTGTAACCAGGAAGTCACAACAGGCAAGACAAAGAAGGACGAACTATCTTTAGGCAGGGATCAGAGCAAGACAGAGAATCGGACACGTTTTTCCATTTCAACGTTTAATTCGAAACTCATTGGCTCGGCCCTCTATTTTCTCGCTCTCGACGCCAATGAAGTTCTAGAAGGACAAGTTCTGGTTGAACAGCCTCTAATGTCACGAGAGAGGATATTTCACGAAATGGATCTCAGCTATTGCGAAAAGTTTCCAATTCGATAAAAAAAAAAAAAGAAAAAACGAACTGGGGCCACGAATTTCTCGACTTTTTTTCTTGTTTTTTCTTGTTTTTTTTTTTTTTTTTAAATCTTGACGAGGAATCTAGATTCTTCTTTTTCTGCCAGAACTGATGATCGATATATGCCGGAAGCCGATGTTCTATGCTCAGTTAGTCAATCGGATTGCGAGATAGGCGAAGAAGACAAGAGGCCCCCGGAGGCCGCTGCGAGGAGATTTTCATCGGGCAAACTTTTACGAAAAAAAAAAAAAAAAAAAGAGAAGAAGAGAGGGAAATCGGACGTTGCGTAATTTAATTACGATGGCGTTAAAGACGACTGAAAAATCTTATGTAACAAAGACAGGGAGCGAAATAGGTGAAGAATCGCTCGCAAACAGACGCGACAAATTGCGCGTGCGGAGAACAATGGCCGTGTAAAACCGTTGATGCTTCATTGCCTTTCAAACGTTACTTTCGTTTCCATACTTGCGTGTGTGTATCGAATGTTTGTAGACGATCTGTTGACGAACGGTTCACGGAGAACCGTTACAGGCAACGTTCTAACATGTTTGTTATTATCAACTAACGCTCGAAGTTTATAACGTAAAGTCTCCGACTTATGCTACAACTCTCGAACGATACGCGGTATTTCGTATTAAATTATCGTTTTCGTTATTTAAATATTCGTTCTTCTTTTTTTTTTCAATAATTATAACGGAGAACGAAAGGAGGAAATAAACGGGTGAATCAGGAGGGAAAAGAAAGGGCGCGAAAAGTTTGGGGACACGCGGCTCGATCGGACGAAGAAAAAAAAAAAAAAGAAAAAAAGTTTCTAACCTCGAACAACAACGGAAACAATAAGATAAAAAAAAAAGAGCGAAAGTTGGTATATGGTAATAGAGAAAGCCTAATTTACCTGACGGTGTTGTCGCCGTTCTTGTCGTCGACCTCCAGGCGCTCCATTTCTTTCTGCAACATTCCCCCACTTTCTGAAAACTTATCCAGGGACATGTCTTTTTCTTCCGTTAAACGTTCGTCTTCGATTTTCACACGAGAGAAATTAACGAATTATTTACAACGATAGTCGCGACGCGTTTACCAGCGCGGTCACACTGTTTTCCTTAATATAATATATATTTTATCATATATCACGCGTAAATATATACGTATATATTTACACATATAAATCTATATATATAAATTTCCTTCTCTTTTTAGATATCTTTTAATACGGCTTTTCAGCTAGCTGCCGTTTAACCGACTGAGGTAGAGAACACTGGCACTAAACACTGGCTGATTTTAACACGATTGAAAGAGAGCTGATGAAAGAAAGAGGATGAAAATGGGACGTACGACACCGGATACGTATACTGGACACGAAGATACCGCGTTATAGCATATATAGAACTTCTTTTCCCTCGGTTTCTTCGTACAGTAGCGTCTCCTCACTAGCGCGTTCCTAATTTCGTACTTTCTTCGCGCGTGATCCTCTTCTCTCTTTCTTCGTACCGCGACACGCGCGCACACGGTTCTGTTAATTCTTTCGGTGAACACACCCGGCTCTCGGTGTCTTTGTCTTAATTGTTCTGCTTCGTCGCGACGACGACACTCGACAACCACGCGTCGATAAACGGTGAAAAACAGCGTGGTTATAAGAACGACCTCGTGCGAGAACGTTTGAAACAAAAAGAAAAAAGAGAGGATAATATCCGTGAAAGAATTATTTCAGGTACGGTTTTACTGCTCGCAATAACTTCCTTAGAAAGGGAAAGACAAGGGAGACAGTTTCTCGTCGTTTCTCGCTTGTTCACTCAACGACTGCCGAGGGGAAACTCGTGCGGGTGTACGTATAGTATCCACCTTGCCTCTTTGCTCTACGATTTTCTACCGCCGTACAACACCTTCCCCTCTTGCCGCGGCACTTCCTCTTTCTCGCTACCGAGCGTTGCTCACTCACTCTCTCACGCACGCTCTGTCTCTTCTCCCTTTCTCTTTCTTTGGCCAACGGAGAAATCCCTCCACGTATCGAAAACGCGGCGAGCACTTTTGCCAACTAAACGGAGGAGACAGCCGAGAGCTCGTACGTGATTGGTTGTTCAAAACGATTCCGGGACCGTACACGTTATTCGGTTCTCTCGCTACTTCTCTTACTCCCTCTCCTTGTCCGTCCGTCCGTCCGTCCGTCCGTCTATCTTTCTTTCTTGGCGAAGGAGAGAAGAAAACGATGACGAACGACGATAATGATGACGAAGATGAAGAAGAAATCGCGAGGAAGTAGAATCGCGAACGCCCGCCGATTTCGCGCGATGACACGAGTTAGAAACTCGCCGGATAGAGGGGGAGGGGGAGGAGGGGAAAGAAGAAAGAAACCGATACGTCCTCCCGGAATTACGTTTGTCCGCTCTCTTTGTAACACTTACACACGCATGTAGATATGTATACATACAAATAAATAGATATATACACATATACTTGTGTTTCTTCGAAGACGACGCACGTGGATTGATCGGTCGTGTGGCTCTAAGGCGATGGGGCCACACCGTTGCGCGGTTTTGCTCGACCGAGAATACAAAGTGACACGACACCCGGCTTCCGTTCCGTGCGACTGCGTTTTCAATATATTCGCAAATGATACTGGCCTTAACTTCGCCGCACACGTACAAACAACGTGGGCTGCGCCCTCTCTCTGTTCTCCGGTTACTCTTTCTTCCTCTTTCTTTCTTTCTCTCTTTCTCTTTCTTTCTCTCTCTATCTCTCTCCTTCTTTCTCACCTCTTTTGCCCTTTCTCCTTTTCTTTCGTTGCCGAGGAAGAATTTCGATCAGCGCCGGTCGCGATCACGACGACGAACGTGCGACGATCAATGGGGCATAAATGCGCGTCGGGGACACAGGCAGATCCTTTCTCTTGAGCACAACTTCACGTGAAATACCGAGACACTCCGGGTGTGTCGAACACGGAAGGAGAAGAAGAAACACACGGCCAACGACAGCGTGCCTCACGCTGACGGCAGTTATATTAGCCGGAGATATCTAGCGAGAAAGCGCGCTGGCTACACTGATATTATTTTTACAACAACGCGGTGCGCGGCCGTCCTAGGCCGCGCCCAATATACCCCCACCCTTCGCCGGGTTCACTCCCCTCCACCAACTGTTCCTCCCTCTCCTAGTCAAGGGGAAGCATCGCTGCTTCGTCCCCACCAGAGACACCGGCGCGGCACGACGTGCGAGCCTCCGGAGGAGGGTGAATAGGAAAAGCTTTTCCTTCGCTATCCTCTGCGCCTGGTTATATATCAAAGTTGGCGCATTTTCTTCTCGCGCCAATGCCATCTTGTTTCTGGTTATTTTCTCGGCGCCTCGCGATTAACAAACCGGGGAGGGGGGGGGGAACATTGCGACGCGTTGCGGCATGTTTCATCCGATTGTTAGTATTATTATTATACGCGCGTCATTACACGGCCTGTCTCGCTCGCAATGTAACACGATTGGCGGCACCACGTTGCCCGTGTACAGAGTCGCCATCTGATGGGCGCCGGTAAACACTAGACGTTGTTTCTTTTTCTTCCCCCTTTCATTTGTCGCTTCATTATCTTTCGATGCGTAATTTATGGCACGAAGGTGGAAATCCCGGAGCCAAGACCAACGAGTTTCTTTTACTTTTGAACTTTTTCCTCCCTCCAGCTTCGGAAGCTCGCGCTTCTAAATTAAATGCGTTTACACCGAATCTTTCTCATTTCGTCGATGAAACGCGAACCTTCGTGACGTTGATATTTAAAAGAAGCAAAAGAAGAACAAGCGGGACGATGATACGATCGTGGTTTAAAAAACGTCGGAGAATGGAGTTTCCGATACGTCGTGGCGTCGACACTCGGCAAACAACTAAGAAATGTAGCGCTTCACCCTTCGGCTCTACGACGCACGTCAAGAGTACTTCTCTGATCAAGTTGTAAGCCGAAAAATGGGGGAGACTACGAGTGGGCCGAGTACCTAAAGCAACGTCCTCCTATAAGACACCGCTTCGTCGTTAGATTTTCGAACCCGCGACTTTATCAACGCAATCATACGAAGTATTATACGCCTTGGATCGAGACAGCAAGTCGAAAGTAGGAAAAAAAGAAAAAAAGACGAGATCACCGTGAACGATGAAATAGGGATTCTCTCTCTCTCTCTCTCTCTCTCTCTCTCTCTCTCTCCATAGAACCACCGGGATTGATTTCGTTACGGAGGTCTCTCTTTGTTCGGCCAGGTAGAAAACAAGGATTCGCCTTTCTTTCGTGAATGCCTGCAGGTATATGGGTGCCAGGTCACGACTATATACGGATATTCCTGGCTTTTCTGCGCTCACGTTTCATCGTCATTATCTACGGCAATGACGAGGGTGTTGTCCTTGAACTAGATTTATTATTCACAGAAACCCCGGGCCGTGGATGGCACTTGAATTTCCGATGCGTTCAAACGCCTGGCCATAATTGCGTTTCGTTATGCCCTTTCAGGACCGAAGGCAATCCTCTCCATCTTTCCCCTCCCCCCCTTCCCGCGCTGAAATGCCCTTTGTGTGTGCACTTTAATTTCCTACGATAGGTTGGTTAGGTTGTAACGCGCCCGCGTTTCTGAAACCGAAACTGAACTCGAAACGGAAACAACTAGCAGAGCGTTGTCCGTCAGAGGCGTTGTCGCGCGTTTCTCTCGATAAAATTTCCTCCTGGTATTAATTTTCGCCGACCAACGTTTTCCTCGTACACACGCTCGCGTGCACTTTTTCTCTGCCGAAAGGCTTGGGCCTCAATCGACTAATTCGTTAAATGATCAATCGATTATCCCCTTCATCGAGCACGAATCCACATCAGCTTCCTGGAACCGTCTTCTGTTCTTTACCAGCGAACGAAATCGTCGCGTCGATCTTGCTAATCAACCGAACCACAACAAAACGTAATGCACGTGGTGCTTAACCTCTTGCGCTGCAATGACGTGTGCTTGCACGGCACGTCGAGAATTGTTTTTGCCCCAAAGTCGCAACATTTTCGCAACAGTTTGAATATAACCCAGGGCAAAACATAGATGATAAATTTATTACTTCTATCATACCGACGGTAGTTCAAAAAGAAAGCGACGAATTATTGTATACGAGTTTGGTCACTCGTTATGGTCCGCGAACCAATTGCCAGCGCAAGAGGTTTAGTAACTTTTAGAGAATCTTTCCGTCCCAAAATTGCAATGCTTTCTTAGTTTTAAGTATATTTAAATGTCACTCCGGCAAAACGAATAATAAATTTATTACTTCTTAGTAATAATTTCTATCCAGTGATATATCATATCGACGAGTTCAAAAAGAAAGCGACCGAATTATTGTATACGAGTTTGGTCACTCGTTATGGTCCGCGCACCAGTTGCCGGCGCAAGAGGTTAACTTTTAGAGAATATTTTGTCGAGAATTTTTCTGTCCTAAAATTGCAATACTTTCTCAGTTTTAAATATATTGAAATATAACCCAGGCAAACCAAGGAATAGATTTGTTATTTCTTGGTAATAATTTCTATCCAGTGATGTCATACCGACAATAGTTCAAAAAGAAAGTGACGAATTATTATATACGGTTTGGTCACTCGTTATGGTCCGCGAACCAAGTTGCCAGCGTAAGAGGTTAACTTTTAGAGAACATTTTGTCGAGAATTTTTCTGTCCTAAAATTGCAATACTTTCTCAGTTTTAAATATATTGAAATATAACCCAGGCAAGACAAACGATAAATTTATTACTTCTTATCAGTAATAACTTCTATCCAGTGATATCATACCGACGATATTCAAAAAGAAAGCGACCGAATTATTGTATACGAGTTTGGTCACTCGTTATGGTCCGCGAATCAATTGCCACCGCAAGGGGTTAACCTCTTGCGCTGGAATGACGTGTCACACACGTTCGAGAACTTTTCTGCCCCATAATTGCAATACTTTCTCAGTTTTAAATATATTTAAATGTCACCCAGGCAAAACGAAATGATAAATTTATTACTTCTTGGTAATAATTTCTATATCAGCGATGTCATACCGACGAATTGAAAAAGAAAGCGACCGAATTATTGTATATGCGGTTTGGGTCACTCGTTATGGTCCGCAAATCAGTTGCCAGTTGCAAGAGGTTAGCTTTTAGAGAACATTCTGTCGAGAATTTCTTCGCCCGAAAATTGCAATACTTTCTCGGTTTTAAGTGTACTTAAATGTAACCCAAGCAAACCGAATAATAAATATATAATAAATTTATTATTTCTTGGTAATAATTTCTATCCAGCGATGTCATATCGACGAATTGAAAAGGAAAGCGACGAATTATTGTGTATATACGGTTTGGGTCACTCGTTATGGTCCGCGAACCAGTTGCCAGAGCGCAGGAGATCTCTTTGAACTCTGATTGTCCGAGAGAAATTCAAAAATACGAAATATATATTGCACGCTTGTGCGTGGAACAGGGTAAAAGTTCGGTGCCCACGGATGAGAAAAGCGTGTAAACTGAACTCGGTGCGCGAACGGTGTGTGAAGAACGCGCAGGGCGGCTCTTTGTTACTGCCGATAATGACCCACGGTCGTTGGGGTAGGTTAGGCCCCAGCGTTCAAAGCTAATTAATAGTTGGCCAGCCCACGTCGGCTGGCAACTACACATCGGATAAATAGCGAGCGCGAAGCGTGGCGAAAACGCAGCGCGCGAGAGGGACGATTTCCGGGCGCGCGTAAAAAACGAACGTACCCTCGTGACCTTCACGGAAGGGAAGGTGATCTTTCGTTCAAAACGAAAGCGCGCCATAGAAGGGCGAACCTGCTTCCATCGAGCATCGTTCTCTAATAAAAATCGAATTTTTCTTCTCCTTTCAAACCCCGTCCAGGTAAACGTTTATTTATTACACCGCTCGCGGCACCGGCTTACGTTTCGTCAATACGTAATTTCGAATTACAGGCAATGCCCGTGCACGTGACTCCGCCATAAAATATGGTGGAGTGGGTAGTTTAATAACTGGGACGGACTCGTGGAAACGAGCGGATCAGAGACGAAAGGGAAAGGCGGCTTTCACCCCACCAGGCTGGATCAGCCGATGGAAGGAAAGCAAGGAGGAGCGACGTAATTCGGGCCAGGAGGAAAGGGTCCTCCACGGGGAGTATGGAAGACGACGGCGACGACGACGACGACGACGACGACGACGGTGTGTACAGGGGAGGGTGAAAAGGGAGAATTTAGGTGGGGACAGAGAGTGGGTAACCAGGGGAAATGAGAGAGGGAAAGAGAAATGCGAGGGTGCGTAAGGGTGGCGGATCCCTGGAATCAATAGTGGCCACGCACCCTTGAAGAATTTTCGCACCAGGAGCGGCCGGATGTCTCAGGACAGGCTGGCGAAGCTTTCCCTGCCCGATACACCTATACTCTTTTATTCGGTAAAGAAAACCCTAATCGAAAGAGCCGTTTCTCGTTTCGTCCAGTGATTTGTTCTTCGTTCAACGCAACGATTTTCAACAATGTTAGAACGATAGATAGAATTCGAAGGATATTGCGTGTCTCAATTGCGTTCCACGAAAATTCCACGGGCAAATGATTTATAAATTCTAGAGATCTTGTGTGTTGAAACAGCGCGTACTTTTCACAGTATCCAAGCGATTCATCGTGAAATACACAAGCTTGTGCAAGTTGGTCTATTTTCTATTTTCGTCGTTTCACAAGATCAATTAACTTCGGAATAAATACTCGATTCGGCAAGGTTCGCAAGGTTCGCAAGGATCAGGCGAAAGATCACAGCGAGTGATGATTTCGGTGTCTAGCCGCGAGGCTTCGCGAGAGTTTCTGTTTCATCGAGATGACGACGAGGAGAAGCGAAATCGATAGAGACCTGGGGCTACACTTACTACACTTAACACACGTGGACACTCGCCGAGAAAGAAAAGCGCCCCGTTGCTCCTCCTCGTCCTCGTTCGATTATTTTGCCATTAAATCGAAAACTTTCGTGGAAACTTTCACACTCTGAACAATGAGAACGAAGACTTTACGAGAGCTGCGACCTTTGTGTTTCATCGTGCTAGATAATTGTCGTGGGATAATTTGGTGGATTTAATGGCACCGGATGCACGCGGTTTCTTACAGGTCAGTGAGTAAAAGTGAGGAAAGGCTGGGAAAAAAGTGACTCACCTCCAACCACCACTGCCGACCTGGCCGACCGAAGATTCTGGTAGGGCGTCGCCGCTACCCCTGAAAACAAGGAAACGGGAAGCTGTGAGAGACGGGTAAGGATATACAGGAGTATACTCGGATAAAATATTTAGGATTAGGATACTCGGCTCCCTTGGCGAGCAAAAAATATTACGGGGGAGAAGATAGATAGATAGAAAGAGAGAGAGAGAGAGAGAGAGAGAACACAATACTTGCCTCAAAGTTGAAAATTGAATTTCTTTACGTTGAACGAGAGGCGTTCTCTCTTCGTGCAAACTTTCTCTTTTTCCAACTGGATTCTTCGCGGATGGAGAAAAGGCAAGAGGAGGAGAGTATGAGAGTAAGGGAAGAAAAAGTTTCGGATAATTGGAGGCTACCGCGCGCGACATGCATATTAATCGTGCACGGTCTATCTCCTCTCGAGATGACGCAAAAAAGAATTAATAATAACCGCGTCGCCGGAGATAGCGATCTGACCGGTCGGCTGTGCCAGGTGCAGCGTCTTCCGTGATCCCGTGCACATATTCGCCGGGGTTTCTTTTTCACGGCGTCCTTTCGCGCCGGTCACGCCAATTAACAGGCATCGCCGTTAAAATCACCTTTGCGCTCGCCATCGCGCGGCCATCGGCTACCGTGCAAAGTTTTCAATTTGTCAAACGATCGAAGAGAAATCGATCTTTCACGCGATTCTATCGAACATCGACGCACTTTCCACAGCGTGTTCGTCAAGCCGCGATGATCGTTTGGAAAAGGTTCGGCGGTTGTTTTCCCACGTTCGACGTGGAAAATGGCGAGGAGAGCCAAGGGGAGAGGAGATTGGGAGAAATCGATCAGCGCGCCCCCTTCACGCGAAGACGAGAAGACGGGGCGCGATCGGCGTGAAAAAAACCGAATCGTTCCGGCGGAACAATCCGAAATTAAGGCATCGATAGTGGGGCAGCTGCGCGTTCGGCAACAAAAATCGCGTCTTCCGCAAAACGTCGTCCAAGATTTCACGATCGCTGCGTGCAACGCGCGCCTTAAAGCGGAACACCATTGACGAGAAAGCCAGCGACGACGGGGACACCTCGCTGGGGCAAGTGACGAGGGAAACAGTGAACAGAAACGCCGAGGATGAGGGACATAACAATTATTGCACGTCAGCGTGCCTCAATTTCGAGATAATTAAGCGAGGCCCTTTTACACCTGCGGATTGCGCCAACTCTGTACACGCGCATACCCGTGTAATTTCCTTCTACACCGTGACGATCTCTCTGCCCTGATCTGGTGGATCCACGCGTGATAAGGAATCATGCGATGAAAACGGCCGGGTAGAGAAAGAAAAAAAAAAAAAAAAGAAAGAAAAATGAAGAAGCACAACCCTCCCTCCCAAAACCATCTCTGCTGTTGCTGTTCCTTTTTTTTTTTTTTTTTTCTTTTTTCTTTTTTTTGCCGCAGAAAGAAAGCTATCGTCACGACCGAGCGCTCCCTGCATCTTGACTTAATGTTCTTACGTGCCCTTTCCTCCCAGCCAGATGATTAATAGCTATTAACCGGGGGAAACGACCTGCGCCAACAATCAACGTTGCGAAACCGTGCAAGATTTAATATGCCGAGACAGAGAAAGAGAGAGAACCATAATTCACTTGTAGCCAGGCTGTTTTAATCGTGTGGCATTGCAGCTTTTACACGCCCCTCCATTTTTCCTGTTATTAATTACCTACGAAACCGGAACCTGTTTTATCTCACGTGTACGCACGTGCACACGCACACTGTCACGGTCGGTATCACAGTCGCCGACCATTTCGAAGATTTCGAATAATCCGCCGGGTAATTTTATTTATCGTATATACTCGTGAATTTTATTCACGTCGAAAGTATCCGGTGGTGTCCGTTCGAAGAGCAGCGACTTTTGAGGTTATGTGTCAACAGGTTCGCGTTAGACGAGCGATTGGATGGTCAATCAGTTGGTAAAACAGTAAGTTACTTTCCATCGGTCGTGGTTGATCGATAATTATTTCGAATCGAAACTTTCAATCCTCGTTCGCGTTTAAACGCTCTGCCCCTTTAGTGTAAACATGGTAAACACACTTCGCGTGTGTACTTCAACTCGACTGCTAATCCCATCAGAGCTAATTGAGATGTCAGAGTAACGTGGAATCGAGAAAACAAAAACAATGCAAGGCAGAAACGACGAGTTTCAAGAATCACAACCTGTCAAAACGAAACTGTCGAAACGAGTCTTTGGTCTCTCGTGTGAACGCAGCTGCACACGAGCTGCTTCCTTCTCATCGGGATGGATATTATATCGGTCCCTCGAGGCCCGGCGGAAGATAGTTTAAGCAAACATCAGAACGAGCGGATCCTACCGAGCGGATCCCCGGGTTCTGTCGTTTTCTTTCCTCTGTGTTTCCTCGCGGTACCTCGTGGAAGAAAAGCTAAAGCGTACGAACGTAAAAGAAAGCCACAAACGGGCCAGAGAGAGATCCAGTTCTCTGTTTACCTGTTTTTACCAGGCCTGTACGGGGCTTTGTACGCGTCGATTCACTCGGCGATGGTTGCGCAACCGATTACTTAATAATCCCGGTTTAAAGTCAAAAGGTTTATATATATTGTTCAAACCTCGACGCGCAAACTTCGCCGATAACTCGATGAACATCTACGTGTTTCGAGCGTGATCGAGACTGAAAGTGGTCGCAGAGAATTCCGAGGGAAGTAAAAATTCCAGGCCAATTCACGCGACCGTGGACAAAGTTGGGAAAGTCGGTGGCTCTGACTTGGGAAGGGCGCCTGCGTGAAGCGCCAGTGCATTCGACGTGGATGCAACAAGTGCAGCCTAGGGTATTACCGGAGTCCACCCTATGTTTGTAACCGGCTCAATTACCCGACACTTTCGCTACTAGTTGGCAGATCTCCCTCGTAAGCTACGTTGACGGATAATGATAATAATCGTGTCGTTGAGGAAACAGAACTCGAAGGAACGCGTGCAATGTGACGAACATTGTGGCACACATAACCCTAGTTCGCGATACCTTACGAATGCAGCGATTCGCAATTTAACACTAGACGTGTTAAAGATAAAGGTTTAGAAATTTGTTCTACGTTTGAATCGAAATTTCGTTCTTTTAAAAACGAGATTTAACTTTTGCGACGAAACAGATGAAGGAATTCGATCGTTTTCTTCAACGTACGAAAATTATTTCGTCCATCGTTTCCTGTGTTAAATCACCTTTCGCAAACAGGCGAATTGCCTGACCGATTGCAACCCGATTGCAAGCCAAAATAGCCAAAATGACAAAGTCAGAATTCTAGAAATTTTGTAGCTTTACAGTAGAATTTAGAAACTTTGTAGATATAAAATGGTACATTTTCTGAGATTTAAACGATTTTTCGTGAATAAAAATGGTCAAAATGGCCAATTCAGAATTCTAGAAATTTTGTAGCTTTGCAGTAGAATTTAGAAACTTTGTAAATATAAAATGGTACATTTCCTGAGGTTTAAATGATTATCCCGTAAACCAAAATGGTCAAAATGGCCAATTCAGAATTCTAGAAATTTTGTAGCTTTGCAATAAAATTTAGAAACTTTGTAGATATAAAATGGTGCATTTTCTGAGATTTAAACGATTTTTCGTGAATAAAAATGGTCAAAATGGCCAATTCAGAATTCTAGAAATCTTGTAACTTGACAATAGAATTTAGAAACTTTGTACATATAAAATGGTGCATTTTCTGAGATTTAAACGATTTCCCGTAAACCAAAATGGTCAAAATGGCCAATTCAGAATTCTAGAAATCTTGTAACTTGACAATAGAATTTAGAAACTTTGTACATATAAAATGGTACATTTCCTGAGGTTTAAATGATTATCCCGTAAACCAAAATGGCCAATTCAGAATTCTAGAAATTTTGTAACTTTACAGTAGAATTTAGAAACTTTGTAAATATAAAATGGTGCATTTTCTGAGGTTTAAATGATTATCCCGTAAACCAAAATGGTCAAAATGGCCAATTCAGAATTCTAGAAATCTTGTAACTTGACAATAGAATTTAGAAACTTTGTACATATAAAATGGTGCATTTTCTGAGATTTAAACGATTTCCCGTAAACCAAAATGGTCAAAATGGCCAATTCAGAATTCTAGAAATCTTGTAACTTGACAATAGAATTTAGAAACTTTGTACATATAAAATGGTGCATTTTCTGAGATTTAAACGATTTCCCGTAAACCAAAATGGTCAAAATGGCCAATTCAGAATTCTAGAAATCTTGTAACTTGACAATAGAATTTAGAAACTTTGTACATATAAAATGGTACATTTCCTGAGGTTTAAATGATTATCCCGTAAACCAAAATGGCCAATTCAGAATTCTAGAAATTTTGTAACTTTACAGTAGAATTTAGAAACTTTGTAAATATAAAATGGTGCATTTTCTGAGGTTTAAATGATTATCCCGTAAACCAAAATGGTCAAAATGGCCAATTCAGAATTCTAGAAATCTTGTAACTTGACAATAGAATTTAGAAACTTTGTACATATAAAATGGTGCATTTTCTGAGATTTAAACGATTTTTCGTGAATAAAAATGGTCAAAATGGCCAATTCAGAATTCTAGAAATTTCGCAACTTTACAATAGAATTTAAAAATTGTGCAGATATAAAACGGTGCATTTTCTGAGATTCTTCGCAAACGAAAATGGCAAGCCAAAATGGCCAATTACTATTATTAAATTTTACAATTTTACAATAGAACTGTATAACTTTATAATAGAACTTTATAACAGATGTAAAATGATACATTTTCCGAGATTTAAACGTTTAATTTTTCGTGAACTATACAGATGGTGGAAGCTCGCGTTGCAAAGCCTTCCAATTTTTTTCCTTTCATTACTTACTTCAGTGTCTCTTTAATGGAAATTTTATACTTTATAATCGTTTAAGCGTTAATAAACGTATTATTTCGGTATCTCCGATGATCTCTGCAGATTAATCAGCGGTAACTGTCCCCTGCGGTAATGCCATCGCATTTGGAACACGCATCGCGCTCGCCAGTGTGTTTGTGTGTGTGTGTGTGTGCGTGTGTCTGTGTGTCTGTGTGCCACCGATAAAAAAGAAAGTATCAAGAACAACATCCAGAAATTCGAGTTGCGCCTGCGTGCCGAAGCAGCCGGCTGTGCATTGACGCAACAAGTGCACGCAAGATGCACCGCGACTGACGGGGGAGGCTGACGGCGAGGGACAAGGGGGGAAGAGAGAGAGAGAGAGAGAGAGAGAGTGAGAGTGAAAAGAGAACCGGGGTTGGGTGGGGTGAAAAAGGAGGACAGTAGGAGGTGGAAAGGGGTGAAGCACAGAACGAGGAGGAGAGGTAGAATTAAATGCAAGGCGCGGGAGGGGGCACGGGAAGCGGAGAAAGGGCACGAGGTTGGCACGCGCCGAGTGCAACGATTCACTTGAAGAAAAGAGAGAGACAGAGAAAGGACAAGGGGGCAGAGACAAGGAGCGTGTGCATCGTATCGAACGGAAAAGATGCATCCTCGACGAGTAGCTCTCTCCCCCGTGAGAGCAGCTTTTTTTTCTTTTCTTTTTTTCTGTTTGAGACTCGCTCCCTCTCTCTCTCTCTCTCTCTCTCTCTCTCTTTCTCTCGTCCCGACGCCGTGAGACGTTTATTTGCGGTTGATGAAATCAAGGGGACAAATGATACGGAGGAACACCGCGGAGCCGTACACGCTCGGGTGTGCAGGAAATGCAAACAAAGTGCATTCATAGCGAAGCCGGATGACCACCGACCGCAAGGGTGGAGGAGGGGGGTCTACTAACTTACCCCCATGCACCCTTATGGCGTATCGCGCACGCCACAACCTGACTGACCTGATACGGCGCCGCGAGGTGCAGCGCCGTTGTTATGCAAATGGGAAAAATGCAGTGTCCCATTTGTTGCTTGCATCCGTGCAAGTGGGAAAACGTGCGCGCGGGGAATGCACTTGACACCTTGCACCGAAAGCTGGTGCAGCATTTGTCAAGTGTAACGTATGGCATAGCGTGGTCGAAGGTTCGTTCTCGCTTTAACGTCTTCGAGAATTTTTTGCTATGTTTTCTCAGTTCTAAGTATATTTAAATATAACCCAGGCAAAAACGAATGATAATAAATTTATTATTTCTTAGTAATAATTTCTATATCAGCGACGTCGTACCGACGAGTTCAAAAAAAAAGCGGCCGAATTATTGTATACGAGTTTGGTCACTCGTTATGGTCCGCGAACCAGTTGCCGGCGCAAGAGGTTAAAATTCTGCATTCGTTCTTACTTCCTTCGTTCCGAAAATTAGTTTTCGTTTGTTCAACCGACTCTCGTCGAAAGAAACGAGAATGTACAATTCTTTTCTCATCTTGTTATCTAAAAGTTATTTCTTGCACTGTTTCAAATTCTCGAAATTTGTTCCCAATATATTAGACCGTCGTTTTCTTCAAATTTAATAAACATTGCCATCTAGTGAGAATAATTAATTGTTGCAACATAACCTATATTCTAGTTAAATATATCGACATTAAATTACATTGTAGATTAACAACTGTATTGACTCTTAACCTCCAATGACGTGCTAAAATTGCAATATTTTCTCAGTTTTAAATATATATTTAGACGTAACCCAAGAAAAACGAATAATAAATTTACCACTTCTTAGTAATAATTTCTATCCAGTGATGTCATACCGACGAATTGAAAAAGAATTATTGTATACGAGTTTGGTCACTCGTTATGGTCCGCGAACCAATTGCCAGCGCAAGAGGTTAACTTTTAGAGAATCTTTCTGTCCCAAAATTGCAATGCTTTCTTAGTTTTAAGTATATTTAAACGTCACTCGGGCAAAACGAATAATAAATTTGTTACTTCCTAGTAATAATTTCTATCCAGTGATATATCATATCGACGAGTTCAAAAAGAAAGCGACCGAATTATTGTATACGAGTTTGGTCACTCGTTATGGTCCGCGAACCAATTGCCAGCGCAAGAGGTTAACTTTTAGAGAATCTTTCTGTCCCAAAATTGCAATACTTTCTCAGTTTTAAGTATATTTAAACGTCACTCGGGCAAAACGAATAATAAATTTGTTACTTCCTAGTAATAATTTCTATCCAGTGATATATCATATCGACGAGTTCAAAAAGAAAGCGAATTATTGTATACGAGTTTGGTCACTCGTTATGGTCCGCGAACCAATTGCCAGCGCAAGAGGTTAACTTTTAGAGAATCTTTCTGTCCCAAAATTGCAATGCTTTCTTAGTTTTAAGTATATTTAAACGTCACTCGGGCAAAACGAATAATAAATTTGTTACTTCCTAGTAATAATTTCTATCCAGTGATATATCATATCGACGAGTTCAAAAAGAAAGCGACCGAATTATTGTATACGAGTTTGGTCACTCGTTATGGTCCGCGAACGTCAGTTGCCAGTTGCAAGAGATTAAGCTCGAGGCTAATCACCGTTTATCAAGGGGAAATGATGAAAGTGAAATTCTCATTTCGATTCCCAATTGATGTCCCATTTCTCCCGTTTCTCTGGCAATCAAATCTTACGTGGATTTAACATACCGCAAATGTTAGACCACCGTGTTTAGGTTAGGTTTGCTTTGCGGTCGTGTCGCCTCGAACGATTTCGAAACTCTCGAAATAACGTAATATACCGACGTTTTCACTGAATGATGAAAACCACACGGAGTGAGAACGAGCGTGAAACCACCACCCCGTTACGTCCCCAATGGTAATAAGTCCCCATTGAGTTTTACATACGAGTGTATCATCGAGCGAGCGATGTGTCTAACGTTCTAACGTTTCTATTAACCGTACGCGTTATTAAAGAGACGCGTACGCGCGAAAGAAAGAAATAAAGAAAGAAGAGGCGAGTACGTACGTTTAGCATATGAAAAATAAATGGTGCTGGAAATAGAGTCGCACGGGCGCATAATTGTCGTCATTCGCTACGAATTTTCCGTTCGGTTCTCACACTCACGAAGCTAGAATAACGTCACACATTTGGCAGACCTATGGCAGGCACAATGAGGCTGATAGAGCCAGTTAAAGGAAATAGAATCAGAAACGCGATGGATCCCATGGAATCATTGTTAAGGATCACGCTGAGGGGTGAGACCCTCTGAAAAGGACTTTAAACTAGTTTCCGCTCGTACCAGTTCGTTTCTCCCGGAGACACGTCTTCCTTTTTTTTCTCTTTCTTTTTTTCTTTTTTTTTTTCTTCTTCTCTCTTCCTTTCGCTTCTCTCTCGCCCCGTTCCTCTCTTCCTCTTCTTCTTCGCGCCGCTTCTTCTGGCCACCGTGCAACTCGGCGCCTTTACATTTAAAACATATCGGCTTATATGGAAATGAACGTTTAGCCATGCATCGCGTCTTAACACATTAAAAATGGCGCAGCCGACGCGCAGCTCGATGCTGATTGTGCGAGACACACGCAGGAGCGAAAGAGGACAACACTCGGAAGTGATGTGGTGCTCGCATGTACGTACAATGCTCGTCCCTTCGAATCTGAATTGTCCGATCTCTCTATTGTCGGGTCCGACCATCTTTCTCCTTAGACCCCCTCCCCCCTCCCCGTCTAATCTCTCTCTATGCCTAAGCTATCACCGAAGGAAAGAAGACAAAATGAAAAGAAAAAGAACGGTTATGTTCGTCACGTTAATTTCAACTTTGCGGCGTGCTCGCGAGTTTTCTAACCTCCGATATCAAGCGATCGACTATTTGTACTCGAGCAATTATCTTCGCGAGCATTGTAAAGACGAATATAGAAGTACGAATCGAAACGAATTTGCTGATAATAAATTTGTTTAAAGAAATTCATTCGAGGACAAAAGACTCGAGACTGGTTTTGAATTAATCTTTTCAGTTTTGGGAATTTTTCTAGTTTCTGCTTTTCTGGCCCCTTGAAATTCAACCGATGAACTCTGTCCTAGATAAACAAATTGTCGCCGCTTATTTATTATTTCATGTCTCTCACGCTTTGTTTCGTTGGAGAGTATCTCTATTGTGAAATTATCTTTACAATCTTGACCGGTCAATTGCAATTGGAATTTAGTCTCGTCGCCGAACGCAGGGCGAATGCTCGCCATTATTAAATTTTCACGAAAGAAAGACTGAAGCAAAACGACGAAGGATCGTTCGATTAAAAGATTAACAGTTCAATCGTTATTTGAAAACGTGGAAATTACCGGAGGTTAATAAAATTAATTTCACGACTACACAGTGTGGTATTTTTCAAAGCAAGGCGCCACAAAAAATGGCACTTCGCAGTGTCAAGCGAAATGAAATTTCTCCTCGCGAAATACACAGCAGTTTTATCACGTAATATAAAGGAAACGTACCAGTTGAATAAATGACATTTTTGTTGAAATTCGCCTCTTTTAAAGTGAATGGTAATTTCTCACACAACGACAGTACCGTCGTAAATGAAGTTTTCGATTGACGTGTATACACCTGTGAACGCAGGTAACCGGTTGGAAAAAAAGTAAGAAAATTTCTATCCAAAAAGCGAAGCATAGCCTCTCGGAAGTATGCGATATATCTCAGTCTCGTTTCCAGTGGAACAATCGTTGATGCGATCGTACCGAACCGAATCAAGAACGATCGTCCGGCACGTTTAATTGCTCTTATCTGGCACCGAGTCGGTTATCATCACGAGCAGCAACAAATCCTCGGTTTAGCTTAGGTTGCACGCGTCGATATTCAGGTTTTTCTCGTCGATGCAGGAGGAATCACTGGTGACGGTGCCGAGTCGAGACCAAAAGAGTCGTGGAGAAACAGAGAAAGGAAAGGAAAGGAAAGGAAAGGGTGGAGGAGGAGGAGGAGCTCGGGGGATGGTGAAATAACAGATTGCAGTTGTGGCACGAGCGAGCAGCAGCCTGTGGACTCAGCTCGAGGCTCGTAAGGAGAAGGCAGGTGCCACATTTTTTTTCCCGAACGCCTGGCTTCACCGTCCAGAAGGAGGCTGTCTCGATGCACAGAGGCTCCCAAACTTTTCTAACAGCGTGGTGGCGCATGCACGTGGTCCTCTGGTTCTCAAAGGAACAGTTCTCACTCTCTCTCTCGAAGAAACGAAAGCGAAAAATTGATTTCACGTCGCGCCCCTTGCCACGCACGTCGTCCCAGAACCTTTTCCACCCAAAGTTGCAATATTTTCTCAGTTAAGTTGCATTCAGATGTAACCCAGGCAAAACAAGTAGTAGATTTATTGTTTCTCAGTAATAATTTCTACCCAGCGAATGTCATACCGACGGTAGTTCAAAAAGAAAATGGCGGATTATTGTAGACGGTTTGGTCGCTCGTTATGGTCCGCGAAATCAGTTGCCAGCGGCAAGCGGTTAGATCGAATCGGTGAAATGCCGTCTTTCGAGAGACGTGTTCGAAATTTATCGATTACAAGGGTGGCCAACTTCCTTCGTCGAGGTCCTTCGTGACGGAAATTCAAAATGGCGGAACACGTAAATAAGGCACGCGCGCGTGGAGAAAAGAAATGACGTGACATCGTAATTGATAATACGTACCATCGATCCCCCGTACACATGGCAGCATGGAAAAGAAATGTTGCAAATGTAATTTGCAATTTCATTCGAGTTACACACACACACATATACACATATACACGTACAATACGTCGACTGAAAATCGCTAGAGTTGCAGGTACCTACGTGCTAGCACTTGCTACATTGTTGAAACAATTCACGTCGATAAGGAAGTTTCCTGCTCGTGGATAGAAAAAAAATTGATGACATTTTCTCATCGGTCGAGAAAAACCGCGGTGGGCGAGGGGGGCTTTAATAAAAGCTGAACTCGTTTCGAAGGGCAATTTATTTAAAAATTCGTGAAACGACCCGGTGGAATGAGTTCCACTGCGGCATAATCGCCGACGATTTTTGCTTGGACACGTTTTCGGCACGAGTTTAAAAACTCTCTCGTGTACGCGCGAGGGCACGTTTACTCGCGTGCGGCCAATTATGCCAGGCTCGTTACGCCGGTATTACGCGTGATCTCTCTTTTGATCGAGAAATTGGCCGAAGGTTAATAACCCTTTGCTCGAGTTTGTGCAACCGATTACGCGAAATTTCTACCCGAAGACAAATGGACTATTAGCACGTAAGAACAAGTTTGCACGGGACCTCTCTCTCTCTCTCTCTCTCTCTCTCTCTCTCTCTCTCTCTCTCGAAATACTTAATGAGTAATGCGCGTGTAAGCAAGTGTAATTCGACAGGCGTTTCGCCGCACGCTCGCGAAATTTACGACCGGGTTTAAAGAACGGCGGTTACAACAATATTATTCTTGGGCCCGGGTAGCATTTTAATTATAACCGTGCGCAAGACGGTTTCATGGCTAATTCATTTAATTACGCACGTACCTGCATACAAAGGTAACGCAACAGTGGCACGCGTCTCTCGATACGAACGCGCATGCGTGGCACGAGCGAAGCGTCTTATCGCTTTAACTTAATTTTTTTATTTTCGAGCGTCGAGAATAATCGGGGAAGATTAATCGGGTAACTTACTCGCAATTAACCAGTGGTAATTGCCGCTCGGTGTGTGTGTGTGTGTGTGCGTGCGTGTGCGTGTACATGTGTTGCAATTCACGTAAATTCGTAATACGATTCTAGGGAAAAAAGTGAAAGAAACAGAAGAAGAAGAGAAAGAACAAACGTTGTTTGTCACAAACTCACCGTTTCTTCGGCCCGCTAGCTACTGACGGCTCCACGACAAGCGTCGATCCGAGGTACGTGTATCCTGAAACGAGAGAAAACAAACGACGCCATTTTGAGCCACTTTTGATTGACAAAGCTATCGCTATATAACGAATATTTCTCTCTAAGTTGTTTAAAAATAAAAAATAAACGAAAGGATCATTTTCAGCGTTGCAAAGAAGAGAAAGGAAGAAAAAGCACAGAGCAAACGATCGAGCAAACACATTTCGACCTTGGTGGTTGCAAGCAAATTTTCTCATAGCATAATTCGGGGAAAATAGAAGAATCGGTTTTATTGGGTCAGTCACGGGCAGCAACCTGTTTTGCAACCGATTCGGGCTCGTTTGAACTCTGACCCTGCCTAGAAGAGGAGAGAGACCGACCGATGGGATAATTTTCTCATAGAAAAATATGCTGTACACCGGTTTTGAAAAGTGGAACTCCGAACGGTTGTTTGCTTCCGGGTTTTTTTCGGTTGCACCGTGACGACGCTAAGAATCGCTGCCGCTGATTCTAAGACTTGGAGGTTACGTTAGTATAGCACGCTGGTATATTCTAATCAGGATCAAGAGGTTATGTGAACGTATCGGTGGTCATAGTCTCGTGGCTAGCGAATTTTCGGACACGGTGCCGAGGGTCGGTTTCTCGCCATAGTGTATGTATATAAATGCATGTATACACAAGTATTTCCTTTCCTAGGCACCAGGTGTCTTCTGCCAGTTAGACCCGTCTAATTTTCTCTAACCAGTTCCTCGTTTCAAGTATTGCAAAAAAATCTACGAGACCACTTTTGTCGGTCATCCGAAGTGACCGTTTTCGCTCGCCTCGTCGTCTACTAAACGTTACTTACGTAATATATATATGTATATATATATATATATATATATATATAAAAGAAACGAATATTTTTGCAAACGTATGATGTTTAATAATTACGAATATAAACGTACATTGACTAGCAAAGTTTCAGAAACTACACTTGGTCGCAAGCATTTGGATGTAGTAGTTCGATTACAAAAAAAAAAAAGAGTGCAACTGCAATCTGAGTGTAAAGAAAATAAAATGGGATTTCAAACGCGGATTGTGAGTTTTAGGTTAGGTTACTACACTTGGACGCGAGTATTTGTACGTAGTAGTTCGATTACAAAAAAAAAAAAGAGTGCAACTGCAATCTGAGTGTAAAGAAAATAAAATGGGATTTCAAACGCGGATTGTGCCTTTTAGGTTAGGTTACTACACTTGGACGCAAGTATTTGTACGTAGTAGTTCGATTACAGAAAAGAAAGAGTGCAAATGCAATCTGAGTGTAAAGAAAATAAAATCGGGGAAAATGGGATTTCAAACGCGGATTGTGCCTTTTAGGTTAGGTTACTACACTTGGACGCGAGTATTTGTACGTAGTAGTTCGATTACAGAAAAGAAAGAGTGCAACTGCAATCTGAGTGTAAAGAAAATAAAATCGGGGAAAATGGGATTTCAAACGCGGATTGTGCCTTTTAGGTTAGGTTACTACACTTGGACGCAAGTATTTGTACGTAGTAGTTTCGATTACAAAAAAAAAAAAGAGTGCAATTGCAATCTGAGTGTAAAGAAAATAAAATGGGATTTCAAACGCGGATTGTGCCTTTTAGGTTAGGTTACTACACTTGGACGCGAGTAAAAGAAAAAAGTACAATTGCTCTTAGTAGTAAAAAGAAAATATATAAAATCGGGGGAAATGGGGAAGAAAGATTTCAAACGCGGATTGTATCTTAAAACATATAACCTTTTAGGTTAGGTTAGGTTTGGACGCGGATGTACGTAGATTAAAAGAAAAAAGTGCAATTGCTCTCAGTAATAAAAAGAAAATATGAAAAAGATTTCGACCCTTAAAAGAGCAATCTTTTAAATTAAGTTCAAAGTATTCTCGTTGATCTTAATAGTTTTATTTTAAACATTCGATTCGTATTGTCGAAAATACACGTGTAACAAAAGATAAACCACATGAGATACGAGTACGCAATTGAGTCTGTTTCTTGGATTTCTTGCGGGTTAGGAACTAACTAATTTTATAGATTAGGAAGCCTATAAATATCATTCGGTAAATAAATTATCTGTCATAAGATGATTCGTCTTCGTTGGAATTAGTTACAGTTGTTTCGCGCTATAAACCTATAAATAAGCATAAATAAGTAAACACACACACACACACACACACACATGTATACATGTACATAGGATTATTTGGCAATCATGGCAGATCGTAGTTAGACATGGATAACGATCTCGGCGCTTCTCATTTTTGTGCGCGGAGTAGTATTTTTTCTTTATTTTTTATTTTATTTTATTTTATTTTTTTTTTTTTTGAACGAGCCGAGCCCGCTTCAGAAAAACCGGGTAGATCTCTCTTGCGGGGTACAATGGCGTGTGGCGAGTGGCGGAATTGTGCTCGCGAGGAGTCTATTAAATGCAGCAGAATGCTCGGCACAATGAGGGTATATAATATAACCTACCGGGCGGACTAGCTTGGGAATTCGAATGAATTAAAAATGCGCGTATTAAAGGTAAAAAAAGGAAAAAAAAAATAGGGAGAAAGAAAGAAGAAAAATGAAAAACGACGAGAGGAAGATGGCGTTACGGTATCTTGCTCGATGTTGAAAGCGGAAAGAGTCGAAAGAGGATAGACTCACTCCAGGGGAAGAGAAAAGAAGGAAGTAGCGCTCTTAAATGGCTACTTAGTACGGTCCCGTGTCGAGAGAGCGCCTCCCCTCGAGAATGCTTCGTCTCGCCCTGTGTAGCAATAATATTCGGTAAGTGTTTCCAATGCACGAGTGCTCGGAAGCCGAGTGAGTAACAACCAACAGGTTTCATGCGAAAGCCAATTCGCGACAAGGTGAGAGAAGGGTAAAGGAAGGGGGGAGGGGCGGAGGCGAAGAGTTTGACGACGTTTTAATTTGATTCTTTGATGCCGCGTTGAATTCGACGTGTGTGCTTTCACGCTCGGTTTCACGTGTTTGCCATTTAGGAGGCTGTAACTGTGCGCACTTGAACTACGTACGGTAGCAGCAGCTCTCTAATTGCCGACAACTGTCAACGTTGCGCGAGGATCGAAGGATGGAAAAGCGCGTTCGAACGTTTTCGAACGAGTTGACACCGACGAGTAAGTACCGACTAGACGTGCAAACGAGACGAGAGGTTCCAGTCTCGAGAAGTTTCAACTTTCGCCCTTGCTAATCGCGTCGACGCGCAATTAACACATTTCACGTTTTTTCGAACGTGGTGGTGTTCCACTTGCTCGATAAAAAAAAAAGCAGAAGACCAGCGTCGTTCCTGGCGAACGACGTGGATCTCCAACGCGAGTGAAAAGAAAGCGGAAGCATCGAGCGGTGGTTTCGATAAATGGGACACCCGTTATACACCTAAAATATACCGGCATCTCGCATGGGGCGCGCTGCTAAGAAATGCAGAAACAGCAGTTGCTATGCTAGGTGGTACTCCCTACAAACACACGCTCGAATTTCTCTCCTTCTTTCTAAGCATCGGCGAAATTCGTGCCCAACAGAGAGAGAGTGAGAGAGAAAGAGAGAGTGAGAGTGAGAGTGAGAGAGATAGAGAGTGAGACGCGCGCAAGCAACACAGGCGCAACGAGCACGCTTCTTCTTACCCGGTCACACAGAGATTTTTCAGGGGGTTCGGCTCTGCGTGTTCGTCGCGCAACGTACTTACACATTCGTGTTCAAGAGGGAGTAGAAGCGAGCGAACTAGAAAAAAAAGAGAGAAAGAGCGAGTAAAGGGGAGGGGGGGGCCGTGAGAGGGGACTCGAGAGAGGAAGCGAGAATACGAGGGGTGTAGCCGTGGCGATGGTGGTGGTGGTGGTATGTATTAGAAGGGCAGCGAGAAGGAAAGAGAGAAAAAAAAAGGGAGTGGAAATGAGATAGGGAAGGCAGCGTACGAGGGACGACAAAGTGAAAGAGAGAGAGAGAGAGAGAGAGAGAGAGAGAGAGAGAAGCCGTTTGAGCTAAGCGGGTATCCAGGGTCTAGAGAAGCGAGTTTTCGGATCGAGTCGGTGTATGTGGGCAAGAGAGTAGGTTAGCAGGCTCTCCCGAGGGAGAGAGTAATAGCAGATTGTCCTGTTGAACGAGCAGGACGGCAAGTGCCTTTATAGTGGGTCAGTACTAGCCGGCACCCGGCTAGCAAGCCTTCAAGGTCTCCTTAGTGCTCCTACCTCCTCCCTCCCGACTCGCCATCTTCCCTGCTGTTGCCTACAACGAGAACTGCCAGGTAGGTGAGCCAAGAGCGAGCGAGACCCCGTGAGCTTAGGAGAGCTATCCCGGAGAGGTCGTCGCACACAATCTATCTAATATATATTCATCCTCTCTCTCTCTCTCTCTCTCTTTCTCTTTCGCCACGCTGTACCTTCCCTTCTCTTCTTCGTCCCTCATTCACGATACAGCTTACCGGTTTCTAACTTAAATTTTCGTCAATCTTTCTGCCTAGCAATCTCGGGACGCGGCCAAGTGCCTCGAAGGAACGTTTCTCTCTCTCTCTCTCTCTCTCTCTCTCTCGTTAACCGATATATATATATATATATATATCGAATATTCGTACGTTTGTTTTCTCGTCTTCGCGATGAAGTCATCGATCCGATTCGCGATCGGTTGTCAACGTCGGTTGTATATTTATAACGGGCTAATATATTAATAGAAATCGCGTTCGCTGTCGATACCCGATAGCCTCGACGACGCGGAGTAACGTAAACCGTTTTGCATACATCCGAGTTGCTGGTACAGCGTTTTTCGTATCTCGGCACTTGATACACACAGCCCGGGCACGCCAAGGTTCTCCGGGCCAAACACCGCCCGATGCGAACATACACTCGCGCGAGTGTACATCACTCTCGGAACTGTCGAAGGTGTCAGGCTCGAAGCAGAATTAACGATTTTTCGACGATATCACACGATCCCGACGAGGAGGATTTTACGAAATCGCGTTGGAAAAATATCGTTGTCAGGCGATAAGACGAATCTCATGGGGATGTGACATAATAGCGAAGAGAGAGAGAGAGAGAGAGAGAGAGAGAGAGCACCAGCTACACGGGGAAGTAATAAAATATTTGGGTAGCGCTGAGCGAGAATGGGAATGGGAATGAGAACAGGTTCCTGTTGCGCATTCCAGGCCGATGCTGAATACCGATGCCTTGGACACGGCGGTTGGCACGGCTAGGTACATAAATTACTATTGAGTTACAACTCGCTAGCTTCAGTCCCACGGAAATCGTTTGCCAATCGTGAATCACCGGTCGAGATCGCGCGAGTCCAGCCGAGTAATTTGCCGATCGATATTACAGGAGAGCCTGCGTCGAACGTTCGATTTCGTGAAAGATCGAAACGGAAACAAGCGAAATCCGGAACACGTGCGAACGTGACACATCCAGTCCACCACACAAAGGAAAATTATATTAAAGCGAGTAAAATTACTAAAAATCTCGGACCGATATGTTCCCTCGATTTTTCTACTGTTGTATACATACATACATACATACATATATATATACAGGGTGAGCCGAAAGTTTCTCCCCGCCTATTTTCTTCCAACGAAACACCAAAACTAATTTCATTAATTTTCAATTTTTATTTTAGTAGGAAGTGGTTTTTGGCCCACCCTGTATCTAAGCTGGAATATTCGATACGAGGCGCCTAATAAGAAAAATACAACTCTCGATAACGATGGCTACGTGTTCGTTCATTCGTTCAAAGTGCGTCGAAAAGCAAACGAATCGAACGACACGACGAAAGTTATAGTCCTCTTCAATACGAGTTTGAGGTTAGGTACAGCGTGCCTTCCGTGAAAGAGTGACGGGAATCGAGTATATATAGGTTAAATAGGATCGCGCGCGTAACCGCGGGATGATCGCGAAAGAGACGACGAAAAGAGAGGGCGAAAAATCGAGAGGCCCCCGATAAGATTTGACACGACGCGGTAAATAAAATTGGAGCAGTTAGTCGGTCGGATACGCGCGCTCGTTTTCGGCCTGGCAAAGAATAAAGCAAAAATTGCTTCGGACTCTCGGCTGGCCTTGTGGTATACTTCTCTCTCTGTTCCAGCCTCCTTTCTCTCTCCTGCTCGTTCGTTCGCCGCTACTCTCTCTCTCTCTTTCTCGCGCGCGCCGACAAGGATCTCTCTCTCTCTCTCTGTCTCTCCTTTCTTGCTCCTTCTCGCGCGTACACCCTTGTGCCGCGCTCCCAGCGTGAGAGCGGCCACACAAAGAGAACACGAGAAGCACAATGGATTACTTAGACGGGTAGGTTAGTTTGCCGAATGAAGCGAACGGGCCCACGCACGTTAAGATAGGTCCTGACTGAGAATCCGTAAAAAGCGCGCCAAATCTGAAATCTCACTCTTCACCGGCCCCGCCGCCTTTACGTCGTGTTTCCCTCATCGCCCAAAGACGTACAGCGACTCGATCGTTGCTACTCCGTATTAACTCTTTGAGGTTAGGTGGGTTAAAAAAATGTCCCACCTCTTGCTTAGCTTCTTGTGCACGGTGCGATTAGTATTTTAACGCGCCTCGAAAGAGTTGAGGTTACTCACTCAGTACGTCATAGACGCAGTTTAATATTTCAATATCTTCTCCATTTTGTTTTTTTTTTTTCTTTCTATATTAAAAAAAATCCTGTGCAACTTGCTTTTTTTTTTTGCTTAAAATCGCGCGCCTCAAAGAGTTCAATTACGTACGCCACTGTACGAAAAGATTCCTCGACTCTGCTTGTTGTGAAGTTGGCCACACGTCGTTAGCACACGTTGGACCACGGTAACCATTTTTTATCCAACAAATAGACAAAGTTCAAACTTCACGTTTGTACAAAGTGGTCGAATCTCTCGGCGCCTATGTCGCCTTTAACGTATCTGCATGTAACTTCACGTTATCTAACAACGTTCGACCAAAAAAAAAAAAAAAAAAAAAACTGACGTAGTAGATACTGATTATCAGAGTTAATCCATCACGCGTTGAAAATCAATGGAATTTGTCTTTTTTTTTTTTTTTTTTTTTTTTTTAAAAAAAAAAAAAAAGAATTCGTAGAATCGAGAAATCGGTGATTGATGTCGAGTTTTCCTCGACCAGCAATGCTCGACGACACGCGAGCCGGTTGAAT
Organism: Tetragonula carbonaria; assembly: GCA_032399595.1. Taxonomy (NCBI): domain Eukaryota; kingdom Metazoa; phylum Arthropoda; class Insecta; order Hymenoptera; family Apidae; genus Tetragonula; species Tetragonula carbonaria. The sequence continues at coordinate 17,005,318 of JAUCRC010000006.1, forward strand.
TCGACCGTAGTCTTGAAGATAGACAAAAAAGAAACACAGGCCAATGGGACGGAAAGAAGAGCGAGAGGCAGAGAGAAGGAGAGAGAATCCAGGCTCCCGCGTTCGTTCGTAGATTAAATCACTCGGTCACTTTTCTTTCGTAGAGCCGACCGGGACAAAGGGCGGCGTTTCTCGGAAGAGACTCGGCCCGAGGTTTAAGAATTAAAATAATATCCGCTCGTTCGGAGATTAATGGCGCCATGCCGATGCAATTTTTCTACGGCGAGTAGAACTCCCTCTCTCTTTTCTCTCCCTGGCGCAGTTACTTCGGTGTTTCTCGTTATTGTCACGTACGCGCGTTGTTCCACGATTTATCTCTCTCTCTCTGTCGAGTTTCCTACGAACTCTCACTTTCTAGGTTATGCACACTAGCGGACAAAATGATAAAACACACCTTGTGGCGAAATTAGTGGGTAAAAAAAGGTGTTCGCTTGCATTTGTTGCGAACAACGCTACGTACAAATCAAGGTTATGTAATTTTGCGTAATTCTAAAATTTTCAAAATTGAACGAATGTCTCGAGATATTAATTCTCGATTTAAACGAAAAATGATACAATTTCACTTGGACAAAGTGATAAGACACCTCGCACAATTACTGGTAGCAAAGGTCTTCGTTATATTTGTACACAATGTCACGTGCAAATTGAGGTTATGTAATTTTAGAATTTCTATAAAAATTGAACAAATATTTCGAGAGATTCTCGATTTAAACGAAAAATGATACAATTTCACTTGAACAAAATGATAAGACACCTTGCACAATTACTGGTAGCAAAGGTCTTCGTTATATTTGTACACAATGTCACGTGCAAATTGAGGTTATGTAATTTTAGAATTTCTATAAAAATTGAACAAATATTTCGAGAGATTCTCGATTTAAACGAAAAATGATACAATTTCACTTGAACAAAATGATAAGACACCTTGCACAATTACTGGTAGCAAAGGTCTTCGTTATATTTGTACACAATGTCACGTGCAAATTGAGGTTATGTAATTTTAGAATTTCTATAAAAATTGAACAAATATTTCGAGAGATTCTCGATTTAAACGAAAAATGATACAATTTCACTTGGACAAAATGATAAGACACCTTGCACAATTACTGGTACCAAAGGTCTTCGTTATATTTGTACACAATGTCACGTGCAAATTGAGGTTATGTAATTTCAATTAACATTGCCATGGAAATTGAACGAATATTTCAACGAGATTCTCGATTCAAGAATAATGCGATCATGGCTTAAATAAAATTCTTCGACAAAGTGAGTTTGTTGATTTACGTTTGAAAATTGACGAAACAAACTGCGAGGAATGAAAATCAAACGAGAAAGAAAAAGAAAAAATAGAAATTCCAGTGATTGGAATTAATTTCACGTTTCAAATGGTACACGGAGCGAAATAAATTGCATACATCTCGCGAGTTTTCGCCAAACTCGTTCGGCTCTCGTAATGGAAACTTGGCTTGATCTTTTTTTCAGAAGGCTGCTCGTAACTCGCGTAATGGGAATCAATTTCATCAATTTGACGAAACGCGAAATCACCGTGAGCCCCTTGTACACAAGAGCGAGTGGCGTACGACGAAGGCAGGTGCGAACGAGAGCTGTTCGTGCCTGTCGTTTCTCGCTCGTCTCGACCGATCTTCCCCATCTTTCCCCGTCTTCCTCGCTTATATCCTTCGATGGATACGTCGTTGCCCGGTTCATTGACACCTGACGAAAGATTTCGGATTTCTCTCTTCGTGTGCCTGACAATTACGCGCACGTGGTGCCAAAAAAGAGGGAGGGGGGAGAAAAGGAAAAAGAAGAGATTCGCTGCTGCCGGCAGACGTTACTCTCGTCTTTCTCCTTTTTTCCCTTTTTTTCTTTTCTTTTCTTCCCTTTCTCCTGTTCTGTCATGGAAATTCCGTTCGACGAGGCGAAGACGAACGGTTTCAACGTTCATAACCTTTAATTACCTATCACGTGTACGAGACTTGCACAGATTTTTCAAAGAAAAATAAAGATAAAGGGCCCTCTGCCCCTTTTTTCAGATTCGGTGTTCAGATCGAATATTTTCCTTTCGCAAATTTACGATGAGTGGAGCGGTACGTGTTGCATTATCCAATGTTGCGTGCTCGAAACAGGAATCACGTAAGCCGATTTCGTGCCGTAATCATTGATCACATACGGAGAAACACGGTGACAGATAACGATAGGGTATATGGCGATAAAACGATAAACGAGCGCATCTTCACTTTTCTTCGCCGCTGGAATGATACGAGGGAAATGAACGAGCTCGAGAGAGCGAGAAGATAATTCTGGGTATATATTACAATAACACAGAAAAAGATTTTTTGAAAGAGAGAAAGAAAAGAAAAATGAATCGGCTTCGAAGCCGAAAGGACGGTAACACGGTTATTTGCCACGGGCAAGTCAACGGCCTGGTATCTAAAACAAACACGTGTCTTCAAAGGTTCCCCCCCTGCCCCCACCCGAGCGAACAGAGGCTACGAAAGACGAGAGCAATGCATAGATAAAAAGGAGAAAAAAAGATAGCCGTGTGGGAGGCCAACAAAGAAATAGAGAATTGTCGACGAGAAACCAATATAGAAACACTGAAAATAGAGACACCAGTGCTTCGGGGATAATTTCATATTGCAGGGACGTCTCAAGGCGTTATCGCCTTTTTACGCTTCAATATATATATATATATATATATATTGAAGTTAATTTCACACTCTCGCTAATTTCATTGCAATGTCGCAGAAGGCCTTCTTTAACGAATTATTTTTCACGTCAACGCAACGAATTCTTTCTTTCTGGGCAATTGAATGAACCTCAAAATGCTTTGACAAACTTTGACAAAATTAACCTAAAAATGCTCTCTCTTCTGACAATTGAATTAACCTTAATAATACTTTGACAAAATTAAACTTCAAAATGCTCTCTTTTCTAACAACTGAATTATTGAATTGAAATACTTTGACAAACTTTGGCAAAGTTACCCTCGAAATGCTCTCTTTTCTAACAATTGAGTTATTGAATTGAAATGCTTTCACAAACTTTGGCAAAATTAACCTCAAAATGCTCAGACAAATTTTGGCGAAATTAACCTCCCTTTACTGACGATTAAATCAATCTCAAAATGCTTTGACAAAATTAATCTAAAAATGCTCTCTTTCCTGAGAATTGGCCCCAAAATGCTTTGACAAACTTTGACAAAATTAACCTAAAAATGCTCTCTTTTCTGACAATTGAATTAACCTTAATAATGCTTTGACAAAATTAACTTCAAAATGCTCTCTTTTCTAACAATTGAATTATTGAATTGATATGCTTTCACAAACTTTGACAATTAAATCAATCTCAAAATGCTTTGACAAAATTAACTTAAAAATGCTCTCTTTCCTGAGAATTGGCCCCGAAATGCTTTGACAAATTTTGACAACATTAACTTGAAAATGTTCTCTTTCCTGACAATTGAATTAACCTCAAAATGCTCAGACAAACTTTGGCGAAATTAACCTCAAAATGCTTCGACAAACTTTGACAAGATTAACCTCAAAATGCTTTCCTTCCGGACAATTAAATCAACCTCAAAATTCTTTGACAAAACTGGTCCCCTTTAACGGCCTATGATAAAAAAGTAACGAGAAAGAGAGAAAGAGAGAGAGAGAGAGAGAGAGAATTTTATCGGCCGTTAAAAGCCACGGCTAATTAAGCCACTGATTTGCGGTTGTGAAATACGCGTGACTGATAGGGAAGTTTCAGTAGGAGGAGTCGCTACGTTCCATTCACTTCGCGGTATCGAATATATGTTGAAATCTCACAATGGCTTTCTCTCGCCCCTGGTTCCAAAGACCATTCAGTTAATGAAAGCGGATGGCTAGACGAAAAAGAAGACGAGAAGACACACTTTCTCTCTCTCTCTCTCTCTCTCTCTCTTTCGCCGCTCTAAAGATAGCACTTCCTCCTTGAAGACGCGCAAGCACTTTTTGCGCTTAAGCCGTACATTTATGTCGGCGTTAAATCGAGTTCTTTTCACGAGAAGATGTTCTCAACTTCCACTTGGTCGGTCTAAATTAAAGCCTCCATTTTACAGCTATTTTAGCCCGAAACTATTTTCTCTCTCTCTCTACTATTTCTCTCTACGAATGATTTACTCGATTGTCGGTCGTAAAATCGGGATAATTGCGGAGGAACTCTTTTCCCGACCGATGGTAAGATAGGAGTTGAAAAACACAAGACACGTACATGGTTTTCGACTTGAAAGATACTGACCAACTGATAAAATACAATGCGAGCTGGCAGTCGTTTCACACAGATTAACTTGAACAATAGAGATCTATTTGAAATGATTCGATTACTCGGTTAAGCTGCAAAGTTTTTGTTCAACGCCCGCTATCTGTGTACTATGTATGTGTGTGTGTGTATTTTTTTCATCGACACGTGGATCGATAAAATGCGAGATTGAAAAACAGATAAACACATGGCAATAGCGGTAACGTTTTCGACACGATCTAGAGAAATTTTTCTTCGTCAATAATAGTTTTACGATCGTTTCTCTTTAACTTGGATTCATGCAATGAGTATCGTCAAGCGCGATTTCGGGCGAGAAATCGAATCGAGTCAAGTTCCATCAGTGTCGGTTACCGATGCGCTGTTAACAGGTAACTTTTTTCAAGAGCAGGTGGTTTCGAGCAGGCACGCGACAAATCAAACTCACCGAGCCACGAACGACTGCAAACCTGTGACGATCATTCCTCCACTGTAAACGACACTGAATACGTTTCGGTGTTTTCGTCAGATTTGAATAAACCATGGAAAATATCATCATTCTCGATGTTATAAAATAATATATAATATTATAAAGTATCTCGTTGTTACAACAAACTATAGCAATACAGCAAGTTAGATTTCCTAATTTTTACATCTGTAAATTGCAAATTAATTGTTTTCAATTTAATCCTGAAATCCAATTTATGTACAAGTAAATTATATATAAATGTTTTATCGAAATATATCCTTTTCAGATGTATTACTATGTATATTAAATAAAAATTAAAATATTATTACTATTTAATAAATAATATTTATTACTATCTATCTATCTATCTATCTATTTATCTATCATCTATATATATATATATATATATATATATATATATATATATATATATATATATGTAATAAGTAATATTTTGTTACAATATACATTACAATATATATATATATATATATGTATGTAACAAGTAATATTTTGTTACAATATACATTACAATATATATATATATATATATATATATATATATATATATATGTAACAAGTAATATTTTATACATATATATATATATATATATATATATATATGTAACAAGTAATATTTTGATACTATATATATATATATATATATATATATATATGTAATAAGTAATATTTTGTTACAATATACATTAATATATATATATATAATATATTTAATAAAAATTAAATTTATTATTACTATTTAATAAATAATATAAATAATATTTTATTAAACTTCTTATATATAAATATAAGCAACTATAACAGGATTTCATAAAAGACAAGTTTTTCCGCCCAATTCTTCCGATTTCTATATATCGTATATATCGTACTGTGCATACACGGTATTCGGTGAATTAATATCGACGTTCGTAGCCTGATGTAGTTCAACCGCGACTAGTCTCTAAGTTTAGTTAGCCTAAAACGTAACACAACCCACCAAACTAGTTCTGTACTCGGCGGTAACGTTCTCCGAACACGGCGTATTGTATCCAAAGATCGGCCTCGCACACGTACATGCACGCATACATGCATAGGTACCCGGCTGCTCTGCAGAGCAACGACTGCGAGCGCCTTGCCTTCTCTATTGCTAACGAAATAGAGAGAGAGAGAGAGAGAGAGAACCTATTCCCTATGAATCGTTTCAATGTTCGTTCGCGCCTGTTTCTTGCAACCCGGCTTCTAAACAAGCCGACCGTTCTCTTCTCTCCGTCATTCTTTGCCACATTTTTGCCAGCCATTATATTACAAATTTCCTCCACGACTGCTCGCCGCCCGTGTGCATTCTGGGAATTTAAACTGCATCAGCCTAGTGATTTTTATCTTTCGCTATATTACAAAGCGCGATCGTCCTATTTTTTCTTTTTCTCCCCTCCCCCCCACCCCTTTTTTTTTCTGCCCCGTGAAACGTGCCTGTGTATCTATCGTCGCGAGCGACAGCGATTTTATCTTCACGGATCGCGAAACTGCGATCACAACTAAAAAACGATCTGTCTTGTTACGCGATATTTGTCGGCTTAGTTAGTTTAAAAAATGGTCGACACTTCGATTTCCCGACTCTCCAGCTTCCAAGTTACTTGCACGCAAGTAAAAAGCGACGAAACGCACGGTTTGCAGCATTTGCTCGATTAATAATGGCCGTTGTTGCACGTGACGAGTGTGACGAACCTAATTTCCTACGGACGGAGATGAAGTTGCACGACAGTGTTTTCACGACGTGAAATTTCAATCGTCGCGTCAGGCCAGTGGCCAATCGTACGTCACGCCTGTAGACGCGGCCTTGACCACGTTTTTTAGGCGGGAGAATCACGAGCGTGGAGAGAGAGAGAGAGAGAGAAAGAGACAGAGAGTCGTTTACTAGTCAAGTGTCGATCTAATTTTTTGATTGGGACAAAGTTGAAATTCCGTACGACGGGTCAGTTTTTTTTTTTTTTTTTCTTACGAAAGATACGGAAGCAATTATTTATTTCGAAAAGTACGCGACGTCGTGTCGGTATAGAAAAGAGTAACTGCGTCAATCAACGTAGTCATTGGCAGATCTACAAACGATCCTTGAACGCAGCCATCTTTACAGACAGTTTTCTACGAAATTTAGTTCACACGTGGTGTGGTTGTCCGAGAACAATTTTAATACTCTTCCGCGGTAGTTTAATTTCTTTCATAATCACAGGTTAATACGATAATTCGCTTATCGATCACGCGGGATACTTTCTGAACGCCGAAATTATTATTATTATTATTATTATTATTATTATTATTATTATTATTATTATTATTATTATTATTATTGTTAGCGAGGCAAAGCGAGGCTAGTAATCATATCGATCAACGAGAGTATGCTGGCTGCGGTGTTGAATGATTATCAGAAACTTATCTCAACGGCGAAACCCACGCGCGTGACCTTGCCGGCATAACCGGCTCCGCCATCTTGCCGATGCGTGCGCCTCTCCACCACGTGGATAAGTTTTCCACACGACACGAGAGCACAAGAGAGCTCCGCAAAGTAGTTTCTATATCTCGTCGACGTTTTCCAAGAGCGGGTGTTGTAAAAACCACGAATCGATTTTCGTACAATTTCGCGCGAGAGAATGAGAGATCGCAATAGTATATTTTACTTACGGCCGTAAATATCGAAGAATCCGCGCGACAAGTCAGAGAGCAGTTACTCGACAGTAAAATGAATTTTTTCCTTTGATGGACATCATATTTTCGAGGTCGCAGAGGCTCTCAAACCGACAAACGGTTTCGCAGTGGCTATTCGTTGAAAGCGGTCCTCGCCCATTTATTAACGAGAATAAATCGCGAAACAAAGTTCGCGTACAAATTGCTTCGCAAAGTGAACAGAAAATGTTTCACTATCGCCATTGAATATAACTGACGATCGATTCATCGAACGACACGATGAAATTGTCTGTTATTTACACGCTCGAAGATACATTTTGATATACACAGACGGCACGTAGCATAGTGATTACGTAAATTAGGGTAGGGTTATGGCTATATATACAGGATACCGATCGTTTGATCGAGGTGGGAAAGTAAATGTAAGCAGCAAATCGTGTAAAGCATTATGTACACAAGCGTGCAAATGTTCGTATATTTCTACTTCAAATATCTTACAAACTAGCTGGGGAGAAAGCGTTGAAAAGCGTGACGATGTCGACGAAGCTTGTTGAGGACTTTGTACAAAAAAAAAAAAAGACCGAGTTGACTTCTCTGCTGGCATTAGGCCATACCTAAAATACAAGCGTTAATTCGAAGCGGCAAAAGCATTTTTTACAGCGACTTAAATTACACCACAGTCGAAGGCTCCTGAGTCCCACAAGGCACACTGTTGTCCCTCGTGCCGAGATTCTTCCTCGTTAGAGCAGGCCCTGTGATAATAGCAGCAGGCAGCAAGTGAAACATGGTTAAAAAAGCAGCAAGTATCTTACAAAACGTTGCACGTTGGCAACGGCCGAATAATACGAACAATATCGAAGCATAACGACACAGCGAGGCGAATGTTTTTACCCAACGTTATACACGTATAGATCTCACGTTGGATGGTTGGTTGTATAAACTTACCGTTGAGTTTGTCGATCGCACGATCCGCCACAGATTGATCGGTACAGTCGACGAACGCGTAGCCACCTCGTTTCACCAGGATCGTCGTGCACGATAAATTATGATCCTGAAATAGTTGCCTGAGGGCACTCTCGTTACAATCCGACGGCAGATTGCCCACGTACAGCTTCGACATGGTGGTTGGCTCGCTCTTGGACGCTATGGTGGCGGCTTTCCCCGAGATACGTGTCTCGGTCACGTGGTGGGCTTGAACAATAATTCGCAGCTCGGCGCACGCGGCTGGACTATCGACGCGACCCCGCGGAACACGTCAACGAAGATCGCCGCGATCACGTCGCGATAACGATTTACAGATAACCGCGTATATATCGCACTACGAGGCCCGAACGTGGACGAATAAATCGCGTGGACGAATAACTCGACACGATGACACGATGATCGGGGAAATATCTGCTGTTATCACGCGCAGGAGAGAACGAACGAACACGAGAGCGCGCTTTCGTCTCGAGAACGTCTCCTCTTCCGTGGCCTCTGAATTTCTTTCCCTCGGCTTTCAACTTACTCGGCTCTCGGCGAACACGATTCCGGCTTGCACACACCGGAAAAAGGAAGAACGAAAGGATGACACAGAGGAGGCTTTTATCGTTTAACTCTTCTTGAACGATCGTTCCAAGCGTTCGTTGGCCGGTGCTCTGTCTTTTGTTTTCTCCTTTCTTCGTTTCCTTTGGGACCGCTGTCTATTTCCCGCTCGCTTCGAGGTGGCACGACGACTCGTGGCACCGGTAGTGGTACACGGTGGTTGGTACTGGTAGTTGGACTTGCGGCGTGCGTTTCCGGTGGCAGTGGATGTCTCTCGAGCCAGCTCGATCATACAAAACCGACGGACGATGATGATTATTACGGCGACCGGCGAGCTGCTGCGACAAACTACGATCGTGCCTTCTGAGAAACGACTCTTCAACTTTTTTAAGGTTAAGGGACACGGGCGTTCTCTCTCTCCCTTCACGGGCGATTCACTGTGTGCGCGCCTACCGATTCCTTCCCACCTCTTTCGTCTCCTCTCTCTCTCTCTCTCTCTCTCTCTCTCCTTTCTTTTTCGTCTTCTTCTTCTTCTTCCTCTTCTGCTCCTTTCGTTGCGACGACGGCGACGCACCTTCCTACCAGGCTCTTGTCTCTTTGGCTAGGCCACGACACGACGTTCGAGGGACTCTCTCTCATTCGGGCATTTTCCTACTCTCTCTCTCTCTCTCTCTCTCTCTCTTCCGCTACTTGTCTCCTCTCGTTCGCTCTTTCGCGTGTCCTGGGCGGAGGGGGGCAATGCGATGCAAAACTCGTCACTCTTCTCTTCTTCTTCCTTTTTTTTTCTCTCTCTCTTTCTCGTTTCTTTCTTTTCCTCTCCTGCTTCTTCCTCCTCGCTCCTTTTCACCAGCCGTGTGTAAACCCTCTCGCTCGCGCTCGTGTACTTTCTTCTTTTTTTTTTCTCTCTTCTTCTTCTTCTTCTTCTTCTTTTCTTTTCTCTTGCAATCTGTCCTGCTCGCGGCCGCGGCCGAGCGGGAAACCGACTCGAAATTCGCGAACGCGTCGCCGTCTATTGGCTGCGGCGAGACCACGTGGCTGCCCGCCTCTGCTCCGGATTGGTCGGTTTTCGCATGCCGGTTTTCGCAGCCGGCAACGTGCCTGTCGCTTTCGCGTGCATGCGTGCTCGCTCGCTCGCTCGCTCGTTCTGGTTGCGTGTGCACGCACACGATCGTGCGCTCGTGTACTCGCGCGAGCGTAGCCACGTTTCTTTCTCTTTCTCCCGCCTTCTCTCGTCTCGTCTCGTTTCCTTACTCTTTCCCGCTGTAGCACGTGTTCGGTTCCTGCAGGGATCTACCGGGTGTTTTCGGCGAACGGTAGCACGATTCGACAAGTTCCTTGCTCCTGCCTGTCTTTTTTTTTTTCTTTTTTTGGTATTCATATTGAAAGAATCCTCTCTCGGTACGAATCATTCGGCGAGCGTCTTTTTCCCTTTCTTCTCTTTGCCAAGCGCCGCTGGACATGACGAGATTGAACCGGCGATTGAATCCAAGATGCCTATCTCGATGTGCGTCGTATTTGCATTTGTACAGACGGCCGCGTGCAATCTCTTTTTCCACGACCATTTTGTTGCCTTCGGTCTCTATACTCATCTACTGGTGTAACTATTACGCTTCGTTTCCCTACGTCTTACCGTTCTCGAAAATTCGAACGTGTATGGAAACTTTGTGCCTGAAATTTTATAGGTTAGCTCTCGAATCCCCGATGCTTGACGTCGTTTCGTTTCGTTTCGTTTCGTTTCATTTTATATCGCCGGAATTGCCGAAGAATCGATCGCGCACGACACGCATTCGACGCTGAACGATCGTTTCGCTCGTTTTTGTAACACGACGATTATTTACAGTTTCGAGATTCGAAACGCTGAGAAACTAACGTTCGTCCTCGGTGGAAAGAGGCAAGAAACTTCGTCATGTGGGAAAACGTCGAAGAAGCGGTCGAATTTTATGGAGATTGGGATTACGGGCAGGCCACTCTTGCGATACCACTCTCTGCACACTATTCAGGAATAGACAAATTCGTTCGTTTCTTACGTTAGAGCAGTGCCGTGTCTACAAAGGGGTGGAGTGAGACAGCTGCCTGCGTGGCCAGGGTCAGGGTGCTCAGGGTAAGAGGTTGGAAAAGGAAAAAAGCTATGCCCGCGTTGCTTCTTTTCACCTGCCTTGCACGAGCAACGATTAATTATCTGGAGCTGCTTTTTCCCGTGATTAGTTGGAAAGGATCAGCTTGATCATTGCAGCTGAAACGAAAGCCTTTTGCAGCCGCCATTTTTCACGCTCGCGACGATGAAAATTTACAAAGATAGAAGAAACTTGTCCATCGAACGTATATTCGTCTGTTTGATTGACCGAAGAATTGATCAGGTTCTTTGCCTCAGATGTAAATCAATCTTTGGGCGGCACTATCATTCTTCACCTATGATGTACGAAGTATGGAAACTTACGCGGAAATATAGAATATAATATTTGTTCGATCGATCAAATAAACCGAAGGATATGATAAATTAACGGATAATCGTTGGTTGGAAAAATAAACCAGGCGGTATAGGATATTTCTGTCGAAATAAAAATTATGTTCCCGAAATGGAGGATGAATGCAGAACATAGTCGACTACTACTTTCGTCGTGCCATCCGGTTTTCGTGTTCCCCTACGTACCCCTCCCAATTTTAGAACGCCTATTCCGACCCTCCGGTAGCTTAGAACTATTCGATTACCCCTGTCCACCGTTTAATGGGGGCGTCCTTAGAGACGTATGCAAAGGAAACTTAGCCACAGGATATTATAAACGTTCATCGTTCTGGCAAAGCAAATATAAATATTTGTCACGTTTCCCATACCGATTTGGCGTTATCTCGTTGCTGTATTTATCTGTATTCTAATAACCTATTGAACGAGATACGGTTTCGAATTTCTTCATCGTCTCGTTGTAACGTACGATAAACCACGACGATCAATTTTAAACAGCACGGCCGTCGACAGAGGATGCATGAAAATTATACAGACGTACGTACGTTTGTTCGTACCATTGTTTGTAAAACATGGTGACATTCGTCTCGATTCTATCTCGAAACTTCTGTATTTTTCTTCCCTGTTTTTTTTTTTTTTCCTGATATCTTTTCTCGAGCGTTATGTATTGAATCTAATCACGGTTACGTATAATTTGAACGTATGTTTCAATGCTACCAACCTAGGCTCTTTCGAAACGACATAGCACTTGGCGAATGCTATTTTGAACGATTAGAGACAGAAAACACATTTCAACGAAGCGTCTTAGTTTTCTTCTGCAATTTTGACCCTACTTTTATCGCGGTGCTTAATTAAATATACTTAAATTAGCCTGGTAGATGTCTTTTTTCAAACGTTCTAGATGATATCCTTCGATAATGCTATACTTATTTTAACACGCTATATTTTCAATTTTCGTTGCCCGTTACAACCGCACGACTGTTTTGTTTTGTTTTACATTTTCATTTTTCTTATTTTTACGGTATGCTTCGAATTCGTTATGTGTGCGTGTGTCTGTTTCTCTCTCATCTGTGTAATATCTGCTGCCTGTATGTACAATATGTTCCTTTCCTCTCGCTGATCCTTTGCAAATAAAGGGAAAAGGAAAACCCAAATAACGGGAAATGAATTGGAAAGCTGCTGCGACGTTCGTCTCGTGTTCGCAGCTGCCACGCAGTGTACGTATTTCGTGATTTTACTTCGGTCGATTTCGAATAGGGCACACTTTTCTTCGATGGACGTGGGAAAAATATCCGAAAAATACACTGCCAGGCTTAAATTGATTTATATTTCTTACGTTCCACGCTAAAAATTTGCACGTTTCGTTCAAAGGCGTACAGATTTGTGGTTTTAAGGGTGGAAATACCGATCGGTAACGTGTCTTAGTTTTTAATAAGCAATCGAATAAATAACAGAGTTGGCGCGTAAAACTATCTCTCCTGCTTCGCCGGAAGAAGAATTTTTAGCGACAATTATTACACCGATACACGATGCAAAGTGCAGCGATGGAGAATCGAAAGAATCGATCCGACAGGCGTGGAAGCGTAAATGTCGCACCCATGTAAAGAGTAGCAACAGCTTTCAGTCGTAAACACGGCAATCACCACGAAAGGCAATTTTAATGAGCAGCGTCACACGTAAATACAATGTAGTTTCAACCGTGATTTAGAATAAATTACCATCGCGTCCCTTCCAGTCGATAAGTTAGAATTTAGGAGATCCCTGACTTGCCGACGCAGTAACTGTCGTTTCCAACGAGTGAAATTTTGCCCCGTATTCGTCGCTAGGGGGTTTCCTCTTCGTAAACGTGCATTTCAACGAACAATTTAATTACCTCGATTCCCAGCTCGGGAATTATCGACAGACTATTATTTTACAACGACAGTGCAGTCATAGTTTTCTCTCTCTTTCGAGAAGAAAACTTTCCTCCACATTTTGGTAAAAAAATAGTATCTCCCAAATGTGGTCATCGCAGGCATGTACAATCGCTCTCACGTATATCAATGTGTCAACAATTATAGAGAATATCTTGAACCTAACCTAAACCTAACCTAAACCTGCGCGTGAACTCGAGCGAATGTTCTGTTCCGTATTTTGTACACGATGTCGTTCGGTTAGATCGGAAACACCAGAGCGAAGCTTACAAATAACGAAAATAGATCGAGACGAGCATACTTCGATGAATATATATTTCTCGTTTGTTGCTACCGTTTATGCTAACGCGTTGGAACAACGGATATATTCCGGGCGACGTTCAAAGTTTTCATCGTGGCGTGATCTAATCTCCCAGCGTTGGGCTACACCCTCGCAGTCAGTTCGTCTCGTAGACAATTTGGAGCAGCCTGTACCAACAGCCTAATGAACAGTTGGTTCCTATTGGTAGAAGGCGGCCGCGTTTATCCCTCGTTATGTTACGGTAGCGCAGCTGGCATTGCCCCGGATGGCCTCCCCCCGTTTCCCCTCTCCTTCTTCACCATCTCTTCCCCTCCCCCCCTCCACCATTTTCGAAACGATCCTCGTGCCCCTTCTTATTTCTCTAGCGGTTCTAGCTTGCTGGCCTAGAGAACTATTCCCTTGCAGCGATAAATCGCCCTGCATGCGTACGGAATAATCCGATGAAATACGGCTGCACGCTACCCGTCATTACACGCGTGTTTCGCGGAAGAAATCACTCGCGGCAGTTTTCCACTCTCTCCGTTCCGCCATCTGTCTTTCTTCACTTTTCCACATCTGTCGGTTCGCGTGGAAAAACGCCTGGCCACCGAGCGGGAAACAAGCGTTCACCACGAAACGAGATTTATGCACGAGCGAAGAAACAGAAAATCGTTCCGAGTTTGAAATTTGCGAACGATTCGCAGCCACGATTCTAGAATATTCGCGGATATTCTTTTCTCGCGAAGCCGGGAACATCCGATTTCTTGGAATTTTTTCTTGATATTTAATTTTCCGACCTTCGGTCCTCCGGACGAAGAACGTGTGCCCTCAGTTTCGCCTTTTCTCGTTTCTCTTTCTAGGAACATGAACATTTCCTTTTCTCAGTCCTGTCGCCATTCTTCCGTTACCGGAGACAAGCCGGACGCCGAATTATCGGCAAAGAAAATCTGAGTTACTTGAGAAGGGGACGATGGATGCACTTTGACCGTCTTTTGAATCCTCGTCATACCATCTGTCACGGATTCTCTCCGGTTTTCTCGGAAATTTTCTCGGGGCCAGCCTCAGGTAGGCCAGAAGAATTTTTCTAGTTACACGGCGTGTATCTAGCCAGGCAGCTGCAGCTGTTATAGAATGCCGTGGTAACAAGCGTGTCCATAGGATCGAGGAGGAAACCATTATTCCGCCGTGAAATCATAGGGAAATAGATGACGTTCCAAAAGAAAGAACCCATTTCACGGACGAATCCTACCGATGGCAATGTACTCAGGCTGTGCCGTGAGTAATCTCCTTCGTCAATCACTATTTTGTCACTTGCAGTTTGTTTCTGCAGTTTGTCCCTCTTTTGCGACGTTTTCATTCGTTGTCGGGGGAGTCATTTCCATTGGTCTGCCTCTCTAGCCTAATACGCTGGTATTCTAGTATCTCGTGCAATCTCTGGGTTTTGCTAAACGGATTTACGCTTTCCAGATGCACAGCTGATTTCACCGTCAAGAACCAAAATTCTTTTTTACTCGCATGACAGAACCCTAACAAACAATAGATTAGATCGCTTTAGGTACGAATTAGTGACGAAGATTCAACAGGAATTGAAAGCTTGAAGTATGGATCATAAGCTGGAAATATTTGCGAAAATCGTAGAAGCGTAATCTTCCTGTTCTTACGTTTCGAAAAATTACACTACACTTGTTATACTATACTTCTATACTCATATACTATACTATACTGTATTTATTTTACAGTACTTTTGTTCGAGCAAAGGCAAGACTTTCCATTTCGGAACTTGTAACTCGAGTAGAAATGTTGCAACACTAAATGCAATTCTTAATACACATAGTTGTACTATACTGTACTCTACTAGCTGTACTGTACTATCCTGTACTATTCTTAACACATAGTTATACTATACTGTACTCTACTAGCTGTACTATACTTTACTATTCTTAACACTGTTGTACTCTACTATACTGTACTAGCTGTACTATGCTGTACTATTCTTAACACATAGTTGTACTATACTGTACTCTACTAGCTGTACTATACTGTACTCTACTAGCTGTACTGTACTATTCTTAACACATAGCTGTACTATACTGTACTCTAGCTGTACTATACTGTACTCTAGCTGTACTATACTGTACTCTACTAGCTGTACTATACTGTACTTTACTAGCTGTACTGTACTATTCTTAACACATAGTTGTACTATACTGTACTCTACTGGCTGTACTATACTGTACTCTACTAGCTGTACTATACTGTACTTTACTAGCTGTACTGTACTGTACTTTACTAGCTGTACTATACTGTACTCTATTAGCTGTACTATACTGTACTCTACTAGCTGTACTATACTGTACTTTACTAGCTGTACTGTACTGTACTTTACTAGCTGTACTATATTGTACTCTATTAGCTGTACTATACTGTACTTTACTAGCTGTACTGTACTGTACTTTACTAGCTGTACTGTACTGTACTATTCTTAACACATAGTTGTACTATACTGTACTCTACTAGTTGTACTATACTGTACTCTACTAGCTGTACTATACTGTACTCTACTAGCTGTACTGTACTGTACTTTTCTTAACACATAGTTGTACTATACTGTACTCTACTAGCTGTACTATACTGTACTATTCTTAACACTGTTGTACTACTATACTGTACCAGCTGTACTATACTGTACTATTCTTAACTGTTGCTAGGAGTTAGTCATGCATTAGTCGTCCTGAGATACTTTGACTAGGAATCAAATAGTATGTATAAGCACAACAAAAAAGAACCCACGGATATAATATTATAACAGTTATATATATATATATATATATATAAAACATTTTTATATCTATATATACATAATATTTTTATATCTACCTATCTATCTATCTATCTATCTATCTATATATATAACATTTTTATATCTATATATATATAAGTTTCGGAGTGAAAGTCTTCTCTTGCTCTGCGAAACTGTAAAGTATAATTCTTAATTGCACCGTCGCCGATTCTTACATATGAAACAAAGTACCAGATGAAATAAATACTCAACTTCGCGTCTTCCCTGCGAATGCAAAAAACACACGCAGCACACGAAAGTCCAAGTGCCTTGAGACGGTTACCCGTCTCCCTAAGATTAGCATGCAGTTATTCCAGCAGATGGAGAATAGGAAAGTAGGATAGCAAACGATGTCTCTTGCGGTTTATACCGGCGCTAAAATAGGACAATCGTTCGACGTACCTACCGGAATTAGGGAATTCTAACGGTCACCGAATGGAAACGCCGATGTCACTGCTTTGCCCAAGCGTGCTCTCTCACGACCGCAAGTCTACAATTTTCTGTAATTTGCCATCGGCAATTCGTGCTGTTACTCGTTTAGCCTCTTTTTCAAAAATCCACGCTAGGAATTATCCAGTGTTTACCACGCGTACAATCCGCAACGTACCACGTGTTAGGAATTTTTACAGAAATACGAAGGATCGTGTTGCGTTATTGCGAGACCAGCGCGAGTCCAGTTGAAAATGGCGTGCATTATAAACACACGGGTTTCCAACCATGTTGTTGCTCATGTACACGCGTACCTATATGTAGGTAGGACGCGTACATGCACGTATGGTAGCTGAAGGGGCAGGTTTCGAGCACCAACCTTGGCAAAAGGGCCCAGCGTATAAATGGCGGCTGAAAAATTCGCAAACTCGCCAACATTCGTACCGATCTTTCGCTTCTGCTGCGTTATACCTATCGAGGATGATTCAAATCTCCATCTTCGTTGGGTCGAGCAAATAATAAATATTGCCCAAGACAATTAAAATATTGCCCTAGGCAATAGGTATATTAATTATTTATTGAATTTCTCAGCGAGCAAGAATTTAAATGTTTCAACACGTGTTGCGAGAAGAAGATCCAATGCTTCACGGTGACATTTAATATTTAGTAGACACATTTTCCCTTCGTAATTTTATTCCAATAATATAAACGATTAAACTCCTTTCTAAGAATATTTAGTATTCTTTGTTGAGTTGAAATTTTGACTTTCTGTGATTTGTAAAGAGTCTAATAGATCGTTGTTTCGTCGCTAGAGCGAGCATATAATTCATCTATTTAGATTTCTTTCATTGTACACCAAGTGTTCTAATTTTGACTTTCTAAGATTGTTGTTAGAATGAGTAAATAATTACATTATTTATTACATTAATTAGAATTATATTAATAATTTATTATATTAATTATATATTATTAATAAATAATTACGCAGCTATATAATTCTCTCGTCGGTTCTGTTTCATATTTAATTCAAATTTAAATATTTACATTATCTATATATGGATATCTTTCAAAAGTATTTTAATTTTTTCGACGCCTAAGTTTTCCTCCTGATTCAAACTGATATTGGCTGGAAGAAACGGAAACTTCGATCTAGAAGAATATTGGTACCGGTAAGAAACCTTACCAGAGTACATAAGACACCAGTTTATTTCGTTTATTGCCAATATTAACGTACAGGGATCCACTTCTCCATTTTCAAAAGTATTATTTATGCAAATTTAAATATTTCTATTCACCTATTTAGTTTTCTTTCATTATATACCAAGTGTTCTAAGTAATTTTGACTTTCTAAGGATGAGTAAGAATTTATAGTTCATTTCAACAAAGGGCAAGAGAAACGCGAGTCTAATCAACGTTTGGATGACAATGTGACTCAGAAGGAAATCATCCGACAGATATCGACGAAATCCTTTTTACCAATAACATCACCAAAATTGTACGCGTCTACTGGAATTTGTAGATAAAGATAGTAATGTTGTACAGCAGTTATGGCAATTTGGATCTACGAAGAAGATCTACTTCATCAGAGGTCACGAGAGGTGCGGTCGCAGATGTGACCCCTCTACCTTTCGAATTTTCATTCGGAAATGGCCGGAAGAAGAGAAGGGGCGAATGGCTCGTTGTTGCATCCCTCCTTTTGTCCACGAATCCACGATGTACATCGTTGCATCGCTTTTGTTGCATGCAACTCGGCGGGGAACCAACTACGGACACGCTCTGCATGGAGGGAGTGAGCCTCGATGGAGGGGGTCGACACGTGCAAGTGGGGGGTAATGCACTTTGCACGCTCGTGAACTGCAGCTTTCAGACCGCCATGAGACATTAGTACGGTGTTTTCGAAATACCGACTGGAAAGAGAAACCTCGAAGCTTTCTCTGCAGTACAAAACCTTGACGATGAGCAAGCGTGGATTGGGTTTGAAAGGAAACTCAGTTGTTGCCATTCTTCATCGTGCACACAGTTTCTAAGAACTGTGCTTGGAACGTTGAAACTATCCACTGTTGCAAGCGTAGAATTTTCACGAGAGACATTGAAGTTTGAAAAAAAATAGAGGAACTTTGTAATACAATGGACGGTTCTGAATACTTTTATTTGCACATTTTTACGGACAATTATTTAAATCTTTAAAAAATACACATTGTTTTAATGTATATCGTCAAATGTAAAATGCGTAACAGAAATTATATCAGGGGTACCCCATAAGTAATATTGTTTTTTTGATACAAAATTTTGTTTCATTTTCAAGAGTCGATACAGTCAATCTGTAATACAATTGCATCGATACAATATAATCTATAATATAATTTAACTTAATTTAATAAGCACATTAAATGTTAATATATATTTAACTAGAATATAGGTTATGTTGCAATAAGTTGAATTATTGCAACTAGATGACTACCTTAAATTTAATCCGTAATATAATTTAACAATAAACACATTAAATGTTGGTATATATTTAACTGGAATATAGGTTATGTTGCAATAAGTTGAATTATTGCAACTAGATGACTAAATTAAATTTAATCTGTAATATAATTTAACAATAAGCACATTAAATGTTGGTATATATTTAACTGGAATATAGGTTATGTTGCAATAAGTTGAATTATTGCAACTACATGACTACGTTAAATTTAATCTGTAATATAATTTAACAATAAACACATTAAATGTTGGTATATATTTAACTAGAATATAGGTTATGTTGCAATAAGTTGAATTATTGCAATTAGATGACTACATTAAATTTAATCTGTAATATAATTTAATAATAAGCACGTTAAATGTTGGTATATATTTAACTGGAATGTAGGTTATGTTGCAATAAGTTGAATTATTGCAACTAGATGACTACATTAAATTTAATCTGTAATATAATTTAACAATAAGCACATTAAATGTTGGTATATATTTAACTGGAATATAGGTTATGTTGCAATAAGTTGAATTATTGCAACTACATGACTACGTTAAATTTAATCTGTAATATAATTTAACAATAAACACATTAAATGTTGGTATATATTTAACTAGAATATAGGTTATGTTGCAATAAGTTGAATTATTGCAATTAGATGACTACATTAAATTTAATCTGTAATATAATTTAATAATAAGCACGTTAAATGTTGGTATATATTTAACTGGAATGTAGGTTATGTTGCAATAAGTTGAATTATTGCAACTAGATGACTACATTAAATTTAATCTGTAATATAATTTAACAATAAGCACATTAAATGTTGGTATATATTTAACTGGAATATAGGTTATGTTGCAATAAGTTGAATTATTGCAATTAGATGACTACATTAAACTTAATCTGTAATATAATTTAACAATAAGCACATTAAATGTTGGTATATATTTAACTGGAATGTAGGTTATGTTGCAATAAGTTGAATTATTGCAACTAGATGACTACGTTAAATTTAATCCGTAATATAATTTAACAATAAACACATTAAATGTTGGTATATATTTAACTAGAATATAGGTTATGTTGCAATAATTTGAATTATATCTAGATGGTTGCATTAAATTTGAAAAAGAATGACATTATGGTTACCGCTGATAAATTGCTCGTTTCGTCCACTTTGGTAGTTTCTATTTAATTTCTCGTGCAGCTGCCTCGAATGAAAATTAATGAAAGAAACTCGTTTCAAATTGGAATGTTTCAGGTTAGGCGAGCCTAACCTAAATCTAACCTAAATCTAACGCTTATCAATCGAAAGTGAAGCGAAACGATGGAAAAGCAAATGGCGGCGCATCTAGTCAGTTCTGTCTACAGTTTCGTCGTCGCGATTTCCCGAATAAATGGATTTTCACTTGCAAAATTGCACGATCTCCCGCGGCGTGAAAAAAGCGCTACGGCCGATATCGGCGGGACTTCATTACGGATCCATGGCAAACGTTTATTGGCGGGAACTTGTTCATGGTGGGGCAATGGCAATGCACATTTACGCATGCCGCACGCGAGGTCTTGCATCGTGCACCGCATATTTGGCGCCGTGTGGGAGAGGCATTGCACGACGTGGTGGGAAACCACGTTCAGAGTTTTAGCAGCAGAGGGGTAATGCACTTCAACGCGTGCAGCGAACGGGACTGCAACCGACATTGATACGCCATTCACGTTTCGTCACGTTCGTGACAGGACGTTGGTTCTTTCTTTTCCTTTTTTTTGGACACGTTCGAAACGAACGTGTGTTTCTTACGTTACGTGAATTATAGTCTCTTTACGTGTTTATTTTTTATACCAATAAAAATCAAGTGTACTTGTCGGTCATTCGATAGGCGTTCACTTGAGTGTCGGTCCTGCCGGCTAAACTGAATAACGGGGCGTCGGTCCGCAGGGACTGACAACGCGTTAAAGAGCAGTAACGAACGATGCACTTTGTCTCGTTGCAGAAACTTTGGAAAAACTTGCTCGCAAGGGTGTGGTTAAAAAATTGTATTTGTACAATTTCACAGAACTTTTCATTCGACCAAGACTTCCACTCTGGAATTTATCGATGTGAAAATGCTTCTACGTTATGCCAATTGTAAATCCTTCTTGTCGTGCTTATGTATTCGAGGTTCGAAGCGCAACTTTCGAAAATCGCTAGTCGTTGCGTTGTGAAAATATAATTGAAATATTGCACAATTTTACAGAATGAAGATTCTATTCGAATGAAACTTTATCGATGTAGAAATATAATACTCGCTGCAATACTATATTATACCAGTTGTCCTTTCAATTTTTGGTCCACGTTAGGTTTAGGTTAGGTTTAGGCTTTGGTTCCTCCCCAAAGTATCTCAAAATGACAACTCATATATTATTAATATCTAGCAACAAGACGTTGAAGTTTTTTCTTTTTCTAAATAACGATCACGATGATCCACTCGTTGCAGTTTGCTGCACTTTATCTCGTTATTTATTGATTCGAGATTACTTGGGAGAAGTTCGCTGGCCTGTGAAACGTTTACAGATAACGATGACAGGAACTAGACGCTGAACTGTAAACTGAATGAACAAATGAGAGCTCGCGTCGCTGTTCGAGTGTGATATATAAGGCTTGTGATATATCAACGCTGATACATTTTTCAGGAAGTCACATCAACATCCGTGACAGTTTATGTCAAGGATGGCCAATACATGCCAGACAATTTATGGCCATTTCGTGATTCTTTCGCTGGCGCCTGAAAACAAGCTTCGATGATAAATCGAAAGAATAATATAAAGTACAAAAATAAAACTTGAAATTAACTCAACTATCTTCAGAATTTAGTCTGTAGTAATGTATTGTCACGATTGATTAGTTTCTCTTAGTCTTTTTTGCAAAAGCAAAATCTGATGCTCTCCCTCCTGTTTCCAAGCGTTATCAACTTGTTCACGTTGATAAATTTTTAAAAGATCCTCCCGCAGCTTTTCCAAACTTCAGCAAGTTTGCACGGGAATATAACATGCCTATTTGGAAGTAACTATAGATGCAAACAAGCTTACTCTTGAGAAAGAATTCGAAAGAATTCGATAATTCTCGCTACAACAGAGTTAACTCTGGACATAAATAATTTGGTGAGGAGCAGTCTCGTAAATCCCATTAAAAAGTAACTTATTTTGCCTTTTTCGAATGTTTGCTATTTGTAAATATACGTTTTTGTTGTTGAAATAATCCCATTAAAAAGTAATTTATTTTGTCTTTTTAATGTTTACTATGTTTGTAAATATTTGTAAATATATTTTTGTTGTTAAAATAATCCCATTAGAAAGTAAATTAAAAATCCCATTAAAAAGTAACTTATTTTGTCTTTTTCGAATGTTTGCTATTTGTAAATATACGTTTTTGTTGTTGAAATAATCCCATTAAAAAGTAATTTATTTTGTCTTTTTAATGTTTACTATTTGTAAATATATTTTTGTTGTTAAAATAATCCCATTAAAAAGTAATTTATTTTGTCTTTTTAATGTTTACTATTTGTAAATATATTTTTGTTGTTAAAATAATCCCATTAAAAATTAAATTAAAGATCCCAGAAAGTAAATTAAAAATCCCATTAAAAAGTAACTTATTTTGCCTTTTTCGAATGTCTGCTATTTGTAAATATACGTTTTTGTTGTTGAAATAATCCCATTAAAAAGTAATTTATTTTGTCTTTTTAATGTTTACTATGTTTGTAAATATTTGTAAATATATTTTTGTTGTTAAAATAATCCCATTACAAAGTAAGTTAAAACTCCCATTAAAAAGTAAGTTATTTTGTCTTCTTTTAATATTTGCTATTTGTAAATATGCGTTTTCGTTGTTGAAATAATTTAGCGGTGCACTTGGAGCTCGCTTGAGAAAAAATTGGCACGTGGATTTGTACAAAAAAGTTTGACCATCCCTCGTTTATGTGTTAATTTCAGAACTTTTAATCTCTCTTCGATATAATTGATAACATTGGTTTCCCAAATAAACAAATTGGGCTATCTTTTTCTTACAATGATGAAAAGATCTTGCTTGCTTCTTTCGAACAAACTCTCGGAAATTCCCGCCAAAGTTTCATGTGCTGAATGATATTAATTACAATTCTGTTTGTTATTGTATTATGTTTTGAAGAAGATATGAGGAGAAAGAATTTGTTGGATAATTTTTAGTTTCGATCATACGTGAAGAGCTTGGTTTTCAGAGAATTAAGAAACTTTCGATAAAATGATGGTTTCTGTTCATTTAAATTAAAACTTTTGTTTTAAAAAGTCTCACTGTTAAAATATATTTACGTAGATAGGTATATTTATTCGTCAATTACTGTTTTCACGTGCAAAGATAACCTATAAATTAATGTAAATTATTTGTAAATTTATTATTTACTACAATTAATATAAATTACTTATAAATTAATAGTTAAAAGTTTGCTTTTCAGAAAATTAAAAGCTCGTCCCACGAAATGATGGTTTTAATTAATTTTGTTTTAAAAAGTCGCATTATTAGATAGATAGATAGATGTACTTATTTGTCAATTACTGTTTTCACGTGCGAAGATAACCTATGAATTAATATAAATTTATATTAATTAAATTATAAGTTAATCGTACATTAATGGTATACCATAAATTAATAGTAAATTAATTAATACAAAATGATAAATTACCTACAAATTAATCGTAAACCAAAAGACGATTTTAACTAACTGTGTTTTAAAAAGTCGTACTGTTAAAATATACTTAGATGGATAAATGTACTTGTTTGTCAATCACTGTTTTCACGTGCAAAGCTAACCTATAAATTATTATGAATTAATTGTAAATTAATGGTAAATCAATTGTAAATTAATGACAAATCAATTGTAAATTAATGGTAAATCAGTTGTAAATTAATCGTTAGTACAAACTAATAAGTTACATGTAAATTAATCGTAAAATAATTTGATACTGATTATATTCTATATTTCATAGATATTATAGTTAAAATTGAGTAACGTAAACGTAAGAAATTTTTTTCTAAAAAGAATTTCTCACGGATCCTGCGAAGCTTTATCATTTCTACCAATTTATTACAATTAAATACAATTACATACATATTCGACGTACAAAGAAAAAAAACAAATTTTCTTTTGTTAGGCTTGAGAGAAGAGCTCAGAAGAATTTCATTTTCTATTCGTTTTACATTTCGACATTCCTAAGTAGGTATAAAAATATCTCATCTTTGGCTTCACCTAAAGATTGAATAGTTTATGAATGAATAACATTTAAAGATGAAATTTAAATTGGAATAATTAATCGATTATCAGTTTCTAGTAATCGAAATTGATTTATATTTGAATAATCTTTTATATAGCAATTAATTTCATAATTACTAAATTCAGGATATTCATATGATCAATATCATTGATGGCCAATAGCTTTGAATTGAAAAATGTGGATTTAATGTTTCATCAATAAGATATAAAATTTTTAAAGATGGATTAATAATAAAATAAATATAGGTATTATAGTTCAAATAATTTCAATTGTGTGATTTTTTAATGAATTTAAGTTTAAATATTATTAAAATCAATAATAAAAAATAACGTCAATGAAAATAATTATAATTACAGATATTATAACAAAATTATGAAATGAATTGAAATTATCAGAATACAAAGAATTTGAATCTTGAAATATATATAGAAATTTTTAATAAAAATTTCAATTTTATATTTGAAACTTAAATTCGGAACACTCAATCTGCCATATTGAATTATTTGTTAAAAATATCTTTTATCATTATTCTCTCAGTTTTTCGTTTGATTCTCAGCTAGCTAATCGTCAGCCTGCGAGCTTGTTAGAATCGTGCTCACATAAAAGTGTGAAAACGTACAGCGAACTTATAAACAAAAAGAAAAGAAGAAGAAGAATGTAGATGCAGTTTCCTGATCACACTGGAAACAAAGGCTGTGAAAGTGAAAGTTTTTCGTTTCCTCGAGGCCCGGATGCCGGTCACGGTCTTACCGGTTTTTCGAAAAAAAAAAAAAAATCCTCGGCAACGTGCCTCGTCTCCGGAGTTTCCAAGAACCAAGGGCGTGTTCCACCAGGTATATACGCGGTGAAACCTGGAGAAAAGGAAAGTTGTTCCGGGTATCATCTGCCTTGGTGGCCGTTGCTGCTGCTGCTGCCGGGTGAAACTTTCAGCAGGGTGAACTCGGAAAGCTCGGCGGAAGGGGCGCGCGCTAGAGAGAGAGAGAGAGAGAGAGAGAGAGAGAGAGAGTTGTATCGGGCGTAAGACTAGAAAGGGACGTAAAGGGACGCATAGCTGGACGGAAACGGATGAAAAGAGGGGAAAGCTGGTTGCAAATGGAGAAGGACAGTTTGGGCGAGGGGTGAAGGTGCAGGGAGAGAAAGATAAAGAGAAAGTAAGTACGTGACAGGGTGGAGAAGCTGGGCCAAAACAGGGGTTGGGGTGGCGAGAGCGGCGGGGAGGAGGAAAAGGCACGACGAGGGTCGACAAGAGAAAGAAGATGGTACCGGGTGAAAGAAAAGGGCTAAACGCGCTTGGCTTAGGGCGAGAGCGAAGAGCGAGGGAGGGTAGTGGACGCGAGGCATAGGCCTTCCAGCAGGCAGGGGTGAGTCACCCTGTATTAACGAGCGGCTACGCCCATTCAAAAGATGGCTGTTTCCCGATTGACCAATTAGATCTCGCGATGTGGCTCGCGTTGAAAAAGCGCGGCAAACCTGACTCCTCTGGCCACCCTGTGTCGTGCCAGAACCACCACAGTTCCGGGGATGCTTTTATTTATGTCTCTCCTTTCTCCCTCTTCCCTTTCCCTTTCGGCCCTGCTACGGAAAAAATCCCCCCCCCCTTCCTCCTCTTACGATCGTCACTCCCAGTTTCTTTCTCCCCCCCCAACACGAAAACTCAACACGGAAAAATGATAATCCGCTTCCGGTAGCGCGCATCTCGTGCAGCCGAAACGCTCTCAAGCGATGTTCCTGCAGGCATCTTCGTTATCTCGACGGATATCTTCTCCGGGCCACGTTCGAAATAACCATAACGTTTCTGCTTCTCATCTTTTCTTCTTTTTTTCTTTCTTTCTTGTTTTCGTTCTTTCTTTCGAGTCGAGATGATCGAACCTGTGAATCTCGAGATGAATCGAAGAATAATATGTGATCTAACGATGTCAGATTAACAGAAATAAAGAAAACTAAGAGATCGTATAAATTAGGAGCAATTTGTTAAATAGATATTCGGCGAAAAAAGCTTGTTTGATGTATATGTATATTCATCGTAATTATTTCTTCTTGAATGTAACCGATGTTTAACGTGACGTAGCAAATTATAGGCACGTACTATATCTAGGTTATGTAATCGAATACCATCACTGTACAATTAATGCGCGTATGTACGACTGTGTATTAACTGTGGTTTTAATTTCGATTATAAATTTATACTAACACTAATTTCAATGAATAATAATGTCTACGGATACGTAGTGGAAGTTTGAAGATTTTCAAAGATTTTCTACGTAAATTTTTCCCCGATATCGTCGATCGAAACGAAAGTTCTCGCGACATAATTTAAAACGCTCGCTCTACGTTCAATCTGAGAATTTTCTCGTACTTTCTTTGCAGATTTTCAACGTAGAATTTCAGAGGAAGTTACACACGATGTCGTGAAATGTCCAAAGAAATTAATATCCAAAGGATCATCTCAACCTTTTTAGCGGTATATCAAAATTATTATTTAATATAATTATTAATATAAAACATATAGAATCATTTTAGTTTCATTATTTATATCAGGATCAAGTGTCTTATTTTTAACTATCAGATCTACGAATAAATTTCTCAACACTCAACTTCAAAAGTGAAATTTGTGTCACATTTAAATTAATCTTCGAAGGTTATACAGGCTAACATTCTATTGGGAAATTGCGATTTTCTTTTTTCACAGAGCATATTTCGAGTATCTCGAAATCGACGCTCGAGCTTATAAATAAAGATTATTTATTAATGGTCGAACGTGACTAGAACTTTCGTCGACGATAGTTAGTTGTTACAGAGCAGTTGAGAGGTTAGTTAGGCGAGCTAGTGCTACGCCTATGGATTCCTAGAAGCATGGCATGTTCGGGGCTCATGTTGGGCGTGTATAGAGGCTTGTGCGTATCCGACCTAACAGCACTCTAGGGTGGTGTCGTAGATAAACGTTGGCCTGGCATAGAATTTCTAAACCCTCGGCCATCGGGACTGGCCTGGAATTTTTCCCACCAAAGTTTATTTTTCTCGGCCGGGAAAATTTTTCTGACCTGGGCCGGCCAGCTGTGTACCTGCGAGCTTCACCATTTGGGAAGCCATAGAAATTGCAGCTTTCTCGTTTCCCGGCATTTCTCGGAATCCATTTTCTACGGCGCAGATGAATTTAGTTTGAAATTATCACGACAGTGTCCAAATAATATACATCCACTCCGCAAACAGGCCATAGTTTGCTTGTAGATTTCCATCTGGATAGAAAACCAACTTGAAGATACCACCGTTCGACGAAAGATTCTTTTATAAGTAAAAAATTGTGTATAATTTTGTAAAAATTCTTTTTATAAAGATTATGTATAATTATACGTAATTTTATAAATTATTTCTTTTTATAAAGATTATGTATAATTATGTATAATTTTGTAAAAATTCTTTTTACAAAGATTATGTATAATTATGTGTAATTTTATAAATTATTTCTTTTTATAAAGATTATGTGTAATTATATATAATTTTATAAAAATTCTTTTTACAGAGATTATGCGTAATTTTATAAAAATTCTTTTTACAGAGATTATGTATAATTATGTGTAATTTTATAAATTATTTCTTTTTATAAAGATTATGTGTAATTATGTATAATTTTATAAAAATTCTTTTTACAGAGATTATGCGTAACTTTATAAAAATTCTTTTTACAGAGATTATGTATAATTATGTGTAATTTTATAAATTATTTCTTTTTATAAAGATTATGTGTAATTATGTATAATTTTATAAAAATTCTTTTTACAGAGATTATGCGTAACTTTATAAAAATTCTTTTTACAGAGATTATGTATAATTATGTGTAATTTTATAAATTATTTCTTTTTATAAAGATTATGTGTAATTATGTATAATTTTATAAAAATTCTTTTTACAGAGATTATGCGTAACTTTATAAAAATTCTTTTTACAGAGATTATGTATAATTATGTGTAATTTTATAAATTTTTTTAAAATATGTGTAATTATGTTAATTTTATAAAAATTCTTTTTACAGAGATTATGCGTAATTTTATAAAAATTCTTTTTACAGAGATTATGTATAATTATGTGTAATTTTATAAATTATTTCTTTTTATAAAGATTATGTGTAATTATGTATAATTTTATAAAAATTCTTTTTACAGAGATTATGCGTAACTTTATAAAAATTCTTTTTACAGAGATTATGTATAATTATGTGTAATTTTATAAATTATTTCTTTTTATAAAGATTATGTGTAATTATGTATAATTTTATAAAAATTCTTTTTACAGAGATTATGCGTAACTTTATAAAAATTCTTTTTACAGAGATTATGTATAATTATGTGTAATTTTATAAATTATTTCTTTTTATAAAGATTATGTGTAATTATGTATAATTTTATAAAAATTCTTTTTACAGAGATTATGCGTAACTTTATAAAAATTCTTTTTACAGAGATTATGTATAATTATGTGTAATTTTATAAAAATTCTGTTTACAAAGATTATGTATAATTATGTGTAATTTTATAAATTATTTCTTTTTGTAAAAAGACCTATGTGTTTGTTTACTGAACACTCTGAACTCGACGTATAGAAAAAAATTTCTTATTAAAATAGCTGTTGGATTTATTCGAATATGTACGTATGATATTTAGTTATGGGGCGAGTGAAATATTAAAATAATGAAACGCACCCAATCATCAACCTATATGTTGATATGTTAAAAATGACGATGATTTTGACGAATAATCGTCAACAGTGCAAGAAGAAATAATTTCTCGTTTTTCCCAGAAACTACAGCGAAGAAACGAATCCACCATATTGATCCAATGATTTCATCTTTCCAAAAGGGATTGATCTAATCCCTTGGATTATATATAAAGTAAATGCCTATATGCCATATAATCATAAAAAATTAGATAAAGTGAAATAAAATTGCAGATGAGTGCTAATTCCACAATTCTTCTCATATTTTTCTTTTTTTTAATATTATATTAATATTATATTATATAAATTTTTAAAATTAATATTACATTTAATTTATATTATATTATATTAATATTCTTCTCATATTTTTTTCTTTATATTAGATTAATATGATATTATATAAATTTGTAATATTTATTATATAAATTTTTAAAGTTTATTATATATTATATTAATATTCTTCTCACATTTTTCTTTTTTTTTTAATATTATATTAATATTCATTTACTTGCCACTCTATTTCGAGAGATATAGATGTGTTATGACATACTATGTATAAATACGATTATGAATTTCATTAAATTATACTTTCACAATAATAATGGACGAAGCCCTATGATATTACATTAAAATTCATTTACTTATTGTTTGTTCTTCGACAAGAAAAGATGGAGTTGAGAAAAAGAAACAAAAACACCGTGTCGAAGGATATAGATGTGAATATGAGTTTCGTCAAACTTTCAAAATGGCGGAAAAAGATATTTGTAACATCACAATGGCGATAGTAAGTTTCTTTCAAACTTAATAAACATCGTCATCTGACAGTAACGATAATTTAGACAACAAGAAGAGACGAGGTTAAAAAAAAGAAAAAAAAAAGGAAAAAAAGGATAAAGCATCGAAAGATATTTTACTCCAGTTATTCTGAACTCTGAAAGAAGAATATTCCAGAATATTTCAGAAAACTGAAAAATCGTTTCGAACGATGTTAATAGTAATTAGCATAGTTGATTGTCCCCAGAGCGGGCAACTTTCGATTTGCCCAAGTGTTATTCATCTGACAGTGACGATAATTTGAATAAAATAAAATTTCGTATCGTGAGAAACGACGTTACTTACAGGTATTATCCCTGATATTGAAATATTAAAAATTCACTTATCGTCTTATTTTTTTTTGACAGATTGTCAGTCGAGGTTAAAGAAAAAGAAAAAAAAGGAAAGAAAGGAAAAAGCGTCGTGAGATATTTTACTCCAGTTACTCTGAACTGTCCGGTATTAAAAATACAAAGAAGAATATTTCAGAATACTTTCAGAAAACTGAAACATCGTTTCAAACAAGCTCTCTGTCATTTTGATGTCAGCGTAGTTGATTGTCCGTAGAGCGGGCAACTTTAGAGTTGCCCAAGTGTTATTCGCTGCTCGAAATGGTTCGACAAGTTCCACCGACGGTTCCACCCGGAAGTAGTTTCATAGGCGACGAGGAATTTTTTCTCTCTCTCTCTTTCTCTCTCTCGCCGTGGTATTGGCAAAAAGGGGGTTGAATGGTTGTGCGTGGCCCAGCTGAATGGCTAACGAGATCTCTCGTTTCATAGGCATTAGGTACATGCACACACGTGTGCATGCCAGCACCATTCATACGGATGGAAACGCTTTAAATACACACGTACAGATCTTTCTGCTGCTTCCAGGGCCGTGTGTCGAACGGGCCGTGCCCGTCGATGAACGTTTCAACGTTTAGAAAAATTCGAATCAGCCGGATGGATCTTTCTTCTTTCTCCTTGTTTCGCAGCAAAGAAATCGATGAAATTATTCATTCGGGCTCGGAACACCTTGGTTTTCAACGTCGAGGGATCGATTTCCCTCGAAAATTCTACAACGTCATTTTTTCCGGAGAAATCTTCTTCGGTGTTACAGACTGTAATACTGCGTGTTGCACGCAGGAAAAATCGATTTCGACGCTCACGCTCGGTCGAATGACGCGAGTCATGCCATGTGTGGGAAAACACACACGGTTTCTGAGCGCAAGTGCACGTGCGCTTTCATTTGGGAAAACCCTGTGGAACGAAGGGAGAATTTTGCTTCCCCTTCGAAACCTAATCTAAACCTAAACCTAACCTAAACCCAAACCCAAACCCAAACCTAACGTAAACCTAGCCGGGAATTGTGCAATTTCCCGTTCGTGCAATTAACGAATTATAGCACGGCTCTGGTCGATACTCGCTTAGACGAAGCAGGTAAAAAAAGAAAAAAAACGCCAGGCGGAAGAGATGGAATAGAGAAGGTTGCACGTGGTTCGTTCACCGGTCGAGGTTGGTACCCGGGCCTCCGCAAGGACAACGGCCGCACGCACACACGCCAGCCAGCGAGCACACGGTGCACAAGTCGACGGTTCAAAGCGAACCGACCGCCATTTGCAATCGAAAACAAAAAGAGAAGAGAAGAGAAGAGGAGAGAAGAAAAAAATAGGAGAGAGAGAGAGAGAGAGAAAAATAGAGAGAAGGAACAGGGAACAAACGTCGGATTGGAGCAAGGAGGGGGGAGGGGGGCCGATTCCGGGGTCGTTACCCCTTTTCGGATTTGGGTCACTGCTCGAAGGGAGATTTGATTCGACATCGATGAGAAAATTCATTTGACTGTACCAAGAGGAGAGAGAGGTGCTTCCCCGGTTATGCGGCCGCGTGAGAAAAATAATTGGAAACTGACATGCATTGGATAGATATATGTACATTCGATACATATATGTACATCTCTCGTGAGAACGTCGTGTCAACGAGGCGATGAATTATTTACGACGATCGCTCTAAATTGGTATTGTGCAATTCTGCTGGACGTGTCTTAGCAAACAGGTTACTTTCTTCTCTTTAGAACATTTCTTTTCTATCTTTTAATCCATACGAAGCGATCGTGACGATAATTTCGTAGAGCGAAAGAATTGAATTATGTATGTTTGTTCGGTATTTTCTCTTTGTCTCAAGTTGGAATTTCCTTCGCATTGAAATAGAAAATTTCTGATAGAGAAGATCGTGCGAAGATGGGACATAATATTCTTTTTCAATTTGAATGGTTTAAGTTAGATTATAGGTTAGGTTAGATAATAATTTCATACATGTATACATAATTCATAATTGAACATGTTTGCGTGTTGAATTTCAAGATCGCGCGTATGTTTCTATTTCTTTTTTCTGTTTTTATTTGTTTTAAGTCAGAATTTCTGTCGCTTTAAATTGGGAATTTAGAAAATCATACAAAGACACGAGACAATATTCGTTTGAATCTGGATGGTTTAAGTTGGGTCTAGGTTAGATAGATAATTTCGTAGAGTAACGAAGTTGAACATGTTTGCGTGTTAAATTTCAAGATCGTGCGTATGTTTCTATTTCTTTTTTCTGTTTTTATTTGTTTTAAGTCAGAATTTCTGTCGCTTTAAACTGGGAATTTAGAAAATCATACAAAGACACGAGACAATATTCGTTTGAATCTGGATGGTTTAAGTTGGGTCTAGGTTAGATAGATAATTTCGTAGAGTAACGAAGTTGAACATGTTTGCGTGTTAAATTTCAAGATCGTGCGTATGTTTCTATTTCTTTTTTCTGTTTTTATTTGTTTTAAGTCAGAATTTCTGTCGCTTTAAACTGGGAATTTAGAAAATCATACAAAGACACGAGACAATATTCGTTTGAATCTGGATGGTTTAAGTTGGGTCTAGGTTAGATAGATAATTTCGTAGAGTAACGAAGTTGAACATGTTTGCGTGTTAAATTTCAAGATCGTGCGTATGTTTCTATTTTTTTTTTGTTTTTATTTGTTTTAAGTCAGAATTTCTGTCGCTTTAAACTGGGAATTTAGAAAATCATACAAAGACACGAGACAATATTCGTTTGAATCTGGATGGTTTAAGTTGGGTCTAGGTTAGATAGATAATTTCGTAGAGTAACGAAGTTGAACATGCTTGCGTGTTAAATTTCAAGATCGTGCGTATGTTTCTATTTTTGTTTTGTTTTTATTTGTTTCAAGTTAGAACTTCTTCCGCTTTAAATTGGAAATTTAGAAAATCATACAAAGATGCTATTCTTTCGAATTTGAATGGTTCAAGTTAGATCTAGGTTAGGTTTAGATTATGTCAGATAATAATTTCGTGGTAGTTGAACACGTTTGCGTGTTAAATTTCCAGATCGTGCGTATGTTTCTATTTCTTTTTTCTGTTTTTATTTGTTTCAAGTTAGAACTTCTTCCGCTTTAAATTGGAAATTTAGAAAATCATACAAAGACGCTATTCTTTCGAATTTGAATGGTTCAAGTTAGATCTAGGTTAGGTTTAGATTATGTCAGATAATAATTTCGTGGTAGTCGAACACGTTTGCGTGTTAAATTTCCAGATCGTGCCCTATTTTTCTTTTTTTGTCGTTTGTTTTAACAAAATTCTTCGAATTTCTTCCGCTTCGAATTAGAAATTTACGGTAGTAATATTCGTTTCGAACATTGGCTTTTAACGTATCGACGTTCTGTGGACACAACATCCATGGTGGCGTCGTGCCTCGTGGAAAACCCATGGAACGCATTAGGGGTTCATTCCCCTCTTTTCTCGTTCCTCGTGTTCTCAATATCGACCTCGCTTATATTTTCTCGATCCAACGCGAAGGGTCGTTGGCCCCCTCCTCTCACTCCTCGCTCCCGGAAATCGTGGCTCATGTCTCTCAAAAGGCGACCTCGAACAATGGATTTCATTTCCATTGCAGTTTCACGTGACCTTATTTATCTCGTTTTGCAGCGAAAGTTCGCGCGTCGAGCGCTGTTTCTTTCGAATTTTCCAAAAGCAACGTTCTACGAAATTTAGACATCCCTGTCTGAGATAATTATGCCTGACAGATCATTTGTGTGTTATTACGTTCTGACGATGATAATTGGATATTTAGTGAATGCGAATTAAAATCAGAACAATTAGATATCGACTGATTTACTTTTTAACATCTCCGACTTTTAATGAAAATAATTCTGAAGTAAGTCGATTCTATGGAGGTAATACGAGGTATTTAATAGCAAATTCATCGATATTCGAAATTAAATCGCTAAAGTGTCAAAGAAAAAGTTTGTTCATCCAACCTCGAAAGAAGTTTTTGCTGCTTGCAACGCTTTCGACGATTTTCAACATCCATCGTAGAAAATACCGCGACCGGCTGGAAATCGTGGCGATCGTTTTTTAAAAGGAAGTTCATCGAAAGAACAATTTACGTGCGTGATTACGTCGGTAGCGAAACGAGGTCACGATAATTTCGCCGTGACCTTTCGTCGTGGAATAACTCGTACGAGTGGGCGCAAAATTCCAGCAAAGTTTCGTCGAAAAGGGATCAAGAGGGTCTTCTTAAATTTTATCGGTTGCCAGTGGCAACGCCTCTCGTTCTCGGGCCAATTCTTACTAGCGTTTCGCTTCTTCAAAAGAAGAACAACCGATCGACAGCTAGCAGGAAAAAACGTGGACGTCGTGGATTGAACTTGAAAGTGAGAAGAGATGGTTTCTTCTTTTTTTTTTTCTTTTTTTTTTTTTTTTGTATCGATAGAAACGAAGGTGACAAAGTTTTCATTCGCGAAAACGAGGGAAAAAGAAGATATTCTTCGACCTGAAATCTTACGTGAACGTGTTACGTAGTCGAGTAGAAGAGGAATTGCTCGTTTTGATGTAACATCCTTTGAACGTTTCTCTTATCTTTTTCTCTCTCTCTCTCTCTCTCTTTTTGTAGCTCTTTTCTAACGAACATGACATGAAAATAGTGAAAATATTATTCGAAGCTAAAATAACTTAAAACAGCGAAAATATTTTTCATTAAGTAAATAAGTAAGAAAAGCAGAAAAAGATCTCTTTCTTGTAACTTCTTTCTATAAATGAAATTCATTAGCATGAAAATTAACATGAATGAACGCGAGACGAATTTTCCAAAAACGTAACATCTTGAATTGAAAGCGAACGTGGAAAATATTTCAACGAGACGTAATATTAAAATAGCAAAAATATTATTTAAGCTACTTCTAACCTAAAATAACTTAAAATAGCCTTAAGTATATTTTTATTAAGTAAATAAATAAGTAAAGCAGAAAAAGATAGTAGAAATATTATTTAAGCTACTTCTAGCCTAAAATAACTTAAAATAGCCTTAAGTATTTTTTATTAAGCAAATAAGTGAGTAAAGCAAAAGAGGATCTCTCAGTTTCCTCGTATTTTCCTCTTTTTTGTAACTTCTTTCTATAAATGAAATTCATTAGCATGAAAATTAACATGAATAAACGCGAGAAAAACGAATTTTCCAAAAACGTAACATCTTGAACTGAAAGCGAACGTGGAAAATATTTCAACGAGACGTAATATTAAAATAGCAAAAATATTATTTAAGCTACTTCTAGCCTAAAATAACTTAAAATAGCCTTAAGTATATTTTTATTAAGTAAATAAATAAGTAAAGCAGAAAAAGATAGTAGAAATATTATTTAAGCTACTTCTAGCCTAAAATAACTTAAAATAGCCTTAAGTATTTTTTATTAAGCAAATAAGTGAGTAAAGCAAAAGAGGATCTCTCAGTTTCCTCGTATTTTCCTCTTTTTTGTAACTTCTTTCTATAAATGAAATTCATTAGCATGAAAATTAACATGAATAAACGCGAGAAAAACGAATTTTCCAAAAACGTAACATCTTGAACTGAAAGCGAACGTGGAAAATATTTCAACGAGACGTAATATTAAAATAGCAAAAATATTAT
The DNA here is from genome assembly GCA_032399595.1 of Tetragonula carbonaria. NCBI lineage: Eukaryota > Metazoa > Arthropoda > Insecta > Hymenoptera > Apidae > Tetragonula > Tetragonula carbonaria. The sequence continues at coordinate 17,041,429 of JAUCRC010000006.1, forward strand.
TTAAGCTACTTCTAACCTAAAATAACTTAAAACAGCCTTAAGTATATTTTTATTAAGTAAATAAATAAGTAAAGCTGAAAAAGATAATAGAAATATTATTTAAGCTACTTCTAGCCTAAAATAACTTAAAATAGCCTTAAGTATTTTTTATTAAGCAAATAAGTAAGTAAAGCAAAAGAGGATCTCTCAGTTTCTCGTATTTTCCTCTTTTTTGTAACTTCTTTCTATAAATGAAATTCATTAGCATGAAAATTAACATGAATAAACGCGAGAAAAACGAATTTTCCAAAAACGTAACATCTTGAATTGGAAGCGAACGTGGAAAATATTTCAACGAGACGTAATATTAAAATAGCAAAAATATTATTTAAGCTACTTCTAACCTAAAATAACTTAAAACAGCCTTAAGTATTTTTTATCAAGTAAATAAGTCAATAAAGCAGAAAAGGATCCCTCAGTTTCTCGCTGAGAGTAAACAAGTTAACTATTGCATTACACTTTTCAGTTATTCGAAATTTTCTACATACATCTACCTAATTTAATTAAACCTTCCACTTTCTCATATTTCTACGATATCGAATTTTGGTTTTTACAACGCTCGTGCGGGCGACGCGATCGGAGAACAAATTTTCTCTCGGAGAACAAATTTTAGAGTGTTTCTTAAACGAGTCTTAATAACCACAGGCCCTTAGTTAACCTTCGTTGTTCGTTCTTCGAATTCATGTGCGAGACACTCTCTTTGGAACTAGTTTTCTACTAAATCAAACAGACTGTCCGACAATTTATTTCTCTGCACGGGAGGTGAAAATTTCCTGAAGTCGTTAATGCAACAACTTGCAATATTTATTCCAAATTCGTGGAAAAACGATATTTTTCAAATAGGGACACACATCGTTTTGTACGAAAGATATCCGAAAGTAAGATATTTCCATCGTATTCGGGTTTCAAACGAGATTAATTGCACGCGTAAAAGAAAATGGCGGCAAAGAAACTACGATTCGCAAAGTTGTGAACTGTAGACGGCGCCACTGAATGGGACGAGGAAATATGAACAATCAAATTTGCAAATGCTCGTTTGATGCGAACGTTTGATAAAAAATTACAATTATTTCCATTGATCGTGCTTTTAATCATGGAATTTTTCAGATACGTCAGAATGGAAGGATCGATTGATATTTTATTATTTCACGTGACAGTTTCAAGTATATACCTATGGCACGTACGATTAAATACGATTTAAAATTTAATTCAATCGATCGTTTAAAAGTATTTGAAACATTTGTCCCATAAGATTCTAATAAAGTCACATTCACATTATACACTGTTTGTGTATGTTAATAAATTTGCAACGTTTCACGAAACAGTTTTCGAAGAACTTATTTTCGAAGAACTTGTTCGATAGATTCAGCTTGTAATTGTCATGCGAGATAAAGCAAGATTGTAAGGTTAACGATAACGAAACACTGTAAAATTAGGTGATAATGGTAAATCGGATCTTCGCGTTACGCAAGCGATCAGATACAAAATATTCGTCTAATAGCGAAGAATAGTTAGATAAGAGTGGCTGAGGATACGAAGATAAATATTTCGTCAGAAACTGGAATTATTTATTTCATGATTTCGATGAAAACGATATTCTTTCCTTCGTTATTTATACTACACAATTAGTGCTGCTTTTCTCAATTATTTGCGGAAGACAAGAAGGTATTGAATATGCGATTCAAAATAAAATAAAAAAAAAAGAAAAAAGAAAAGCTGCGAAATAAATGTAGATCTTTATGGGAGAAAAAAAACAGAAGAGGAAATGACATTAATATCTTTCTAACCAAACATTTTCTAACAAATCCGAACAATTGCTCGAAGTCAAGATCGCGCCACACGAAAAAATGCTATTCTCCCACGAAAATATTCCTACCATCAACGATAATATTCTTTTCCAGCGTGCGAAATGATTTCCATTTGCTTCTCGATTTGACACTCGAACGAGCTCCTTTCAGTTTCTTCAAAAAGAAAAAAAAAAAAAAAAAAAATGCTACGAACAAATTTTGAAACGTACGATGAAATTATTCTCGCGGAAAGTCGAGAATTTTCATCGCGTCTCTCTTTGGTTCTTATTTCGTCAGAAACTGGAATTATTTATTTCATGATTTCGATGAAAACGATATTCTTTCCTTCGTTATTTATACTACACAATTATATACGAAACTGCAGTAATTAAACAGATATCTAAGACTACGATAATCCATAACCATCGAAACGCATATATTTTGTGAACACTGCAAACGTGCTGCTTTTCTCAATTATTTGTAGAAGACAAGAAGGTATTGAATATGCGATTCAAAATAAAATAAAAAAAAAGGAAAAAAGAAAAGCTGCGACATAAATGTAGATCTTTATGGGAGAAAAAAAACAGAAGAGGAAATGACATTAATATCTTTCTAACCAAACATTTTCTAACAAATCCGAACAATTGCTCGAAGTCAAGATCGCGCCACACGAAAAAATGCTATTCTCCCACGAAAATATTCCTACCATCAACGATAATATTCTTTTCCAGCGTGCGAAATGATTTCCATTTGCTTCTCGATTTGACACTCGAACGAGCTCCTTTCAGTTTCTTCAAAAAGAAAAAAAAAAAAAGAAAAAAAAATGCTACGAACAAACTTTGAAACGTACGATGAAATTATTCTCGCGGAAAGTCGAGAATTTTCATCGCGTCTCTCTTTGGTTCTTTGATTTACAAAATGGCGCGGCTTCGCCCGGGCGGCATTATGGTTTCCCTATCCTACGTAGGGAGAAACTCCATTCGACAAAGCCACCCCTCGCGTAGGGTGAAACTCTCGATCCCTCGTACACTGAATTCGAAAGTAACGCAAGGGAGGGGATGAGCGAAGAAAGGGTGTCCAAAAGGGACCCCCGGGAAATTCTTGGAAAATGGTATCGCCGGTGCGTGTTGGCTCCACTGCCATCTGACAATGAAAATCATTATCCCTAATTAGGTATTCCACGGACGTGAATATCGGCTATTGGTAATGCAGATCTTCTACCATGAAATCGACTGCGTGAAATAGCCATGAAATAGGTCGTTGTTTAGAAAACCTTTGACTAACCTATAATTATATTGTATAAGAATATGACATAGAATTCTACATTTAAACATAAATGAGTGAAAAATATTAATATCAAATAGTTATTCGGTGTCTCATTTGTGGGCAAAGCTTCTTAACATTTTATTTATTCTGTAACAACCTGATCAATTTTTTCAACTAACAGCAACATGAAAGATATTCATGTTTCAGGATTCAAACTGTTTCTACTCCGACAACTTGATCTCATTTCACAATTTTGTTATATTATTTGTTACTGTAATTACTTCATTAACTTTATTCTTTATTTTCGATATTATAGTAAACTCATACCTAAATCTTAACTTACTCAAAAATCATACTATTGAGATTGTCTGAACTCTTATACCTATAGTTGTTCTACTAGTAATTTGTTGCCCTTCGCTGAAAATTCTATATTTTATTGACGAACCGCGATCGAAGTCAGTCAGTTTTTATTATTTCTTGTGCAGTTCGTTATTATATTACGTGTAATGATGCAATTAGCAATTGTATGTCAGATGATACGATTCTCTAAGTCTGTTTGCATGGAAATGCACGTGACTATCTTCTCGTTTCATGTTTCAACCTTTTATACGCTAAAATTTATTAATTTGCAATTATAATTGACTAACTGGTGCCGAAGCTCTCTTCCTGTGCATCGTTTGACCTAACGAAATGCGTGAAAACAAAAAATTATTAAATTTCTGTTAAATCGAAACATTCGTTCAAGCAATTTTCCAATTCCCGCAAACCAAAGCTTCGAAGCTTACCTTGAAATTGAAGGGGACAAAAATTAACTTTGAACTCCGTTCGACATTTGCGGATAACGCAAATTAATCGCGATCGTGGAAATTTGTAATTTCAACACGAGATCTACCCTAAATCTTCATACGTATGACTTTCGTAAGTCGTGCGAAATATAGAAAGGAAGCTAAAGACTTAATTCTCAAGACACGATTGAAAAAGTTTACACATTGATCCTTTCGATTTTCGCGAATGAAAATTTGATCGATTCGTGAACATTGGGGACACTAGCGGTGAAACGATGGAACTAAAATTTATCGTTGTCTTCGTCGCACACTTGTTTACAGGTGGTGCTGCCATCTGTCACCGACCGAAATTAAGAGGTTGAAATTGAAAATCCGTTAGATGGCAGCGTATGGTTTCTTCCCTTTGAATTAATTTACTTGGAACGGAATATAATTTATTTAAAATTTTATGAACACAAAGTGTTGGTCTTGTCACGGACGTGCTTCTCCAATGAATTTCCATATACGTCTGATTTTCTTTTCTCCTTCTGCCAGCGTTGGCCTTGTCGGTAAAGCAGGAATTGAATGTCACCACTTTTCTCGTTAGATAATTCTAAATAGATCCGACAGATGGCAGCAGCATGCCTGTTCGTAGACAAGGAGGAATTAAATACTTAACGGGGATAGATAGATGTACATCGTGCGATAAACACGGAACTCGATAATGTACGTCAAAGGTGTAGTGGATTTTAGTTCCACTATTTCGTCGCTACGTGGCGCTAGCATTCCAACTCCACGAATTTTCATTTCAGTTAAGAAAGACTAATTAAGAAGATTAATTTACGAATTCTTTTAATTGCGTTTTTAGGATTGAACTCGTAGCTATGTTTTCTTTTATACATCATTTAACTTACAAAATTTCATACACGAAGATGTAGAAATTCCAGTTTATAGATCGAAACACTGGACGTAACGTAATTTAACTTCTTGCAAACTACATTGAAATCGAAATGTTTCGGACAGAATTTTTAATGGAATCTCATTAAGCCACTAGCAAATATTGCGCATTAATACTATTATTACACAACACTGACAAAAGTTTCATTCATCAATATCGCCAATGATTCTCAATTCCCTTCTGCTGCTTCTCTTCGAAATTTTTAGCGATTGTTGCGAAGAATCACAACGTTTAGTCTAATCCTACGCGTCATTTTCCACAATAATAATTTCCGAGGGATGATGCAATCCGGCACTGTGATTTAATCATAAACGCAGCATACTACGTTCCGCCATGACCTTGCACGCGGTACGATCCTACTACCGAACCAAAATCGAGCTTTCCTGTTTCGTCTTGGAATTGATCCGATCGTTCTTCCGGCGGTATGAATTTGCCCATGAAGGCGGCCGAGTAGTTGCCTTTTCCTGGATCGTCGAACACGATTCGATCGTTGATGACCCACTGGCTGTAACGGATCTCCGAAAGAAGGCTGAAGCCGATATCCCGCGCCGTTGCTTGGCTGGCACCGCTGGTGAAAAGACCACCGATCGCTGGCAATCGTAAGGTCACCGCTAGTTGCACGCACGCGTTCAGAAGCGCAGTCTCCACGCCTTTCTCTTGATAAGACGGGTGCACGCAGAGAACGTAGATGCAGAGATATTGCTCGTGGCCGAACGTTTCGTGCGCGTTCGTTCCCTTGAGCAACGTGTTCAGCAAATGCATGATCTTGCGCAAGGTTGCTCCTTCGATGATCTACGCGATGAAAACTGATATTAATAAGAATACTAACTGACCAGTAGTATGTATAATACGAAAATATTAACTAATGTGATATATTAATTATATTACTATATGTTATAGTAAATAGTATACATTATATACCATTATATACTAATACATATTGCAGTATATATTATGTATTATATTAATATTACGTGTAATATTAGTATAATTATATGTAATATTAGTATAATTAAGAAATTGTATTGTATATTATAATGTTAATATAATCTTAAGATAATATATTATTATATGATAATATATATTATATACTGTATATTAATAATACTACTAACTATACACTAACTAATGTACCAATACTACTAACATATAATAACACTACTAACTATATACTAACTAATATACTAATATAATTTAATATTATAGTATAACTATTATACTGCTATTATATAATATTACTAACTAGTATATTATTATACTATTATTATACTATTATATAATAGTATACTATTATACTGTTATTGATACTACTATAGTATAATGCTATTATACCATAATAGTATTATACCACTATACTATAATACGACTATACTAACTAATGTGATATATTAATTATATTATATATGTTATAGTAAATAGTATACATTATATACCATTATATACTAATACATATTGCAGTATATATTATGTATTATATTAATATTACGTGTAATATTAGTATAATTATATGTAATATTAGTATAATTAAGAAATTGTATTGTATATTATAATGTTAATATAATCTTAAGATAATATATTATTATATGATAATATATATTATATATATATTAATAATACTACTAACTATACACTAACTAATGTACCAATACTACTAACATATAATAACACTACTAACTATATACTAACTAGTATACTAATATAATTTAATATTATAGTATACTAGTTATACTATTATATAATATTACTAACTAATATATATTATATATTATTATACTACTATTATATAATAGTACTATTATACTGTTATTGATACTACTATAGTATAATTATTATACCATAATAGTATTATACTAATATATTATATATTATTATACTATAATACTATTATACTATATGTATTATACTATAATACTATTATACTATAATACTATTATACTATTATATTATAATACTATTATACTACTGTTATATATTATTATATAATAGTATTATTATACTACTATAATACTACTGTTATATAATACTACTATTAATAATATATACTAATTATAATATAATACTATAATACTACTAACTATATACTTAGTATAATTAAGAAATTGTATTATATATTATAATCTTAATATAATATATTATTATATAATAATATATATTATATATGTATATTAATAATACTACTAACTATACACTAACTAATGTACCAATACTACTAACATAATAATAACATTACTAACATAATAATAACACTATAACTTTATACTAACTAGTATACTAATATAATTTAATATTATATACTAGTTATATTGTATTATATAATACTACTAACTAATATACTGTTAGTATTATTATACTATTATATAATAATACTATTATACTACTATAATATTATTAAACTACTATACTATAATGCTATTATACCATAATAGTATTATACTATATAATACTATTATACTATAAGTATTATATGTTATATTATAATATTATTATACTATGTTATACTATTATTATTATACTACTATAATACTACTGTTATATAATACTACTAACTGTATACTAACTAATAAACCAGTTAATATTATATACTAGTTATACTACTATTATATTATATATATTAGTATTATTAATATATACTACTAATAATACTAATTAATATTAATAATATTGGTATTAATAATATTAATTAGTATTAATAATACTGACAACTAATATTAACTATCTAATACTAACTGATAGTATTAGTCAATATTATTAGTCATTATTATCAGTTATTGGTATAGTTAATATTATTAGCTAATAACAGACTGGCAGTTGTAAGTAAGCAAATGAGCAAGTATTATTATTATACACTACTAGTAATTACTAACTGATATTAACTACCTAACACTGATTAATACTACTAAAATATAATTACTAACTGATATTAACTACCTGATACTAATTAATACTAATAAAATATAATTACTAACTGATGTTAACTACCTAATACCAATTAATACTAATAAAACTAATAAATTAATACTAATAATTAATATTAATAATTACCAACTGATGTTAACTTTCTACTACTAACTAATAATAATTAATAGTATTATATTATTAGGCAGTTGTTGACACGCCTTGGAACTCTCGTTTCGAACAAATTAAAATTATATATAATTGTTGAATTCGATAAATGGCTGATAGACTGGCAATTGTAAGTAATGTGCTCAAACGAGCAATCACCTGCACGATACAGGTACCTGAACACGATGGTAAGTGTCAGTTTTCTCAGGGCTGCTGTTGATTCGCGTCACGGCTACTCCAATCACGCGGCCAGATTTAACGCTGGTGGCGACTAGGCTCGTCGTGTCCTTCAACCACGTTCTTACGAGCTCTAGGTAATCGTTCACGGACGTTTGCTCCTGCAGCAACGAGGACGCCTTGCACATGGTTTCCTGGCGAAAGAAGTGGCGCTGTGGACGTCGAAAGCAGCTTACAGAGGGTGACAAAACGGTCGCCGCTGCTCGTGATTTTTGTTTTCTCACGTGGCTGAACTTTGATCAGACGTAGGGCCTCGTAGTAGTGTGGCTCCTTCAGGTCGACTATCTTGCATTTGGCCGACGAGTACCACTCGATGGGGCCCTTCATTCGCGCCTCCGCTTCCAGCGCGTACTCGTCTTTCTCTTCCATTATCGCGTTCATTTTCAACCAAAGACAACCAGCTCGTAGGTTTCAGACACTCGGCGCGCCTTAAGTAAATCTCACGTGGCATTTCCTTTTTTTTACAAGAAATTTTCTTCGAAAAGGGGGTACGATTTATGAAGATTCCAGCGATGTGCCTGCGAACTCGATATCGACTGTCCAGTCGAAATTCGATAGGGAGCAACTTCAAGATTTCGTCGTCGCGTTCGTTGCCAGTTCGGAGGTGAAATTTTCTAGTTGAAATTCGATCGTCAGAGAGATCTTCAAGCAACTGACGGTGCACGAAGTATCTCAAACGCAATGTACAATTTGTCGCAACATGTTTGTTAGAAGCAGCACGGAACCGAATATCGATTCGGCTAGGAAACGAAGCACGATCAAAGAAAGCGATATCTTTACGCTGAAGCGTCGCATTTTGGCATTGAGGAAGTCATGTCTGTACGATTCGCAGTCTGCGGATACGTCTATGGTGTGGCAGAGAGTGTCGGCCGGTTATCGTGTCGTCGATCTTCAATTAAATAGATACATGCAAGCGCTGCAATTTGTACTAGTACATCGCCGTCCGAAGTACAGCTTGAAAGATATTTGAAAGATAAAATTCGAAATTAATGCAAAGCGTTTGGAAGCTAATTGAAACTATAGAGCGAACTTTTTGTATTCATCGTTGCGCAGAGTGATAATTTTCCCAAATTGGTTACCCTAAAAGTTTCTGCGAAATGCACACACACACACATATATATAAATTATTATATATTAATATTGTAATATATTTAATTATATATATACATATATATATATATATATATTCTAATGTTTCCTATATATTTATGTAAATTAAACAGATAGATCAATATTTTTATATTAAAATATTTATCTGTATATAAATGTTTTATTTGTTTTCTTAATTTATTTATTTATATATAAGTTTCAATATATAAATAGATTAAGAAAAAAAAATAAAAAAAATATATATATATATCCTGTGTAATCTAAAAGATCAATACTTTGAAGAAATTGTTTAGAATAACTGTAAAATGTTAAGCTTCAGATTAATCGGAGGATTACTCTGTGTATTTCAGACCTATTTCTGTCAAACAGAGCCGTTGTCTGAGGCCGTTAGTTTGTACGACGACGCCGTGTCCATGAAAACGTTCATGAACAAGGTCTTCGAGCAAATGGAGGAGACGATGAGCTTCTGTGCTGTTGAAGAAGGGACCAACGATCTCGTAGGTGTACTCGTTGCCACGACGTTTAAAAAATCCCAATGGTTCGTGAAGAAAAAGGTATGCAGCGTCGTTAAGTTAACGACATATTATGTCGCATAATTGAAATTAATATTAGCGAAAGTGCTACCTCTTCGTTCGAACATAGCAGGTTTACTCTCGAGGTTCAGACACGTTTTTCACTTAAGTTGTTAAACTTATCGCGTTTTTCATGGAAATTAGCGACGAATAATCTCCCGCTCCCGCAGCAGGGAGAGACACTGCGTCAGATTCTGTTGCTGAGAAATTACGTCGTTGCAAAAGCCTGGTTCTACGAAGTAACGAACGCCGACAGATTCGTGTGCGTCGACGTGCTCTGCGTGAGGCCCGATCATCGAAACAACGGCATCGGCACCGCGTTGCTACGTTCTTGCATAGCACGAGCCAGCTACTTCGCCGCTGCCTGCGTCGGACAATTCACTTCCGGCGCTGCCCAAACCATCGGTACGTTTCCACCCTCGTTTTTCATCTCTCGCCGTCGGATTATTGTCTGAAGAACCACAGTAGTCCCCACGTAACTGACCAACAGTCGGAACCGAAACTGGTTCTAACCTAACCTAAGAGACAGAAACAGAGAGAGAGACAAAAATCTCCGCAGTTGCCCTCGGGGAGTAACTTACCTAAACCTAAACCTAAACCTAACCTAAACTCAGTTAAGCGAGGAGGTGGCAAGCAAAGAGTGGGAATGTGTGTCTGTTTCATCAATACCAGACACCAACATCGGTATCATAGTCTTTATGATTAACTTAACCTAAACCTAAACCTAACCTAAACTCAGTCAAGCGAGGAGGTGGCAAGCAAAGAGTGGGAATGTGTGTCTGTTTCATCAATACCAGACACCAACATCGGTATCATAGTCTTTATGATTAACTTAACCTAAACCTAAACCTAACCTAAACTCAGTCAAGCGAGGAGGTGGCAAGCAAAGAGTGGGAATGTGTGTCTGTTTCATCAATACCAGACACCAACATCGGTATCATAGTCTTTATGATTAACTTAACCTAAACCTAAACCTAACCTAAACTCAGTCAAGCGAGGAGGTGGCAAGCAAAGAGTGGGAATGTGTGTCTGTTTCATCAATACCAGACACCAACATCGGTATCATAGTCTTTATGATTAACTGATCACATTTTGTAACGCGTGGGACTATTGGGATTATGCCCACTCTACGCTACCTTACCGACCGCGTGAAACAGCACACACAAAAGTCCCAATTCCAAGAATTGGTGGGGATAAGCGCTGGTCAGTTACACGAGGACAATTGTACTACTATATATTTGCTGCTTTCCAGCCAACAGGTTGGACTTTAAGACGCTGTATCAACTGCCGTACGAGCAACTGTCCAAGGTGAAGAGCGGATTCGAGATATTCGAGGCCTGTTACCCGGAAAATTACTCCATAGCTTGCATGGCTGTGCAACTGTCACCGCCAAAGTTTCAGGTACGGATCACCTTCGACTCTACACCAACGAACATTCAACGTGAAGACCACTAAAAGTGAAGGAAGGCCAAGAGGGAAGAGTAGGAAACGTTGAGGTTTCGAGGAATACAAACGGAGCCTGTTACTTTCTATTTCTAACAAATGTTCCGAAAGAAAAAAAAAATGCTCTATCGTTGTCTGTAAAGAGGATTACGCACAGGTGATTAACACATTGTTGACCTCGAGTCACGAGTTAACTCGTATTTGCACTTGCATTAGGTATTTCAATTTTTGACACTCAGAGTAATACTACCCTGTACTATAAGAGATACACAAAGTTTTATTGAAATTCATTCTGTACATTGAAGTTTATTTAGATGATTTCACTTTCATAATCAATTATGAAATAACAGCCGGCGACGCGAGATAGTTTCTGCGTAAAATTGCCTTGTAACAATGTGTCAAGTATAAAACAACGACAGTGACTCGAAAGATTTCTCTAACGTTGCGTATTTCTGTACGAATATGTATATTAAAAAGCGTAATATATTATACACGAGTAACACCGTTCACCGTGTGCGTGCAAATGCGAACTGCTGGCTGGCATTTCATTCTTTTATTTCATACTTCGTTTCACTTTTAACCGTTTACTCCGATACGATCGTGCGCTCTTGTCTTTCTTCAACGCTCGTTCGTTGGCGTGCAGCAATCGAATCTAAAGTGCACGTTAGATATTCACGACCCTCGACGACGACACGCACGCAGTTTTGTAACAGAAGCACAAGGCGTTACAATTCGTCCTTCTGTTGATTGGGCACGCCATTGTTGTCTAGGCCCGCTCGTATCTGCAAATCTTCCCAGAAGTTGATTCTCTCCGGTATAAGATTCTCTGACATTCGAACGTCATCTTGTCCTATGTGAAGATGCTCGAATGCCCTCGTTCTCACGGGTTTCCACTTGGGTGTCTGTCCTGACACTTCTGGCGTAGGATTGCTGAAAGTTGGTTAATTGTAAGAAAGACTTAAGTTTAATTAATAATTTAAAAAATTTAATTAATAATTTTAAAAAATTTGTTCGTACCTCTGTGTGTATAATGAGTGAGTATGAGTATGAGTGAGTGTGAGTGTGAGTGTGAGTAAGTGATCTAATGGAAGAAATTTACCCAGAGTTCGCGAAGTTGTACCAAAGGCTCGTAATAATGTCGACCATCTGGTGATCCTTTTCGCTCAGTGGCGTGTCCTTGAATAATTGTTCTCCGACGGGGAACAAATACTGAAGCTCATCCGCGTGCGACACACCGTAATTGTGTTCGCGATCGCCGAATATCCTACTGAACGATGCGCTTCCTCTGTAGGCGAAATAGTAATAGTAGATGGGTGATGACTGTTTCTCGAGATAGTCGCGTATCGAGGTGTAAGCAGCGTGAGTAAACCAGGCGTCGCTGTACATCTGCGAAATATTTCGATCGTTTAACACGAAACGTACACGTGAGAATGTGATTGGTTTAAAAATTTGATTTAAAATTCTTCGTTTGACTTTTGGTCGAAAAAAAGAAAAAAAGGAGAAAAACAAATGAAGAGATCCAACTTTTTCTCCTTATTGTCCAAAAGTTATCTTCTGTATTATCCTTCGTAAGAAGATTTGACTGATTACAGTATAGAATAGATACACAGTGTGATTCGCGTAACTTGCACGCCAAAAAATAACGTTCTTTTAACTATGAAATTATTAATCCGTTATTGTTCTAATGAAAAATCGTTTAATACAGAAGTTTTAAACGAGGGAAAATGTATCAATTTTTTGTGAGTTTCGAAATATCCAAGGACGTTGACGATCGTAAAATTGATCGTAAAATATCTTCTTAACCATTAGGTTGTGGATTTAATGCTTTTTTATTTGGAATTTAATATTCTCTCGATTTATGATAAGGAAAAATATATAGTTTAATTTAAAAAGATAGAGGTGACCTTGAAAATTTTGAAATCCCTCAGCACGTACAAAAAAATTCACACGTTATATTTTGCCTCCTTTAAAACCATACAACTTTTGTATTAAACAATTTTTCATTAGACTACATTATCATCAGATTATAATTTAAAAGCTGTGCAAGTTACGCGAATCGCCCTCTATATATGTATGTAATGTCGGTACGTTCAGTATTAAACGCGCGATATTAGTGCAACAAGAAAAGATAACGCTAATCGCGTAAAATTGATAAAATTAATAATCCCAAGGTAAATGCAGGAAATCATTTTTAATTCTCGTTTTAATTCTCTAATTCTCGCCGTTTCGAGAAGATTAAGTTTACTTTGTTCTATTACAACGTCTGGAGGGAAACGAGACATTAAAGTTTGATGCATTCAGAGATAAAATTTCCGTCGCTGAGGTACTCACGTCGATCACGTTGAATCGCGTGGAATTGTCGATCGGTGCCTCGCCGAAGTAGAATTTCCGTATTTCGGAAGCCGCGCGTTTCACTTCGCCCTTAGGGCACGTTTCTCCGAACAGCAACGTTATCGGCGCGATGTTCGCGAAATCCTTGTTCAATTTCCTAATCAACTCTCCGTTCTTTCGCCCGTATAATCCTAACGAAAGACAACGCTAAATTGAGAACTTTGATCAAGAATTTACAGCAAATCGGAAGTTCTACGGAGAAAAGCAACTTTAATATAACAATATTTTATATTTTATATATATATATATATATCATTACATTAAATTATATATTAACTAATATATTATAATTATATATAATATATAATATAATTATAATATATATAATATATAATTATTAATACATCATATATTTTATATTATTACATTAAATTATATATTGTATATGATATATTAATATAATATTGTAATATGATATATTAATAACTAACATATTATATAATTATTAATACATCATATATTGTATATTACTACATTAAATTATATATTGTACATGATATATTAATATGATATTGTAATATGATATATTAATAACTAACATATTATATAATTATTAATACATCATATATTGTATATTACTACATTAAATTATATATTGTACATGATATATTAATATAATATTGTAATATGATGTATCAATAACTAACATATTGTATAATTATTGATATATTATATATTGTATATTATTATATTAATATATATTGTACGTGATATATTAATATGATATTGTAATATGATATATCAATAACTAACATATTATATAATTATTGATATATATTGTGTATGATATATTAATATGATATTGTAATATGATATATTACTAACTAACACATTATATGATTATTAATATATTATATAGTATAAATCATTATATTAAACTATATATTGTATATATTATTATATATTATATTAACAATAAATTATACTGCATATTACGTATTATTATATTAAATTATATATTATATTAATAATAAATTATATTATATATTACATATTAGTATCATCTAATAATTATATTATTATACACTGTTTGGCGTGGTTGAGGTTTAGGTTAGGTTGAGGTTTAGGTTAGGTTGAGGTTTAGGTTAGGTTGAGGTTTAGGTTAGGTTGAGGTTTAAAAATGCACAATACCTGGTGCTATGAGAGCTCCTTCCTGGGACGTGAGCCCTGTCATCCACGGTATATCTAACAAACGTCCATGCTTGGTCAAAAACGCGGGATCTTCCGTCAAGAAAGCACCAGGATGGGCAGGTTCGATCACAGGTCTGAAGGGTATCATTGGACAATAACCAAATACCTAATAGAAAGTAGAAACGGACTATTTTAGTGTAATTTTCTAATTACGAGGCTTCGTTGCATTGTTGAATCATTCCGAACGACGAGTTTTCTCAAAAAAATGTTTAAAGATTCCAGTTTTTTTTTCTTAATGCACGGCGATAATAATTTGAATTTACTTGTCGTCCGATATTATTTTTCTTCTTCTTTCTTTTCATCGTGCGTCGGTGAGAAGGAGAGAAATCACAGCGTCTCGTTTCTTAAAAGTACTAAAGCAAGGTTAACACGCCGCTCGATTCTCCGGCGAAACACGTTCGCAGCACGGAGGTAGAAAATTCTGTTTCAAATTCATCGTTTCATTTTCACATGAACTTTCCCTTTCCAGTGACAGTACACTTTCTTGGCCTCTTCCCAATTTTATCTACATGTCGCATCTTCACCGTGAAAAATCTCCTCCGAAATAGTATCCTCCGTCTTTGTTCGTCTCGTGAAACGTACACACGAATGACTATGCACAATGTGAGACAAAACTGGTTTCCCCAGTTGAGAAGTTGCGTTTGACTATATACTGGCGTTATTACATATGCGTGAGTAACGATGCACGATAGATTTCCCTGCATAATTTTTCCTACATAACGTGTTTTGCCATCGCAAGGTTGATTTTCAACTCGAGCATAGTTTCGCAGCTAAATATGCAGTTATCGTAATGGCAAAGCATTGCGTCGCATTTCAGCGTAGTTGTCAGACCTATTTGCATCTGTAACGAGGAAAACAAACATCCGAGGTGGAAAAAAATGCGCTCGGGGGCTTTGAAAATACGAATACCTACCGTGGGTACGCAACGATAATGAATGAAAACATATTCGTCAGTGATGCGTAAAGATCGTGCTGGAAATGTAGGAATGTGACGTATCCTGTCTTAATAGTTAGCCATTACATATTGCGAAATAGCCCGATGTCTGCGTTTTTACTCGTTCCAGTTATCGAGGTTTGCATACTTGCACACGTTACTTATATAATAAGAATTAATATCGAAACGTACGTGCGAAACGTTTGAATGTCGAGATATCAATTAATAACTGTGACAGATATCGCCAGATAGAAAGATTTAGGTTAGGTTTAGGTTAGGTAGAAAGGTGTATTAATTGTACCAGTTTGCAGCAGAGGTCGAACGTAGGAGGAGGAATATATCATTGTTAGTGCAAAATAATTAATTAGAATGAATCATAAAGTTTGATCATAATCGAACAGATTATAGCTGTTATGTGGCTGACATGTATATAGTTATCACATTTAATTTGATAGAGGCGTGATATATCAATCAAAGCATCAAAGGATAATTGATAAACTGTGTAATTTAAACTCGAAATTATAACACATCAGGGTGTCATTGGTTTTTTCATTTCTTCTCTATATAATTATTTCTCCATCAATTGAAATTAATATATTATGACCCCGAAAATAATTAAAGTATTTAATTATACTGAAATTTCATTGTTAAATACACTTGCTTTAATTATTTCAGGATTTTTTATTACTTTAAGATATTTATATTTCTTAAGCATGATTTTTCTAAAAGAATAAAAATATTATTATATACGGTTCTTATAGGATTATATTTTTCTATTATTTAATAATTGAATGTATCAATCTCTTTTTTATCTAATAGGATTTCGTGGAATTTATGTTTTAATTGTGTGTAATTATGTTTTAATTCAATAATATTAATTTCACTTATTTTCATTTTCATTTTCCTTAATTCATCATATTAATTTTGAATTATTCTCTATACTCTTCTTCTCTATACTCATTTTAATTTTCATTCTTTCTTAATTCATCATATTAACTTTGAATTATCAATCTCAGAAATTTCAAATTTCTTCTCTATACTTATTTTCATTTTCATTTTCCTTAATTCATCATATTAATTTTGAATTATTCTCTATACTCTTCTTCTCTATACTCATTTTAATTTTCATTCTTCCTTAATTCATCATATTAACTTTGAATTATCAATCTCAGAAATTTCAAATTTCTTCTCTATACTTATTTTAATTTTCATTTTCCTTAATTCATCATATTAATTTTGGATTATTCTCTATACTCATTTTCTCTATACTCATTTTAATTTTCATTCTTCCTTAATTCATCATATTAACTTTGAATTATCAATCTCAGAAATTTCTTCTCTATTTATTTCTACTTATTTCAATTTTCATTTTAATTTTCATTCTTCCGTAATTCATCATATTAATTCTGAATTATCAATATCAGAAATTTCGAATTTCTTCTCTTTACTCTCTACACAATCTATCATTATATTTTCGAACTTCCAAGAGTAACGAAAGACAAAGGTGATTGCACTTACTTGGAAAGAACGGTCGGTTGCGATAATATCGACAGAGTCTCTGGTGCGCAGACAGTCCAACAGCTGTTTCGAGTTTTTCGAAGGACAATCCAAAAGTTCGCCCATCTTCGCGGCCTTTTTCCTCGCCGAGCTTGGTCTCGTCAGGGCCCAAGGACAATGGCCGGTGCCGCTTTGCGAGATCGCACGGTGGAACAGTCCTTTTTATCGAATTACGTATGAAAATCAGAATTATGCGATATGTTTTTTTTAACGAGAGGAGATTATTAACTGACGACCGTGAAATTTCGCGGATAATGAGATTATTTTACGAGGACGTGTGATGAGGTTCTTTATTTTTTTTTCTTGACCTTGAGCGGTCATTTCTAGACTACGTGTTTTCCTTTCCTCCTAACAAGCTGATCTTAAACGCGATAATTCATTCAAGTTATGTGCTTGATTATCTGTTATGTAATGCAATCTGTTATGAAACTCCAATTCAACTTCAATTCCACGCGTGTTTAAATGAGAGAATTGTGCCATGTATGGCGTAACATAGGTTGTGAAGCATGAGAAAGTTTATGACTTCTCAGTTTTTTGTATATGTTTTCCTTTCCGTTGTGCAACTTCTACGATCTTTTCTCCTCTTCTATCCGGACGGACTTGCAATAGATATCAGATAATGTTTCACAGAGTTGAACTAGGAAAATTTACCTCACCTTTTGACAAATCGCTCATCATGTGATAATGAACGCTGGCGCCGCCCGCGCTCTCCCCGAAAATGGTCACGCGATTTGGATCACCGCCAAAGGCGGCTATATTTTCGTGCACCCATCGAAAAGACATTGTTTGGTCCTTTAACCCGTTGTTTCCCGGACACGTTGCGTCCTCCGTGCTCAGGAATCCCAGTGGCCCGAGCCTGTCGAAAGTAACTGAGTATTAATTTCGATATCGATTTGAACACGATAGTTTCTCGAACCTGTAGTTCACGGTAACGAGAACCACATCGTGGTCTAATAAGAATTTCGGGTGATAAAATTCCGAGTGGCCAGCGCCGCAGACCCATCCGCCGCCATGGAGCCAAATCATAACCGGATATCCTCCCTTCAGTCTGTCATTTTCGGTGGGCAATCTCGGCGTATAGACGTTCAGATAAAGACAATCCTCGCCGCCAACGATCTCGTCGTCGTGGGTGTAGATGTTCCTTTGGGTACATATCTCGGCGTCTTCTTTAGCCGATCGTATTCCACTCCAAGCTGCTGCTGGCTTTGGTGCCTACAACATACGCACGTTGTCATTATCTGCCACAGAGAAAAAGATTTCCCGCCTATTCACCTCTTAGCTGAGCGAACACGACATCAATTCGCAATTTTTTTGTGCACGGGCACGTCGTGCAAAAAAAGTTATTAGAATTTGTCGCTTAATTTCTTGCGCTGGAATGACGTGCCACGTACGTCGAGAGTTTTCGTCCCAAAAGTTACAATATTTTCTCAGTTTTAAGTATATTTAAATATAACCTAGACGTAACAAATAATAAATTTATTACTTTTTTCATTCATTTCTGTCCAGTGATATCATACCGACGGTCGTTCAAAAAGAAAGCGACGAATTATTGTACACGGTTTTGGTCACTCGTTATGGTCCGCGAATCAGTTGCCAACGCAAGAGGTTAACATCTTCGCGCTAAAATGACGTGTTCCACACGTTGAAAATTTTTTGTCCTAAAAGTTGCAATATTTTCTCAGTTTTAAGTACATTTAAATATAATCCAGGTAAAACAAATAATAAATTTATTTTTATTATTATTATTATTATTTATTATATTATTATTCTTAGTCATTTCCATACAGTGATATCATTTCGACGAGTTCAAAAAGAAAGCGACGAATTATTATACGGTTTTGGTCACTCGTTATGGTCCGCGAATCAGTTGCCAACGCAAGAGGTTAACATCTTCGCGCTAAAATGACGTGTTCCACACGTTGAAAATTTTTTGTCCTAAAAGTTGCAATATTTTCTCAGTTTTAAGTACATTTAAATATAATCCAGGTAAAACAAATAATAAATTTATTTTTATTATTATTATTATTATTTATTATATTATTATTCTTAGTCATTTCCATACAGTGATATCATTTCGACGAGTTCAAAAAGAAAGCGACGAATTATTACACGGTTTTGGTCACTCGTTATGGTCCGCGAATCAGTTGGGGTTAACCTCTTGCGCTGGAATGACGTGCCACGCACGTCGAGAATCTTTTTGTCCCAAAATTGCAATATTTTCTCAGTTTTAAATATATTTAAATACGACTTGGGCAAAACGAGTAATAAATTTTTTATTTCTTAGTATAATCATTTTTATCCAATGATATCATACCGACGAATTATTTGTATATCCGGCTTGGTCACTCGTTATGGTCCGCGAACCAGTTGCCAACGCAAGGGCGTAAAATTAAATCTTTCGCGGAAAATAAAACACATTTGTAAATTTTAGATGTTTCAGAATATTTCTATCTAAACTAGGCTAGGCCTATTTCTATCTAGACTAGGTTCGAACTGGTTCTTTTTACATCGTTTCTAAATATTTTCTTGCTACGATCGCTCTTAGTGCGCTATCTTGCGCGACTTGTTGCGATTTTGTTGCAACGCGTGAATGTCAATCTGAATGCATAATGTAATCTCTGTGCATGTACTGGGAAAATCATCTTTTGGCCGTTAGTTGTTTGAATTTTTGTTGTATAAAAAGAATAATTACGAAAAGAAAATTAACGCCTGTAAATCTCCTGCTGGGGCGTATTGAAAAAAAAAAACACTAAATTATATCCAATTGAAGATGTAAATTCGTGCATGTACAACATCAATCTACAAATTCGTACACGAATTCAATCTACAACGAAGATTCTACGTATTTCATCGGGAAACATCATTCAGATTACGTAGCAAGCACATATAACCTATATCTAAATCTTAAGAACCTAATCTTAAACTAAAGGATCTAATCTTAAACTAAATCTAAACCTAACTTTAATCTAAATCTAAACCTAATCATAATCTGAACTTACACCTAAACCTAACCTCATTCTAAACCTAAACCTAAACCTAAACCTAAACTTAAACCCAAACCTAATCTAAACACTCACGAAGATGTTTAAAAAATAACATGTGAAAAGAGTCTAGATATTAGTACCCAAATCTGGATATGCAAAGTGTCGTAGCTTGCTTTAAGAAATATCATTCTGAAAGAATAAATTAAACTTCTAATTTCTTTTTATTTTCTCCAAACATTTCACTCTTTTGTTTAATAAGAAAATTACGAATGTTCAAATTTTGTAAATGATATCAATTAAGTTAAAATTATTGATTTTTCAAAAAAAAAAAGAAACTACTGTTATTTCCTTGTAATTTAATTTTACAATTAGCAGCTGCACATACTCTGTGTTTGACAATTATAATCGTCATCGCGTCAATGTATTGTAGATATGTGTGCATTTTTTAAAGCGACACCACAACTAATTGTGAGAGGTTAATCAGGAGTCAAGTGTCTTTTTTTTATGTATTATATAACTAGTATATAACTATTATATAACTAGTGTTTTTATGAATTAGTATTATATATCTAGTGTTTTAAGAATTTAAAGGCGTATCTTTTTATACGAAATTATAAGAGAAACAAAGGGTGAGAAATCTCTGGGAAACGTAAAAGTAATATTGAGTAATAAAGACAGTGTTATAAACGTGTAATTATGCAAACTGTGTACACAATTACATTAATAAATACGACGTGAATAAATAACAAGCTCGATTGTACGTAATTTACGATAAGTTGTAAAAGTTGTAAGAGCTGAATGTGTTCGCCTGACTTTCGTAACTAAATCTTGAGTTGTATCAATCGACGCATTTGTGAGAAACAAGTTTCTGGCTCTTAGGTAAAAATAATGGAGTTATGCGTTCTCGAAACTTCTGCTTAACATATTACAGTCGAATATCGAGAACGTTGATCGTAAGAATTCACGTCGTGTTTACTCAGGCATGTTTAACTAGACAACGTTGAGGAAAATATCAGAGGATCTGTTATATAATTCAGTTGTACTGAAAGATCTTTCTTCAAGTTCATACTTAATTTGTAATAAACCTCATTATCCCCCCGTCGTCTATATACATCTACGCAAAAAGGCGAGCGAAAGTAGTTTTATTTTGAACAAATTTCGTCAGAATTCATGCAAAGGGACATTTCTACACGGTGACGAGTAAAAATTTGATAAATCGAGAATTAGAACAACGACTAAAGTATAAAATTTGTAGCAAAGAAACTAAAGTGCATGGAACAAAAAAAGAGTTTATAATACAATGAAAAACACAAGCTTCTATTTATATATATATATATATATATATTTTTTTTTTACTAAAAGTCATTCAAGTCTGTAAAAATAGACTGCTACAAATACATAATAAGATCTCTGCAAACAATTACAAATTAGTCACTTTGATAACTCCAGGTAACTCCAGTGTTAATTAAAAAGAAAAATAAAATTGTGAAAGTAATTAATCACGTGACGATTTAATTACTAGAATGTTGAAAGAAATTGCAGACTTACCTCGAATCTGAGTTCACCAAGGGGCGGAAGCGCATACGGTATCCCTCGAAATCCGGCGAACTCTCGGCCCTTTCTTGTCCTCATAGTCAGGCCCGACAGCGTGCCATTCTGAACTTTGACCAACGGTGCATTGGCCGCGACAAGTTCGAATAAACAAACGCAACTCAGAAGGCAGAAGTTCAACAGGCTTCGATGTCTCGTCATCTTCGAAACTGACCGAGGAGGAAGTCGTGTGTGAAACAACGTCGTTCGGGTATTTTTCAACTCTCGAGAAGCTGGTATTGTTTTGCTTATCACGCACTGAGAAAGGAAAAATAAATTATTCACACGAATTCAGACGACGCGCTTGTTTGCAATTTCACATGACATAATGCGTTGTAACGCGTGATTCAGATTTTTTCGCTGGATTCAGTAATTAAATATAGTTGTAACGAAACGTTATGTAACATGATATGGTTAAATATTATATAATACAATGTAATTAAATATATATAATAAAATTTAATATAATAATATATGATAAATATTATATTATAATATAATTAAATATAAGATAATTCTTCGAATTATATTTTGGAAAATACTAGCTACTCCGTCGACGGCAGTTGTTAATCATCGAGGAATCTACTCGAATCAATTAATCGAGTTATCAAACGACGAAATGACAAAACGCGATAACAGTCCCTGGATTATTATCAGATATTTATTTTGAAAATCGTTATCATTTTGTTATGACAAAAAATACGCTTATACGCACGAGATAAAATTATATACGTACAATTGCGAATAGTATAATTTTTTCGTTTTTGTTACACGGAGGAAATTTTCGGCGTTGATACGACCGGAGTAGCACACGTGTATGACTCGCAGAGGTAAAACCGCAACTGTTTCAGGTGAGAGTCGTTCTTCGGAATCGTTAGTTCGATGATGCCGGGACGTATGATCCTTCGATACTTATACGATCGTAGATATCTCATACACAGAGGTAATATAATATACATGTTTCCGGTGGAAACTGGAATCTGCAACACTTGTCTTGAATACGAATACCGAATTTTCTATTAAAACGCGGTAAATTTTATTCCGATCGCTTATAGATCGAACATCAGAAACCCTTTAATAAAAAAAAAAAAATGTAATTAGAAAGCGATTACGTCTTTTTAAACATGATATTGCCTTTCAAAATTGTTGTTTAACAGAGTGTTTATCTTTTTTCTCTCGATCGATAATCTATAAAAATTAATCGTCTGTTTCGTTTGATGTTCATATTTGTAGAAAATGTCTTTATCGACCGATCAAATAAAGATTATTGACTCGCGTGTTTCTACCTTGCCCGCAGCTAATTGCACGTACAAAGAAAAAAATCTTAAAGAATCTTTAAAAAAAAAAAACAATATCTAAATCATAGCAATCAATGTCATTGATAGATTTAAGCTTAGTACAGAGAAGGGATAAATATTTTAAGGGAAATCCTTTACAGAATTGTTTTATAATTTTATGTACAAAGTATTACACATGGAAACAGGGATTCAACAAAAAGTCCCATTTCGTATTATTATGTTTTACATAACAGTTATACTTGTAATATTAAAAATAAAAAGTTTGTAATACGTGATACGCGTCCAATCGAGGTCTAATGACAATAATTTATCCTACAGAAGAGATAATCAATTCGGCAACGTCTGGATCTTGACATAAGACAGTGAGTTGCATCGTTACTTGATTGTCCGACAGCGCTAGCCTTGCCCTGGCAAGAATCTCTTTTCCGCCTCTGAAAATGCCACTCAATAATAAATTATGCGCGGCAGCGCCGGATTGTACTCGATTGGTTCGCTCTACGGCATCCAAGCCTAAAAATCCTGTGAGACTCTGAATCGCCCCTTCCAAACTGGTCACCGACGAGCCAAGAGCAAACGTTTCCTCCAGCTTGGTGAATCCTTTAGCGCCAGCTGCTTCCCACGCAGCGTTGAAATCTACTCCCCTGTTTCCGATTCCTCGGACTTGATCGGCCAAAGTTATCTCCAAATCTTCCAGCTAAAAATCACGATATTTCGAATGACTTAAGCCTTTCATTTTTCTAACTTATTGCAACACCATGTGAAAATAAGTAAAGTTTAATGTAACGTTAATACGAATGCCCTTGATTTCGCTGTATTAGTCTCATAACCGAAAAGGGGAGAATTTCAAAAGTATAGCGAAAGTGTGCACCATGTATTCATCGTTGTATCCTTGATCAGCATCTGGCACACCCGTTGCGGGGTCACAATCGCGAGCCATAAAACGCAGGGTTGTAGGAATAGTTGCAACACTAGCATGAACGTCTTCCGGATATCTTAATACTGTATACGTTGTACCAAGTTCGTTGTAGGGCAGACGAGGACACGGGACTTTGCACACGATCGTGTAGCTAAAAACAGAGAGAGCTTTATCTTTATTCAAGGAGTTAAGTGCGATCTTTCAAGGAGATATATTTGAATGATAACTACCCTTCGGGTGGCTCGACAGCTACTCTCACATCCTCGAGCAATTGATCGGAAAGAGTATTTACACAGTCGAATTGCAAAACGAGAAACTCTGTGAACGTATGTTTGATGCATTTGACGTTGTACTCAGTTTCTGATTCCGTTAATTCAAAGACTGGCGACGACTTGAGCAACGAAGAATCACGAATGATCATTGTCAAGTGTGGTATTTGTGACAATTTCTCCATGAAGCTCTCCTCTCGCGTTAATCGGGGCTGTTGCTTCACGGTGGTGTGCACTTCTATTTGTGTCGGTTCCTCGACCGTTTGCGCCGGTGGAATCTGAAACACGTACACGATCGATGGGTCGAATTGAAAAATATTTTCATACTTTTGAAAGAATGGTTTGAACGTGATAAACACCTGTGAGATATCGAACGGTTCGTCCATCGGTGTTTGCATGTAATTTCGCAAAGCTCTTTCCAAGCTAGGCACAGACAGGAGAGGAGGCTGCACCAGAGGCAAAATAGTCGGTTCATTTTGCTGTTGTAAAATGGCACAGTAATACGCTGCGCGGTCGCGGACTTCGTCGTCCGAATCCAACTGGCAACGGGACAGAAGAACCAGGACGTTTGGTAGCAACGGAGGACAAGCTGCTGCAAAACGTGCCAACGCGGTGACCGCGGCTGCGCGAACGCTGGCGCTTTCCAGAATCACACGGTTGTAAATGAAACGAATGTATCGCGACGGTTGTTTCGAGGTTGGCCCTTCCTGACCGAGTAAGTGAAGGATACGAACGGCGAGCGAATTGTGCTCGCAGTCTTCGATAAATTCGCAGAGATGAGCTAAGCCGGCCTCTTTCGCTTCGGCGTTCACTTCCATAACGGCAATTATCGTGTCTGCAATTGCTGCTTTGTACTCGAGTCCTCCCTCGTCTCTCAGCATAGCGGAAAGGAAATTCATTAAAACTGCATGTTTCCGCGGGTACTTCTGACACAGAGCTCTGTCAAAGGAACGAAAAGTACACAATATAGTATAAATAAATAATAAAAAGCTACGTGAAGATGACGGTAACGTTACCTTATGGCTTGTACAACGACGACTTTAAATTCATCTGAAATTTCTGATACAAAGGTGGCAATCTGTTTCATCAGGCGATCTACCGAGCTTTCCGCCCCAGTTTTCAATAGGGTGGTAATTGCCAGTGTGGCGATGGATCTGTTCGAATCGGTGATTAAATTCTCTAAATCTAAATTGCACGCAGTGACCGCCGTCGGATGTGACATGGCAACTTTATTCAAGGTTCTGACAGCGGCGAATCTTAAAGCTGGTTTCTGAGATCCGCAGAATAACTGAAGAACACTGATAGCCGGTGTTATTTCTTTCGTGCAGCTTCTTCCAAGATTGATCAACGCGTGTGCCGCTTCGTACACCACCATCTCTGACTTATGGCGTAAACAAGATTCGATAAATCCCAATAGTTCTTCCCCTTTGTCAACTTCATCTAACAATTTACACGCCATTCGGATTAACATACACGCTGCGTAAGGACTTTTCGGGCTTGTTCTCATAAGCTTAGCAACTAACTTAATTACAGCATGTTTGTCTGCTTTGCGTGCTTGGTACAAGACACCAAGTGCGTGATACTGAACCATCACGTTATTAGAATTCAATGCCTCTTGAGCCTCGTTCGCCCATCTGCGTGCAACGTCGCCAGAAACGTTGGTCAAGTGTAAAGAAGAGACTAGAGCAGCGCTGGAAACAGCAGGCGAACGATCGACGATGGCTTGTTTCATGTAACGTTCGATAGCTGCCAGCATTCCACCGTCAGTGATGGTGCACAAGGCTCTTATGGCAGCAGCTCTGTACAAATCTTCCTTCCCTGTCATGTCCTTTGTCAAACTCGAGGTAACTATGATTACATCTTCTGCCAGAGAACTCAGTTCCTTGATACCTAGGTAGACCAACCTTCTCAGGACAACGTCTCTGGACTGAAATAGCTTGGTCATGGCGAAGAATGCTTCGGTCGCCTCCATTGTACCTAACTGTTCTCCTTGATTCAGTAGGTACAGAATCTTTGTGAGAATGTGCGCGCATTTTCTTGGATTAACGGGCGTGTCGTTGAAGGTGCGAGCTTCTTGCAGAACGGTCGTCTTCTCCAGGTTTTGGAAAGGGTTTCCACCACCTATCAACGGCAAGCAAGAATCATGTGAGCAAACGCGTAATAAAATTCATTGTCCAGATATATATATATATATACACATATATATCAGTTGCTGGGAAAGTACGTGTAGGTTTGCAATTGAAAATCAAGTTACGTGAAATAAAGGAATTCATCGAGGGACAATTATCCTGCACGACGAACAGTCGCCTAAACCTGTTTACAAGGAACTGTCACAAGAATAATACCGATCTGTTTAATCTCGCTTGAGAGCTTAAATTTATAATAATACGAATGGAACGATGTTTATTTATGATTACCATCTTCTTCTTCCTTCTTATCGCGTTTAAATGCGTTCATTTTGTCAAACCACTGCCGGGAAACTGGAAAATAGGAGACACGTCACCTCGACTCTTTCACATGGAAGCCATTGCAATGACCTCCGCCATATTGTAGCGGTGAAACACGAAAACTTCAAATGCAATATCGGCATAATTGTTATCTACTGTCGATAAAATCGCATATCTCAAATTATTGACCACGAACGAGATACACGAATCACAGACCATTGACTGAGTCAATGCATAGACGAATAGACCATAGACGAGGTTTATAAATAGATCTAACATGCAATGTGTTCTTTTGTCCCACCATCGACATATACTTCATCTGTAACCTCGTCTGTGGTGCCACGCTTTCAGGGTATTACATAGACCCACCTTATCGATTTGGACAGGCTTTGTACCGCAGCTCTAATGGCAATAGAAATTAAAATCAGAAAATTACATCTGCCTAGATCGATATGGTAGGATGTGACACGAAAATGATAAGGAAGTCAAGCGATTCGCAAAAACACGAAACACGAAATGTTGATATCATCAAATCCGTTTGATTAAGAATTTCAAAACTGACCAAATTTCCAAAAAAATAAACTAAGACAAGTATTTAAAGAAAGGTCTGGAGAGTCGCAATTTATTCGATTTATTGTTAGAGAAATAAAGTAAGAAAAATAAAAAATACAATTAGTAGCTCATACTATTTTTTACAATGCAATTTGTCAAGACTGTTTGCAAATATCTTGCGTACAACATCCCGTTTCCAACACGACAACCATAATTTCGAATATTTTTATTACGCACGCATTGAATCAACACAAAGAAATATGTTACGAGCAATAAGATCGATTAAATGAAACATCGTTTTCGTATCTTTTCTGTCGTTGCTCGCCGACGTTTCTCGCCAGAGAAGACTAAAAGCTTTCACGGTTCGACACGCTTTCCCCTGTTGCACGTTGAAAATTCTTTGGCATCTGAAGCAAACGTTAATCAGTTTAGCCTTCTGGCGCGCTTCATTACTTTCACTTTTCACCGCACGCACAGTTAACCAGCAATCCATCGATCAGAATTCAGGATCAACGTAACGCATCTTGTTGTTGGTTTTAAGCGGTACTCTTGTCTGTCACCGTGCCACTTTGCGATTCGTACAACTTCTTCAAATCGGCAACTGTGTTTCTCTTGCCATTGGGTTCCGGAGGCTGACCTATCCTTTGCACTGTCGGCTTATCGCGGACATCGTCCTTTTCAGCGGAAACATCTTCCCCCGACGATTTAGCTATTTCCTTGCTCCATTTTGTCAGCCACTCGCTGGCCACGGTCTGAGAGAGAGAAAAGAAACGAAAAGAAACGATCGTTGCATGTTTCATGTTTCTCTGAACGAAAGACAAGGAGAAACAATTAGACAATTTACTTTTTTATCGTCGTCCTCTGCCACGGCCACGGTATTTAGTTTCTTCGATTTCTCCAATTCTTTCTGCAATTTGCTTTCCAGTTGGTACTTGGCCACCGCTTGAGCCAGCGGGCCTAGCTCTCCTTTCATCGCGGCGCTCAACATCGCCTGTTCGAAAGAGGAGTCGGATTGAGAGATCATTGAAAGATCGTTTCTAGAAAAAAAAAAAGAAAAGAAGAAGAAGAAGATACGTACATTTCGGCGTCTCTTGGAGTCAGCATTGCCTATGGGATCGGTCTGCGTTTGCGGGCCCAGTTCCAGCAGTATTTGAAAATCCGCGTGCTCGCCGAGCCGGAAGCCAACGCCTATCCTCGAGTCGGTGCCTGTCGCGGTGATCAACACAAGAAGAATTAATAACCGGGTTCGTTTTCGAATCGGTGAAAGTGGTTCGCGCGCGTCACGCGCGGAGAAACGCTTCCGAAAACTAAACTCGATGCTACCTCGATGACGAGAGAGTAGTATGTGTCTCGACAAATGTCTGACACTGGCGGTCACCGGTTACCTTTCTTTATCGGCGGAATGTTCGCGTAGACCAAGGAAAGTATCGTGGGCAATTCCTCCGGAATAACGAAACACGTTGCGCCTGAAACGTGGGAAGTCATTAATAATTCTCAGATTCTCACTTTGGACTCGGATTGCTCGATAATAAATCTATCGTCGATAAGTTTTTTTTTTTTCTTTTAGCAATGGATCAGCATTAATCTGCCGATCTCGTTAGAGCAGATTTCTATGCAAAACGATCTCTTTTTCATAGAATAGCTGGTCGAGCGGACTATGGCCGAGAATCATTGCGAACGATTGGGGACAATTTCTATCGGAAGTAGGCGAAGGACGCTTCTTTACTTACGCTCGTAAAGAAGCAGCAGAACACACAGCTTCACCAGGATGTCCT
Source organism: Tetragonula carbonaria (assembly GCA_032399595.1). Lineage (NCBI taxonomy): Eukaryota > Metazoa > Arthropoda > Insecta > Hymenoptera > Apidae > Tetragonula > Tetragonula carbonaria. The sequence goes on from JAUCRC010000006.1 coordinate 17,070,572, forward strand.
TCGTTCTCGGCATCGTTTCGTCAGAGAAACCTCTCGTCTGTGTCACGACATTCGAGTCACCAGATATCGCCGGATTTTCCCTCTTCGTGCGACTACCGATCTTCTTATGCAATCTGAAAGTCTTTAATCACGATTGAACATCCTCTCCCGAACTACGCTCGAGGGGGGATTTCGTATCTCTCTGCAAAAACACGCGTAAGTCGCAAAGTCGAACACGGAGAACGATGGGACAAAGCGAAGGCGCGAAAACTAAAACGTTTGACTGGCGCGCTGGTTCGCATGATACTTACGTGAAAGTGAAATCTGAACGTCCTGGGCAACGCGACGTCCAGCGGGCAGTGGTCGAATGCAATCGCGTCCCGAGGTGCGAGAAAGAGCTCTCGAGAGAAGTGCTTGAAGAGTGAAAGGAGAAGTCGCCTCGGATCGGGGATCGAGGTCACCGAATCTGAACCACCGGCGGTGGTGGATCGGTGATGAACTCTCTCTCTCTCTCTCTCTCTCTCTCTCTTTCTTCGTCAGAATCCAAAATTTGTCAGCCTTCTCGAACACTGGCTCATTTAATCGCGATCGACCGATTAGGGAGATGATTCTGCGAGTAAAAATGAGTCGGAAGGAAAGAATAAAATTTGCTCATCGAAACCTTCGTTTTCGAAAGAATCGAGTTTGAAAACTGATCGAGTACACTCGAGTTTCTGACAGAGGAAAATAATTAGCAAAAGGTGATTCTATGTGTAAACACGAGTTGAAAAAAAAGAATGAAATTTCTTCGTTTTCGAGGAGAATGAGTTTGAAAATTTATCGAGTGTACTTAATTTTCGAAAATTTTACTTTTATTTGGCTAATTCTGGACGTGACAGAAAAGAATAATCAACAGGAGGTGATTCTGCATGTGAAAATATGTCGAAGAAGGAGAATAAAATTTGTTCAGTAAAGTCTTCGTTTTCGAGGAGAATGAGTTTGAAAATTTATCGAGTATACTTAATTTTCGAAAATTTTACTTTTATTTGGCTAATTCTGGACGTGACAGAAAAGAATAATCAACAGGAGGTGATTCTACATGTGAAAATATGTCGAAGAAGGAGAATAAAATTTGTTCAGTAAAGTCTTCGTTTTCGAGGAAAATGAGTTTGAAAATTTATCGAGTCTACTTAATTTTCGAAAATTTTACTTTTATTTGGCTAATTCTGGACGTGACAGAAAAGAATAATCAACAGGAGGTGATTCTACGTGTGAAAATATGTCGAAGAAGGAGAATAAAATTTGTTCAGTAAAGTCTTCGTTTTCGAGGAGAATGAGTTTGAAAATTTATCGAGTGTACTTAATTTTCGAAAATTTTACTTTTATTTGGCTAATTCTGGACGTGACAGAAAAGAATAATCAACAGGAGGTGATTCTACGTGTGAAAATATGTCGAAGAAGGAGAATAAAATTTGTTCAGTAAAGTCTTCGTTTTCGAGGAGAATGAGTTTGAAAATTTATCGAGTATACTTGAGTTTCTGACAGAGAAAAATAATTAGCAAAAGGTGATTCCATGTATGAACACGAGTTGAAAAGAAAGAATAAAATTTGTTGATTGAATCCTTCGTTTTCGAAAGAAACGAGTTTGTAAATTCATACTTAAATAGTATAATTCTACATCGTACAGGCGCGAATAATCGACACGAGGATATTCTACGCGCAAAAAATAATTGAAAAGTGTATTTCAAATGTATCGGAAATGGCTTTAAATCGAATCGTATAACGTGGCTGATATATCGTGTTCGAGATCCACCATCGAGTTTGAGAATTCACCCGGAAAACCGAGGAAATTACACGTTCGCTCGGTCGAACGACAAAAGTGAAACTACCGTCGTCGTTCGGTGTTATTTTCAATGGCAACTGGAAATTGCGATTTCCTTCCTCGAAACCGTTTAACTATCGACCACTGATCGGCTAACGATCAATTTGTAACTTTTACTATCGTCGTGTCGCTGAAATTCCACGTTCCCTTGGAATAAAGTGTCGATGAGTTTTTATTCAATTTGGTTGCACAATGCACTAGCGAGTCGGTGTGTGTTTCATTCAAGAATAGTGAATTCATCGCGTAATACCAAACAGGTATTTTAATTCGTTATTTATGATTATTGGATTATTTTCATGTGAGAAGAAGAAATATATATACAGGGTGTCTCACAACTCGCGGTTAACCGGGTGGCGGATTCTACGTGTAAAAAAAATGTGAAAATTGCGCGTGAAAATCGAAAAGAAGGGATAAAATTTGTTCGTCGAAGCCTTCGTTTCCGAGGGGATTGAATTTGAAAATTTACCAGCTATATTTGAATTTCATGATTTCGTGCTGGAACAGGCGCGAATTAACGACTCATCGAATGATCGAGTGAATTTTCATAATTTTCAAAGGTCTTCCTTTAGAAGGGAAATAAACTTCGAATACGTTTCGTTTGACTATTCAAACTTGATTCTCTCGAAAACGGGGTATTCTACAGGAAAATTCTACGTTTTTCACTTATTTTTCGCGAAATAACCTATAACATAATTCTTATAAATTTATAATATTGTTACATCGTATAATATAATTCTTATTACACTTATAGTATAATTATTATTCATAGAATAACCTCTTACAAATTATTTTTTTCCGTCACGTCTAGAATTTAGTGTATTCGATAAATTTTCAAGCTCGATTTTCCCGAAAACGAAGGCTTCGAACGAACAAATTTTATCCTTTCCTCTCGACACACTTTTACGTACGTAGAATAAAAAAATAAATCGATTGACCCTGTAAATCTTTATATTTCCATTTGCAAAGAAAAGCGGCACTTTGATATAGAGATGCAACTTGTTGCAAATTTATATACATAAGGGAAAAATCGACAGTGTCTCTTTCAAAAACATAATTCGATGCTAACATAACTCGTCGTTAGCGTTACGAAACATTATTCCTAAACGTAAATTTAAATCTATTAAACTTAACCTAAACTTAATCTAAACCTAACCTAACCTAAAGCATTATTCCTAAACCTAAATTTAAATCTATTAAACCTAACCTAAAGCATTATTCCTAAACCTAAATTTAAACCTATTAAACCTATAAACTTAAACCTAACCTAAAGCATTATTCCTAAACCTAAATTTAAACCTACTAAACCTAACCTAAAGCATTATTCCTAAACCTAAATTTAAACCTATTAAACCTAACCTAACCTAAAACATTATTCCTAAACCTAAATTTAAACTTACTAAACCTAACCTAAATCTAAAGCATTATTCCTAAACCTAAATTTAAACCTATTAAACCTAACCTAAATCTAAACCTAAAATTAACCTAAACCTGAATCTAAAGTCCACAGAGGTATTTTAAATCTTTCATCGAATACGTAATGGCTCGTGTAAACCGTCCATTATCATCGAGAGTGGTTTGCCAAACAATTTGTTGCGAAAAGGCAACACCTACGATAATCGATCTATCAACGTTGCGTCCCATTATAATTATAATACCTCGCAACGTTGCGCGTGAGTCGATTTATTAAATCAGCGGCGTTGAAGTCGGCCGGAATTGAATTACAATTGCAGGATACTGCAATTTGTTCATTCGAGTTTATCGAAGGATGTTTTCTTGAAAAAAGAAAAAAAACATGCACAATGGCATTGTCTGTGGTCGGTCTATCAACAGTCCTGCTGATAATGAACGCGACCACGATAGCACGAGCCTTATCAGTTTTAACCCACAGTTTCCTCGTCGAACGTTTCAGGTTTGCATAACGGGCGCCAGCGGTAAAAAATTTGTTCATCAAGTAACAAATTTTCTCACATCCTTCCACTTTGACGGAGTTAATTAATAATTACGTGAAACGGAATTAATTAACTTTGGTAATGGAATACGAAGAAATTGCCAATAAGAACGTGGACGACGTTTTTCTCTCCGCAAAAGAAGAAAAATTCTTGTACAGATCGGAGGTACAGATCTAACACACAGGATGGGCGGAAAGTGTCTTCCCACCTGTTGTTTTTTTAACGAAACATCGAAACTGAACTTTCATCAACGTCGAATTAAAATCAAACTAATTTTATTCAATTTTTAATCGAATTTCGTACGATTCGATCGTCGTTCGAGTGTTTGATCAATTGGATCTCCATGGACGGGACACCAAGCCAGAAAAGAAGCTCTTCGTCGTTTTTACTCGTCGAGACTTCGTTGCATGGTCGAACGTTATTTCACGAATGTCGTGTGAATTCAGAATCCGGCCCGCTCCACGTCGCATACGTAGGTAGAGCCGTCGAAGTTGGAGAGGGGCACACGTAGATAGCACGTTGCTTACTCGTTCCTCGTTCTATGCAACCGCGTACGTACGTATGTACGTTTTGTCGTTCACCGGTAGTTGACGATTGCGCACCAAGTCCGCCGCTTTGGTTCGCGAAGGACGCGCGTACCCGATTAATCGTCCTTTCGGGCTCGACTCGCCGCCGAGTTTCATCGACGACACCAGTGAATGCCCCGTGACAGCCTCCTCTCGTCATGAGATCCTGCCCTGGCCGAGTGAGTATCGTCCTACCGATCAAAAAAAGATCAAACGATTCCAGATCAGACAGTTCTCGACAAAGAATCTCTCAACTTCTCGCGGAGAAAAAAAATAATCACGCCTCGTCTCACCTTCGACGTATCATTACGTGATATTAATATTACAGAAGAAGAAGAAAAAAAAAACACGAAACTTTGTCGTACAGATAACGTCCCCCATTAGCGTATGTTAGCAGTATGTATTTGGGTAAAAATTGAGACACGTGACTGGTTAATTCGGCCGGTATCAACCATATGCCGCACGTTCATAGTGACACACGAGAGTGTGTGTTTTGCCACGACTGAGCGCGAACGAATCAAAGGTTCAACAGTTTGAAAACTCGATGCAGATCTCCTGTCCTCCTCGAGCGAACAGAAACAGAAGCGTCTAACGTCGTTCGTTTTCCCTGTCTCTCTTTTCATAGTCTGAGAACTGCGCATTCGACAGGTGTGTGTCGAACATGACGCGAAACGTGACCTAACAGTAATTTTCTTGCTTTCCGCTGCGCCGATCGGTTTCGCGGACGTGGTAATTAACGATAACTCGAACGACCGTCGCACCGAGTGAGAAATCAACCAACGTCGTCGAGAAACGATTGAAATTAAAAAGTCAGCCGGCAGGTCGCGTCGATCGTTTTTTCTTTTTTTTTATTTGCAACGTCGAGCGTTCGTCTTGGAAGACTACACGAGCGACATTAGTCGCACGCGAATAACATTAAGAACCGTGGCGTTTTTCCAGTGAATGGTGCACGATGTCCTTTCTGGCCCGTGGGGCCGAGCTCTGATCATCGTGGTGGCAGCGTTCGCCGTCGTCGTCTTGTTGCTCGTGATCGCCTGTTTCCTCGTACCAGGATGCCTCGGATACAAATGCGTCAGAAGACGAAGTAAGCTCTGCTTTGTTATTACGATAAGCGGCGCGAACACCTGTTCCCATTAGGTAAAAGTTCCCGAAGACATCTGTCGATTTCATTAACACACTGCAACCGCCAAACTCGGTCGAAGTAAATTAATTGATATTTGTAATAAGAAATTCCATGAGACGCGAGACATGTGTATTTTTAAAGATTCGGATAACCTCTCGTATAAATACAGAAGTCTTACATGTATTATAAAGCTGCTCTATCTTTTTGAATTTCAATGTTCCCGAATGGGAATTGTTAATCGTCGGTACACGGAGCAACAAATCCAAAAGTTTTTGACATTCATACTTGCTTCGTCGTTCCAATCGAATGAAGGATTAATTTTAGATTCTCTAAAGTGTGTGCCCTTTCTCTGAAAAAACAAAAAAATATTCTTTTTATGAGGAATTTTGCACAAATCGAAAGTGTAACCTAACCTAAACCTAACCTATTTTTTTCTTTCTTTTTTTTACACGGAGGAAATCTTCTAAACCTAAACCTAACCTAAAATATCATTATACGCTTGGTCAATAGCGATTATTGCTTGGACGCTTTCCAACTCTATCGAAATCACGTCGGAAAATGTCTAGCGTGGTGCTATAAAAATATCAGTCGTAATCTCTTCGTTAACGAATGCAAGTGCACGTTCTGGGCTGCTTCGATGCTTTCGCGGATTTTGGGAAGAATTGAGCATTCTTGCGCTTTGAATCATGCTCTAGTTTACATTTCCGTTAGACGTTCTTTTCAACATTTCCCTTCAATGTTTACCAGATCGGGACTCAGAAACATTGCGTAGGTCGTTGACCAGCGAGCCTGTTATGTTTAGTGTCCTCTAGATCGTTTCATCATTTCATTTCACGCTTTAATTTCACCGTTTTTAGATGACCCACAGCACAGCAATTAAACGCCTCGTCCTTTGAATCTGATTGGCTAGATCGAGCTAGCCTAACGGAAACAGGCTCGCTTGAGAATCTCCAACGGATCAGAATCGTTATAATTTTCACCGGTCGTGAACAGAGGCATTGCAATTTTTATCGAGCGATCAACATGAGTTAAGAAACGATTATAATCTTTCAACGAAGAAGAATCTCTTTGATTTCAACGAGTGATCGATACGTAGAGAATTCGTACAGTTTTCTCGCGAGGTAAAAAAAGTATACTTGTCTCGTACATTGAAAAATTGGTGGAAAGCGTGTCGAGCAATAATCGCTAATGGTGCAGATTGTGCACGCTATTAATCGAGTGCGTGACAGTACAGGTCAAAAATCACTTCCCACGAAAATAAATGTGAAATTAATGAAATTAGTGTTTTCCTCACATTTTGATGTTTCGTTAAAAAAAAAAGTAAGTGGGAAGGAACTTTTGGCCCACCCTGTATTTTAATCTGTGCTTTCGACCCGCACGAAAGAATATTTCCCACAGAAAGAATATTTTTTTTCAAATCCACGTTCTTCTTACTGAACGCATGCACTCGAGCGATGCTCGAACGAACTGTATTCTCGGATGGATGGTTTATTTCACCGTTTATGTGATGTTGCGTGACGCGGCGAGGCGTTCCGTTTTATTGGCCGTCGAAACTTGGCGGCAAGGCTCGGACTCGTGTCAGTGGTTTGTGTTCGATTAAACGCGAAGGCGTCTGACGACTAAGCTAATAGCGTTTAATTTTCTCGACACGTTTGCGAGCTCTGCCTCCGTATACCTGTACGTATACACGAAAACGCCTGGCCGGGAGAACACAAATCGTACGATACGCCTTTGAAAGCAGTGCTTTTAGCTCGGTCTTTTGCCGGATGCTCGCGTTTGTCCACTCGCGGAACGATGCTCGACGCGTTTCAATTACTATGTGGCACGCATAGATCCATCCCGCGTTTACGAGATTACGCGCTTACGTAAATACTGAAATGACAAGTGCCGCTCGGTGCGAGACTAGTCCCGCGGATCGTCTTTTATGATCGTTGTTTTGCAATTGGGCGTTCTGACCCGATTTCAGCCGAAAAAGTTGTCGCAGGCTTGCGTCTAAAGAGAGGCGAGACCTCTTCGTCGGAAACGCGAGAAACTTCGTGCAACGAAGAAGAGCGTGCGGTGTTTCTTCTGAAAAAAAAAAACAAGGAAACTGAAATTCCTGCGTCGTGAATCGTCGTACGTATACGTGGTTTGATACATTACGCCATTGTTCGCGCAGTTATATTTATACACACATGCAAACAACAGTTTCCTCCGTTTCCTCCGCGATGTTACGCAATTACGTGTGTCATCCTGTAAACTGGCTGCACCGCTAGGAGAACGCCTATCCACGCAGCACAACAGAGAGTTTTACAAATCCTTCTCGGTGTCATCTGTAGGAAAACATTGCATTGCAATTGCAAGCATTAATCGTCGTGGTAGCAAACACGTGTTTTTCTAAATTTTTCATTCAATCATCTTACTCGATTAGTTCTATTAAATTTTACTTAACTTTCAATTTTTTCAATTAATCTTTTCAATTTTATCTAATTACTTTTTCTGAATTTTATTCAATTTTGCAATTTTATTGATCAATTTCATTTAATTTTTCAATTACTTTCAATTATTTGAAAATGTAATTAAACTTTATTCATTTCATAACCTACAAAAGATTTTATCATTTCATAACCTACAAAAGAAGATGACAAGAAAGATTGAAAACGAGCAAGTTATTATTTCTTCAAACCCTTCAGTGGCCACCCTACATTACACGCACACAAACACACACCTAAGTACATACACATTTAGATACCTTGTTTGTACGCGTACGAAACGCGACGTTTGAATTTTTGTATAGTAGAGGCTTGATTGTGCAGAGATATGTAGACACGTCAACCAAAGCGTGTAAATAATTAGCGCCGATTATCACGGCTGTTCGCAAATTACATAATCAAAGCCGAGAGAAAACGATTCTTTGCAGAGAGAGAGGCGAAAAGTGTGCCTTCGTTGCGCGTCAAGAGCAAACAGAATGAGAACGTCAAGTTGAACGATGTCAGCTACAGATCGTGGAGATTGGGCAGCCTGTACGGGGGCAGCAGCAATGGTAATTTACAATTACGTTCGTTTCTGTTGTCTCTGTCGAGCAATTGTTGAACCCCTCGTTTCACGTTTTGTCTTGATAAATATTCGCGCAGGCACGATCGACGAGAACGCAAGCCCGATCGAGGGGAATTCTTGGAACTCGAACAATGTTCATTTCGGTTGCGCCGATACCTCATCCACCCTGGTAAGCTCCGTTGTCTTAATTACACGTAGATGGCGTTCCCTCGTTAATTCATTAGCGCGTGATACGTTGCAGAATTTGGTAGAGAGGGGAACAGCAGACAAGCAGAAACAAAAGGACAGGAAACAAAAGGAATTCCCGACGGAACTGACGATAAGCCTGCAGTACCTGCCACCATGTGACGAGACTATCACCGGGAAGCTCGTTATCGGTATCGAGGTATTAACCTAATCTCCTTTCGTCCTGTTTTACGTCTACTTTCTCGGGTATAACGGAGACTGAGTCACACGAGTCTCGAGGCAGTCAACGTTCGACGGAGATTCGTTTCTCGATTTTTCGTTCGATAACGTAGAACGCTGTAACCTACAGCAAATAACGATGCAGCGCAACGCGTCAACAGAAACTACGCACTGTTTGCCACAGTGTGTTTAGTAAGAACGTGGACGCCATTTCTTTGGAAAATAATATTCATCACGAAGCACAGGCTGCTTTGGAAAGTCGAATTCGACGAAATACGAAGATCTTCATCTGCCTTGTATTGAAAAGTTGGCGGAAAGTGGTGCAGACGCTATTAATCGACTCCGTGATAGTATTCTAGCTTTCGATCTGCAAGATTTTTTACAAAAATAGCATCCACGTTCTTATTATACTATATACACGCTATAGTCGCGCGATCAGCGTGATCGGTTATTTTCTAAACCAAAGATGAAAACTCGATGCTGTGCAGGCGTTATCCGGTCTTCCGCCGAAGCAATACAACTGCACGTTGGAGCCGTACGTGGCTCTAAACATAACGAAACAATCGTGGAGTCACAGGAAACGGGTGAAGTTACACAGTTTTCGAACGAGGAGTGTCAGGCATACCGCGAATCCCGTTTTTAAGGAGACGTTCGTCGTGGCGAACGTGATGCCTCACGAGGTTAAGGTAAATACTCGTTACGTTTTTTATTTGCATCGTGCGTTCGTGCGTGTATTTGACTCAAGGTTGGAAAACACGTCACTCGTGAAACGCATCTGCCGCGAAGCTCTACCTTCGAACGAGCCATTATCCTCCCGTAAAAATGAAACGAAGGTTCGAGCGAGTGTCTCAGCGTTTCGTTTGAAATTTCCTCGAAAGAAAACATCGAACGATAAAAATCTGTGACGTGTTTCCCGAAAGATTTGCTTCACGCATACCTACGTGTATCTGTTGGAAATATACGTACGTACATCAGTTTTTGGATGAATTGGATTTGAGGATCCAGAAAAAAATGTAGAATTATTAAATGAGCAAATGCAGGTATTAAAATAACAAGAGGTAAAATAAAATGAAGAGAAAAGAATCGATTAAGAGTTGAATTATTAATAGAAAATCCTCCTCACAATCATTCAACAATTTTGTTTTTCCTACATATGGAATTACAGATTTGTAATTACTATTGCTCCTCGATAAGATATTTGACCTCGTGGAAATACATAACCTAAAAATGCAGTCGCTATTGATAAAAATGTAATTGTTCCTCCAATAAGAATAATAATAATAATAATATAAAAAAGAATTCTAAGAATAGAATTCAAAGAATAATATGAAAAAGAAATTTCAAAAATAATTAAGGTTCATAGGAGGATCTCTGATTTAACGTGAAAGAAATTGTATATTCTCCTTTCCTAGGAATGGATTCTCGACTTTGCGGCGTACGATCACGACAGATACGCCAACGACACGGAATTGAGCTCGTTCAAGGTGTCGCTGAAAGAGGCGAAGCATGTTCTACAAAGCCCGGAAATTCACATGTTCAACTTCAGAATGAAGCCGTCCAATTTGGTACTGTCGTGAAATATACGTATATTTATAAATAAATGATCGTCCCGATCGGCCCATATGAAATTTCTTTATTTCACGTTGCAGGAGTTTGGCAATATTTTATTAGCCGTAAGTTATTTACCGACAGCGCAGAGACTGACTATAAACGTAATGAAAGTGCGCGACGTCAAGTTTACGCCAACAGCGTCGAGTTTGAAAGACTTTAGTAAGCGTCACGCGTCTCTTACGTTTACCTTTTACGTTCACTATTGCTTGTTGCTTTCAGGTTTTTACGTCAGGGTATTGATGCTCAATGGCAGAACAGGGCAACGAATGAAAAAGAAAAAAACCAAATTCGTCACCGCGAACTCGCAGCCGGAATTTAACGAGACCTTGACGTTCGACGTGTCGTACAATCAATTGGACATCGTGCAGTTTCTCGTGATACTATCCAGCAGAGTGCGTATATCTATTCCGACGACAATTCACAAACGCGGAAATGAGCGAAATCTCGTGATTGGGAAATATTTTAGGCCGCGCCTGTCGAGGTTGCTGCTAGCAGCGTGGAGCATCCGAGTGACAGCGAGGATTCGGTGACATCGGCCCAAAAATGGAAAGACATTTCCATCGGCAAAGTGGCGCTTGGCAAGGGAGTCAGAGGCTCGACAGAAAGGTTACATTGGTTCTCTGTACTTCAAAACCCTAGGAAGCTAGTTACCGTGTGGCACGTGTTGAAATAACCGGTGAACATTGCTTGTGGCTCAAGTGCTGAACGAGGAAGAATGACGGAACCATAAAAGGTGGATAATCCAACGTTATTGCTCAAATTTTCTGATGAGTGATACATCCGGTGACATCGCTATTGTGCTACTGTACATTGAAAGAAATTTGACAGGGACATACAAAAATATTTATTTTCAAATAGAATTTAACGAAGGAAGTAGAACGTGTCGCATAGTATTACTGCTGAAAATTTGGATAGAATAAATATTTCTATACGTGAACGTTTCTTACAGATCGAAGACAAAAAAATGACAAATGCGTTAGGTAGTTTTAGGGTTGAACAGTGCCATACAATATTTATTGTTAGACGATTAAAGGATACAAATTTGTGCCGAAAAGTAAGATCGTTGTGCGAACGATTTACTCAAAAGTACCTGAATCACGAATCTTTCATTTCTTCTTTTGTTTCTTTTTCTTGGAAGTGTAAATTCTCAACATCATAATTATGCCAAAATATGCACAATTTTTTAGGAAATGTTCATTGTTATAGAATATTTTGGGCAATAACGTTGTATTGTATATTTCTATATGTATTTTATAATTTAACGATGTACATGTATGTGTGAAAGCGCAACCAAAGATCATCAAGATTGTAAATGTTATAAGTATATAAAATATTTTATCAATGTATCGATCTTATTTAATTAACACGACGAAATAAATAATACAGATTATATCGCCATTATGTGTTATATTATGTTTTCTGTAATTATTGATCAAACCCACAGTTTTGTTAATTGAATTGTACTCTAACTGTTGTTACAATAACTAATAATTCCATGATTTTTAGATTTTTGTTGTTTTATAATCCCCGTTAATTTAACAATAAATACTGTAATTTCTATATTTCTTGCAAACTGAAACTACATTTGCACAGTTAGTTTTTAACTTTTTTAACACTGCTGACATATATTAAATGCTAATTTGTAAATTGTGCAATATAATTTACGTAGAAGATAATTATATTATAGTCAAAAATTAAGCTGGTCGTCATAAGAGATAGTCGTGCAAATGAGAAAACATACATATTCATTTCAATAAATAATTTACAGATGCAACATTATTCATATTTTCTGATTGTAATTCTTATTACTAGTGGCGCTGCGGTACAAAATCTGCTTAAATCGATATGGTAGGATGTGACACGAAAATGATATGGGGGTCAAGTGCCCTTTAAAACATGGGACACGAAAAAGCATTAGATGTCTAGCCTATTCTAGTTAGTCAATGATCGTAGATTAAGCTTTGCATTATATCAGGTCATATACTCGTCTGTGGACTAATTATGTTCCATGCCTCTAAGTTTTAACATCCGCTGATGCCTCTGCTTCTTAAACTCTTTTCAGCAATATGAACGTCTGAACATAATCCATGATTTCACTTTTAACACTTTTAATACTTTTTACACATTCACTTTTAACGCTTTTAACATATTCACTTTTGGCACTTTTTAAATATTAGATAATTTAAACAATTAGAGTATTAATATTCTAAAAATTCAGTTCGACGTGTGCTTGACGAAGGTTTCAGTTGTTAATGAACTCTAACCTCGATATTGGTGATAGGTCAATTTGTTCTTTTGGTCGTCAATGATGCGTAACAATGATAATCATTGTTGACACTTCGAAATACGGTTTTTTTTTTTTGCTACAGTAATTAATAATTTGATAATATTCAGCTTTTTGTTATTTTATAGCCGCGATTAATTCAAGGCAACGATAAATATAGAAATGTAATTTCCATATTTTTTGCAAGTTGAAATTATGTTCACACGATTAGAGTTCTCAACTTATAACTCTGTTGACATGTACTAAATGCAATGACACGTACGTGCGATATATTTTTTGCAGTTGTAATTCACGAACTAATTCTACAGAACTCTGACCAAAGCGTCTATTTATTGAATAACCTGGATCGAATCGCCTGGAGCAAGTGAAAAATGGCAGCAGTTTGAAATATGGCGGGAATCGGAGAGCAAGCGCTGCGAGGTTGCGGCGACGTTGAGGCAGAGGGCGACTGCGTCGTTCCTGTGGTCGGTCTCGTAGCAACGTCGAGGAGAGCTGCCCGGCCAGTGCAGTGCGAGCTTCAGTCTGTTTTGTGACCTGTGAGTGTGCTTGTGTTCGTCCATATCGCGTTCGCATTGTCCGATTATCCGTTTATTCGTCGCGAGTGTTCGTTGCATTGCCCGGGAGAAGTGCGTCGCACGCGAAAAAGCTGGACGTTCATCGAACGGTGAGTAACCGATCTTTCGACCTTTTCCGACATCCTGCTCGGCTGCCTGTGTGAGTCGCGGGAGCGTTACGTTGGAAATGTAACCTCCAAACGCGCCTCTCGAGGCCCTGCCACGCTCAACGCTGCTGTCTCCTTCTCGAATTATGTTGCACGTTATGTTATATCGCCGAATATCGCGAGTAGAAACGCGTAGGGCAAATCGATGGGAATCGCGCGACGAGACACAGCCGGCTTCCTCGAAGCAAATCAATCGAACGGCTCGCGTTCGAAGAGGACACGAGCCTTTTATCCTTCTCGGAGGCCGCTTCTCGCGGCGGTGTCAACCGTTTTTGAATATCGTCCAATAGCAGCGCTCCGAGCCTCCGTTCGGGATGCTTGAAAACTCCAGACCTGCCCAAGGCCACCGATTTCCCGAAAGCTGAGTCTCTCTCTCTCTCGCTCGCGACCTTCGATAACATCTCATTCATTAGCAAAGATCCTCCATAACAGTTTCTCCGTAGAACGGTGTTGTTCGTTGTTGGAATTTCCTCGTTCAAGCGTCGGTGTTCCGACAGACAGAACGAACGGGAACACTTCGACTGGCATGCTTTTTGCACTCGTTCGATCCCTCAAACGAATCGTTGGCCACGCCGCCACCCTCACCTTCGTTTCACCTCGACCAAAGTGATTTTAGCGACCCGCCCCGATAGCCGACTCTTCGGTCTCCATGTTCAGCCCCTCTCGAAACCCATTTTTTTTTTCTCTCCCTCGGTTTCTTACGTTTCGACACTCCTTTTCGAGAAAACGCGCTTCGCGGCGCGGTCTCTCTCGCGCTACGATGGCGTACACTGTGGTGGTACTCTCTGCGGTAATCTCGATTAGGCATCTAGAGATCGCTGTCGGTAACGAGAGACGAGGAAAGTTACGAAATAATCGGGGGCCTCGTTATCGATAGGGCTTCTGAACGATTAGCAGGTACACATACATAGGTGTATCAGTTTGTCTGTCGCGTTTGTGCAGATTGGTGTGTCAGTTCGTCGGAAATTGTTTACGCGGACGATTGTGTGCCGCTGATGCGTTCGAGAACAGTTACCTTTTCCAAATAATCTTCCGGTAAATACGGCGACGAGCTGTTTCTTGACAAGCTGTCGAGACAATTGCCAAGATACGGTTTGTTTTTTTTCACATACGCCTCGATATCGCCGATAAACATAGAACGCGCGCGAACGTTTTTATTGGAATAATCGTGTAGCTTGATTATTCGTAAATTTTTCTTTTCTCATCGTGGAGATTGGATGCCGATTTTCACCTTATCTCGTTATTTCGTATTCGGGTAGGAACGGACGCTAGTTTTTCTTTTTTGCGTCTTCGCTTTCGCTTATTTGCCTAAAAAGCGACCGCAGTCGCGTACCGTCGATGCGTGAATTCTTTGTGTCATTCTTACCGACTAACGTGGAATCGAACGATGCAATCGCGTCACGTGTCAACCGTGCTCGATACATGTAAGAAAATGGCGAAAAAGTAATACGTAACTTCTCTCTGAATGAGAAAATTGTTGTAAAAAGACATTTATCACTTGCTTGAATTTATGGGCCTTTTTTGTTACATTAGAAAATATAATTTTGTAATTGACAATACGTGATGTGTATTGCTATTTATAATGTATTGTTTACGTGAATGATGTATTGTGTACATAAACTATATATATTTGTAAAAATTTCAATTCTAATTTTCACACCAAATCTGATCCCGATAAACTTGTATCCTCGAAGATTCCTCGTAAATATCGAGAGATGATTCTTCATTTGAATCATCCATTATTACATATTCCTGAATTCCATCGTAATCAGACTTCTTTATTTTAGTCGACTTTTGTTGGTATACTGCAACTGCGGAATATAACTTAAAATGAGGAAATTGATCAAGTCTCCATGTTTGTATGTTTTCTCAATGACTTTCTTCGTGTTTCGGGCTTTTAAAATTTCCTTTGAAAGTTTTCCTGTTTGAAATCGGCTATTTTTTCATTTTGGGCAAAGTTGGACAGATAAATTTGACTTTAATGTAATATTTAACATATCCAGAACCAGTATGCAAGAAATCACGACGTACTTTTTGATATTTCTTTTGAAACTCGTTTCGAAATCGATAAAAATCATATATAAATAGTTGAAAAAAATTTGTCGTTATTTAAAAATTTTTCAGCAATTATAAAAGTATCATAGTACTAAACTCGTCTTGTAAAGATGAAAACTAAAGAAACAAATATTACTCCTGTGACGGGTATTTGAAAAAAAATGCATCAATTTTTACATTTAATTTCATGCTTCGATTTTTAACAATAAATTGATATATTTTATACGAGTTAAAGATAATATTATAAGCCACATTATGTCACCAATATTCGATGGCGTAAGACTTTTCAGATCTAATACTTCGAATAATTCACTTTTCTACATCGAATCGAACGCTATGCGCTGCTGAGGAATCAGCCATTTCCCGATTTCAACAAATGTAGTTTTGTGCGTGGCTTCTCGTGCATTTTGCGTACGCCCATAATTCGATTTAACAACGTCTCGTGTCGGTAGACTGGTTAATATCGCCGCCGAGTGCCAGATAACTCGATCTCGCGCCGATTATCGATATTTCGGTGCGATACGCGTTTAAATAACTTCCTACAAGTATGTTTAACGACAGCGCAGCTTTGTGCCTGTTATAGGTTAGGTTACAGACGCATCCTGCAAACTGCAGGAAGTAAGTATCCACGCACCAGCGAATTAACGTTGCGTTAACACTTAACCTTTACCTTTTTGCTCTGAATATTCTTTTTATGAAAATTGCTTCACCTCTTGCGTTTCGAAGTATCTGCAAAGTAACGATGAACTTGTCAACGTTTTACCGAGGCGTGTAACGCGTTTATTAATTAATGCAAACAGCCACCAATGTAAATACTTGCGTTTCCGCTCGATAGTCTCTTTTAATAGGATACTTTTTTAATATTCGGTATTTACACGTTGGTCATCGCGTGTACATGTTTTGTAGTACAATGTAATACAATGTAATGGTATATTAATATATTAATTTCATCGTACAAAATATTTTTTGTATTTATTGCAAGCATTGTATTTATTCTATACAATTACAAATATATATATATATATATATATGTAGTCTCTCTCTATATAGTATATAGTATATATATACTGTGTACTATATATATAAATATAGTATTTGTTCTAAGAGCAGAGGTGTATACATGTAGAAATGAGTTTGTACTCTGAGAAACTGCGCGACACGCGTTATCTATCGAACGTTGATCTCTCAATGGAATTATTATTTCGATACGTGTTTGCAATTTACGATACAAAGTCAGTTTGTTTTCAAGTTTTTCCTGCCAAAGCAGTGCACTTGTTACGAGTAGTAATTGAATTATGCTCGTCGATCCGGGCTATTTGATTTTCCCCACAGACTTTTTCACAGAGTCGCCGCGTATTTTTTTTTTTTTTATTTTTTTTTTTTCGGACGACCAGTTGAATCACGTGGCACGCGGTCGTTGCTCATTGTCATGCAAATGATTTTTGCGCAATCGTGAAAGAGGCTAGCGAGACGTGGTACAGCGCACGTGCATGGGAAAACGATCCCGGAATGTCCACGCCGTCTCTTCAGCCCTTTCTCCGCGTATTTGTCGTCTTGCGTATCTCTCTTCTCTTTGTCTGCTTCTCGGGGAAGGCCCCAAGTTGGAAAGAAAATTCAGATCGAGGAAGTTGAAAAATCTCGAAGGGAAATCACGCGAATTACACTTTCTCTCGATTTCTGCGAAAAAGTAAATTTGTTCGATTCGCTCGATCGGCCTCGTCGAAAAGCGCTTCTTGTCGCTTTTGTTTATATTCGACGCGTGTGCGTAAGTGCGCGTAAACGCGTGCGAATTAGGAGTGGGGGAACTTGCAGAGGAATGTCCCTTCCTTTTCTTCACGCTCGAACGTCATCGGATTCCTAGCGATTTTCCGATCGACCTACGCGCGCAAGGATCCAACTCGATGCTTCGAAACAGCCGTGACGCCGGCAACAGTCGTGGTGCCGCGCGTTTTCGAACAATAGCAGGAACGATACCGTTGCTCGCACGCGCGGCTTTTGTAGTTCGAAAAACTACGTAGGCAAACAAGCCTAATTAATCGCAGTCTCTCGGAGGGACTGCAGCTCCTTCGTATTCGTTGATCAGACGAGTGTATACCATGGCAAGTCGAAAATCGACATTTTCGGACCGATAAATGGAACGATAGGTTGTGTGTACACATGATACGTACATTATACGGTGGGCCAAAAGTTTCTTCCCACCTATTTTTTTTTTGTTTTAACAAAATATATTTTATCAAAATATATAAGATGATATACGTAAGAAAATTAATAAAATTAGTAAAATATATACAATATATATATATTACTAATTTTATTAATTATTATTAATATGTATATATAATAATAAAATATATATAAGAAAATTAATAAAATTAGTCTTTTTCTTATATATATTATATTTCAAATTAAATTTTAAACCTAACCTAAACCTAACCCACCTATTTTTTTTTTTTGTTTTAACAAAATATATTTTATCAAAATATATAAGATGATATACGTAAGAAAATTAATAAAATTAGTAAAATATATACAATATACATATATTACTAATTTTATTAATTATTATTAATATGTATATATAATAATAAAATATATATAAGAAAATTAATAAAACAAAAGTCTTTTTCTTATATATATTATATTTTAAATTAAATTTTAAACCTAACCTAAACCTAACCCACCTATTTTTTTTTGTTTTAACAAAATATATTTTATCAAAATATATAAGATGATATACGTAAGAAAATTAATAAAATTAGTAAAATATATACAATATATATATATCTAATTTCATTAATTATTATTAATATGTATATATAATAATAAAATATATATAAGAAAATTAATAAAATTAGTCTTTTTTTATATATATTATATTTCAAATTAAATTTTAAACCTAACCTAAACCTAACCTAAACCTAACCCACCTATTTTTTTTTTGTTTTAACAAAATATATTTTATCAAAATATATAAGATGATATACGTAAGAAAATTAATAAAATTAGTAAAATATATACAATATATATATATATATTACTAATTTTATTAATTATTATTAATATGTATATATAATAATAAAATATATATAAGAAAATTAATAAAATTAGTCTTTTTCTTATATATATTATATTTCAAATTAAATTTTAAACCTAACCTAAACCTAACCCACCTATTTTTTTTTTTTGTTTTAACAAAATATATTTTATCAAAATATATAAGATGATATACGTAAGAAAATTAATAAAATTAGTAAAATATATACAATATACATATATTACTAATTTTATTAATTATTATTAATATGTATATATAATAATAAAATATATATAAGAAAATTAATAAAACAAAAGTCTTTTTCTTATATATATTATATTTTAAATTAAATTTACGTTAGAAAAACGTAATTCCGCCCTCCCGTTACGTTTCAGGAATTGTTTCCATCGAAAGAAAGAATTTTCAACTCTTTGTCGACAACGTCAGACCGCGTTCGCAGATTAGTGCTATTTTCTTGAAGTGATTTTTGGCCCGCCCTGTATACAACCGTAGACTCGTGCACCGTTTAAGAAAGCGGTGAGCAAGGTGCTCGAGTCGGCGTGACTGTTCGGTGATGCACCGAGATTTTCGCCGGCAGAGGTTTGCAAACGTCGCGAAAGCCATGTAAAACGAAAATAGTGGTCTGAAAATAGGCGGTCTCCTAAATACCATCGAACAGTGATTGGCGCGGATCGTCGTCCGCGGATCAAGAGCGAGCGTCACCGTTGCTATTTCGGTGGACCGAACGGTGGCGCACGGGAAAAATAATGTTTATTTGGGTTACTTAACCCTTTCGATCTTAACGGCAGACTTTGATTCGAGTGCGATCGCGATCTGCACTGAGAACGACGAAATTCTTCGTCAGCGTGCATTTTATTATAAAAAAAAAGAAGGTATATTGAAACAATTGGAACACTGGAATTGAAACCTAACCTAAACCTAACCTGGACCAGTATTATTTATTTATTCGTTAGTGCACAATGCCAGAAATTGAACAGTAACTTCGAGCTTTAATAATTTGGTGAAACGTGGTCAAACAATTCGAAACATGGCACGAGACATAATCCTACGACACATTTCTTGCATTCGTGATGCGTTTCCCTTCTTTCACACGCTAGATAATTATGAAAGTGGTTGTAGGTCAAGAATTTAAAAAAAGAAAAAAAAAAAAAGGAAAGAAAATGAGTTTATCAGTTACTTCGCGTCACGAAATCGCTTCAAAATGATAAAATCAGGAATGATAGGAATTAATCACTTGGAAATGTAAAATTATAAAATGTGAATTAATATATTCGAGTAAAATTTTTTTATAATAAAGCTCGTTGTCTTTTTATCGTTGTAAGTCAGTTTTGAGATTTAACGTTCGGTTAATTTTGAAAAATGGCTCGAGTCATTCCGAAAATCATTCTTATTATATAGCGTGGGCCACGTGAATAGGATTTGAAAGGGTTACGCGTCGGATACACTGCGGCGCATGCGCTGCAAAAAGTAATTCGAATTTAACATGTAACACTTTTCCTCCTTTATCGCGTTGTTCCGATTCCAATTGAAAAAGAAAGAAAAACGGAGGAAATTGAACAGAAATTTTCCTGTTTCAATTCAAATTAGAAGTTTGAGGTTAGGTTATGTCGTTTGGTTATGGTACACTCCTGTTCAGAAATCTTAGAACAAGTACTATATCTGTATAATGAAAAAGGTGTAATAAATATAAATTACAAATTATATTCTGTAATTATTTGCAATATAATATTTAGTAAATATGTACAATATGATATAAAAGTATAAATTACATACACAATGTGTGTATACAATATATACAGTGTATACACAATGTATTTAGTAAATATTTACAGTATGATATAAAAGTATAAATTACATACACAATGCTGTGTATACAATATATACAGTGTATATACAATATATATAATAAATACAATATTTACGGTATAACATAAAAACATGAATTGTATACACAATATGTAACATATGATATAACTATCAATACATAATACGGTATACAATAAATACAATACGTGCAATATAATTATCAAATATAATAAATGTGAAACATGATTTATACGACAGAAACTTACATTGCAATATTATTATACTAATTGTGCAATATTGTATTGTATGCATTATTTATATAATCCATACGTACAATGAAATTAAAATTAAGTACAGTATATATATATTTATTTATTTAATAAAGATTCTGTTAATATATGAATATATTGTATTATTATATTATTATATTATTACAAAATATGTATACACGATTTAAAATGAAAATTTTTGAGAGGGTGTACACGTGTTCTGCGTCCCCGTTGAGAATAAAGATACACGTGTTTATAGTGATGAAAGCTGCACAACATCACTAGCTTGCGTTTAACTAAAACAGCGCGACCAAATGACGGAACGTAACTCGTTGGCGATGGTATGTAACAGTTGCGTGTGTAGTACGGTTCCGTAACAAATGTCCCATAAAATTACATACATTACATATAGTACATTACTGCACCGTTTCGTTCCATCAAAAAAAAAATGAAACTTTCGTAAGGCTGTGAACAAGAAGGTTCATGGAGGTTCTTTGCATTTGATTGCGAGACGCAACGATTCCCGTTGCACGCTTGTCAGCTCGTCCGCTTGACCGTTTCACCACATTTTCCGCTCGATTCAACCAACTCGAAAATGATTCCCGCGCCTGGTTTCCAGACAATTAAGCCGAATCCCACTGGTTCCTGGATCCTTGGGATCCGATAACGAGCGCCGCGATAAAAAGAAGAGGAAATCTCGCGTTTGGAGGAAAAAGATTTAGGTCGCGGTAAATTAGCGCGAGGAAGCTCGACGGTTGTAATTTCTCGATCTAAATCCGCGGGACGGAATAGTCTCCACGGATTCACCTACGTGATTTTTTTATCCACTCACGCCCCGATAAGTATTATAATAAGTCAGCTCCGTAACTTCGTCCCGCTTTTTATAATTACTTACGTGTAGCAAAATTTGAGATGAAGCTGCGAGTGCTCTGTGGAAACGTGTGATCGCCAAATTGAATGTAATCTGTGTAATCAGCAAATTGAATTCGTTTTCTCTTTTTTTTTACCCCTCCTCAAGATATTTTAACACTATGTGCGAAACAGAAAAGCGTTTTTTTTTCGTTTGAAATATCTGGAAAATGGAGAAACAGCGAGAAGAGTCGCAGGCAGGGAGAATTGTTGAGCGATTTTTTGGAACGTATCGTTCTATCGACACGTAGGTCTCGAAGTAGAAATTGGAGAACGCCGATGCATAACTGGGTCGCCGTCGGCGGGCAGGTTGGCTAGGTATGCAGTTTTCAATGTAGGCAGCCATTTCTGCATTCTGGGGATATATAAATATATAGAATGTTTGATGGCGTTATGGTACCCGAACGAAGTTTCATCGAGCAGTGCTCGCGTTCAATCACCTTTTTTTTTTATTGGCCGATCGCACTTTGTCTCCGTTGCAGAAAAATCCTCTTGCGAAATAATTTCAAACAGACGAATCGTTGCGAATTGCTTTTTTTTTCTTTTTTGGAAAATTTATTATCAATAAATAGTAACACGTTATAAATAGTAATATCGTATCATCTAGTCAGCTTTTCAGTGTTTTTTGAATCATTTCTACGCTGCATTGCCTTCGTCTACAAAATATACATAATGACTGTCGGGCGAATGGATTAAAATAAGTATACGTAAGTAAAATATATTGGTATAGATAAATAAAATATCAATCTGTCTGGAAGACTCCGTCGATAGTGACAAATATCGTCGATCGCAGGATTTCTCCTCTTACGCGCGATTAATTCGCTAGAAAAGTAAGAGCGACACCAGCGAGAAAACTCGTTTTCTCCGACGAGTTACTCGAGCGCGGCCGATTTCGAGCTTTTGGTCGGATTTCCTTCTCGTCGCGCACAGTGGGGCGATTTCACCCGAAATCGAAAATATTTCTGTCGCTTAGATAATACATTTCCATGTACATATATAATGTTTCATTGCAGTATTTTATGACAGTTAATGTATTTTTAAATCATCATCAAAAACTGAAATATGCATTTCTTGTTGAGAAATTTATAAACAGTGCGACCATGGCCAACCATGGGCTTGTGAGAATGATTCCACGTACAAATACAAGTCGAAAAGAAAGGATAAATTTTTTTCAAAATTTTGATCACTTTGATAGTTCTGGTGTTATTATAATTTTGTCGAATTTCTGAAAATACCAATACCGACTGAATGAACGCGCCTGAAAATTTTTACAAATATTTGTACTTTTTGTGGAAATGCAGAGGGCAAGAGATGCGAGTAAGTTGAATCTTGCCGTGATTTTTTAGGGCAAAGGTGGCTAACTGGCGGCCCTTGCCCCCACTCTTCTGATCGCTAGCGCTATCCCCTCCACTGCATCGATGCCCCTCCCACTGCGTTGAGAGCGTCGCGACCACAGTACTCGCGTTAGATATACACGTATACATGTAAATTGTTTTCTTTACTGTAGCTGCTAAAGTTCAAATAATTTGTATGGCCCGCTGCGGAACAGAGTGGAATTTTCCACTCACGAGTGAGTAGGGGAGAAAAGTTTGCCGTCTCCAGTTCAAAATATCGATAATTTTTCGTTTAAATCAACAGTGATATGAAACCGACTTCGCGGTTATAAAATAATTGCCAGAATACAAAAACTATGATAAAATTTCTTTTTACAAAACATTACATATTTTGCTTTTTTGAATGAGGTGCAATGAAATCGATGAAGTATGTCAAAATTCCACGTGTGTTCAAATTGAAAAAAGAAAATGTTCCATAAAAGAAGCGAATGATCGGATGGCGTATGAGAATAATCTTGTATCGTGTTGGAAAATAAATCGCAGCCACGATATCGAATCGAATTCCAGAACAAAAGACCAGGAGGCGATACGGCTTTCTTCTTGCAATTCCGGATCGATCGATCTCTTCTGCAATTAGAAATCCCGCGCTCTGATCCTTATCGAGCGAGCGACGTTGCATACGTGTTAATGAAAAACTCTCGAGGAAAAGAGACACCGTTACCACTGCTCCCTTGTATCGAGATGGAGCAGAAACTGCGCAGTCGACCGCCAGCTGTTTCGCGGATACTCGCTTCTACTCGCCGTAGAAGGCGATCTAGCCGGTCGTTTGAACTTTTTCCCTCTCGACATCGACGTCGGTTCTCCGGCTTTTTCCGAGTTTTGTTTTCTTGCGTTTGCGCGTCGTCCTCTTTCTTTCAACGCGTTGGTCACCCGCGATCGGAGGTGATTGCGTTTCCATGACGAAGTCATCGGCGATTGAAATGGAATGCCTCAAATAATTACAGTGAATTAAAAAAAAAAAAAAAAAATTGGAAAATTAACGAATTCGGTCCAGTCGTAGCCAAGTGGACGATGTTACGAAATAAAAAAGTGCACTTACTCGACGATTTTTATTAACCTCTTAGTCACTATATAATTACTTATTTCACAGTCGAAGAAAACTGTACGTCTTTGAATCCTTTATATGGAAAAGAAACTTGAACTTATTCTCATCCTTTCGATTTCAAAATTTTAACTCATTCTAACGTAATTGCACAGTGTTGAAGCATGATGTAAGTTTCGTTGTTACACTGTTCTAGCCCTCAGGACTTGCATTAACGTCACGAGAAATCTCGCCACAGCTAAGAGATTAAAAGCATTGTACACTGTACGCTTAGAATAACGAAAATTCTCTCCATAATTAATTAACGAAAATTTGACAATCTTCACTTGTAGGGGCAATGGATGTGAATTTTGATCGAGTTCAAGTTTTCAATTACCTGAATATATTGTATATCGCGAATGTTCGTGTATATCGCGAGGAAAGAAATTTACCTCGATTTCGCGGTGGCAAAGTCGATGTTGCAAAGAAGTAAAAGGCGAGGTGGCAGATGTTTCGGCGTGTTTCGCCGATGGAAACAATGCGGGACGTTCGACCGGAAGAAACGGGAAAGCCCGAGAGTTCTTTCATTGCGCGATGACTCGTCGATGCGTGAAGCGACATGCAAAAATTTCTGCGCTTCGCCACTCTTTCCGCGCGATTCCACTCGCGATCCAGTGTGAACGATGTATAGCAGATGTAAAGGCGAACTGACCTTAACAATCACAGTGCTATCAATAAAAATTATTCCAAGTCTTATTGATAAAGGCTATTAATTAATTAATAGAGAATATTCTGAGCTGAGGTGGCGAACTGGCGGCCCGTGCCCCCACTTCTTCGCTCGGCTGAGCCATCCCCTCCACTGCGTCGATCTCTCCGCTTCAGCTTTGACTTGCAATTAGTCAACACATTGTCGGCCGCTGTCACGCATGTGCGAGTTTCTTTTTTTGGCCACGAAATCTTTGCACCACTATTTTTACAAAAATGTACTTGGTCGGAATCTCGAATTTGACGTTCGTATTTCTGGAAACCATGCCGTTACTTGCATGATACTTCTGGTATGCATTTTGTTTATGACAATCGTTATTTCGTAGAAGAAACTGCTCGCACTTGAAATTAACTGAGGGACTTGGTTGTAAATTCTCCAAGTTGTCCATACGTGACGGATGCGAAGAATAATTTGACAAATTAATTTTTACCAACAAAATATCGTGTTATTACTAATTGTGCGTGAATATCGCCGATGGGGGACATCGAAATCTGCGCGATATGCAACGAATCTAAAAACGATGAGAAAAATATCCATCAAGGTGTTGAGTCGAACGTTAACTTAACGATGACAACTCTACAGTGTTGTCAATATTCTAAGAATATTCCAAAATTAAAATATTCCAATATTAAAAATGTCTTGAGTCAAAGGTAGCGAGCTGGCGGCCCGTTTCCCCACTCTTTCGCTTGGCTGAGCCATCCCCTCCACTGCGTCGATCTCTCCGCTTCAGCTTTGACTTACGTAGTCGAATGAAAGGAATGTCGGAAAGGGAGTATCTGCTTGCATGGGGGCCGTTGCAGCGAGAAAGAATGCATCGGGAAGAAACCATGGTGGGGGAACCGGCAGACTACGAGTGAGCAGCTCGCTGCAAAGAGGATGTACGTAAATTGTACACGTGGTATCGGATCGAGAACTGCTCGACTTTTCGCCTCTCGCTTCTCGAGAGAGATGCTAGCCACTATTCGCCCTTTCTCCCACCAGATGGCATCTTTCTTCTTCCGGTTCTCGCTGGCGGAAAAAGCGGCGAAAGTGTTCTTCTCGTTGCAGCTAACTCGAAGAAGAAACGGGCCCTCGATTAGGAAGAAGAGAAACTCGAGTACGGTGTTCGAAACAATAGCTGGTTCGGATAATTCGGGTGTGAACGGTTGGTGATTCGAGGAGCGAAGTATTTAACTGCTGCGTGAAAAAAAAATTTTCCTATTTGTCGATAGGTTTTTCCTCGAAGAATTTCTTTTTTTTTTTCTTCTTCTTCGTTACTGAACACATGACGATGGAAAATTGTCGCGACGCTTTGGACTGTCATCAGCTTCGTAAAAGACAAGATGCGCGTGCCATTTTTAAAAATTCGACGACAATGATCGATAGAAACGCGCGAAGCAAATAACGTAAGTGAAAGAAATTCAAGGCAACTTGAACTCACTTGAATCCTTAACATATAATGACGTCTGGGAGACGTCATGCGTTCCCTAAGGACTATGAATTATTAATTTGTTCTTTCATCATTTTTTATTAATTTCCTTTACAAGTTATCTTTGTCGAGTTTACACAAATGTTAAAAAATTAAAAACACGTATCATTTTTTGGTTATATCGAATTTTATTCAATTCGTATGCCAAGCGGTTGAATAACGTCTTTCCACAGGCTGAGAATTTCACAGTTCAAATTCACATATCGCTCGGACGCAATAATATACAATCAAATTGTATAATACCCAGTCAGTCGGAAGACGTCATATGATGCCCCCGGTTAATAATGTAAGTTCTGCTTGAAGCGTAACGGGGAGGGATGAGGAAGAGGAAAGAAAGAGGAAAGGGAGAGCACGATGCGTGGCATCCTTGTCCTCTCGGGGTTCACCGTGCTTCCACCGCGTGTAAACAGACCGCGCGCGCGTATATTTTTAGCGTGAGTCCGTGTCAGATTTCCCGTATATACTTGTATATAATGATACACTGTAAACACTGGATGGCGCGTAGGTTAACCAGGGGGTTGGATAAACGGTGGTTGCCATGCCTACTCCCTCGACTCTTGGTTTCTTCTCTGTCTCTGTCCGTCCGTCTGTCTGTCTGTCTGTCTGTCCGTCTGTCCGTCCGTGGCTCCCACGCGTCGTTCGATAGCTCTCCCTGCGACTGCTCCGTACGCGGGGCATTATTATCATTTATGGTTTCTTCTCAAATTTTGCATAGTTCGCGAAACTAAACTTGCTTAGCTCTAGAACCTCTCGTCGAAGTCGAGTCGAAAGAAGATTCAGTGTTTGAAGTGGCGCGGTAATGACGTGGGCTTCTCTTTGTGTTCTCGTTGGACTTTTTTTTCTCGCTCTCTGGGATCTGGGGTACGTTTTCCCACTGTCGATGCGAGGATTAGCCGTGAAAAACGATCGCGAATTCGAAACAGAGAGAGAGAAAAGGAGGCGAGGAATAAGGGTAAGACACGTCGCGCGTTATACAGGGTGATTCACGTAACTTGGACACTTTCGAATAACTTTTCAATTGCGCGTCTAATGAAAAATTGTTTAATACAAGAGTTGTATGGTTTCAAGGGAGGCATAATGTGGCGTGTCAATTTTCTTTCTTCTTTTGTGTGCGTTGAGTTTTTTTCAAATTAAACTATATATATTTTTTTCATTGCAAATCGAAAGAATATTAAATTCCAAGTAGAAAAGCCACGTTGGTTCTAAATTTAATGGTTAAGGAAATATTTTACGAGATAATGAAAACTGCGTATAGTGTCATCGGAAGATTCGACAATGTTTACAAACGTTAGTGTTATTATTTTCACATGTGTGTGACACAGCGATTCGTCATATATGTATGTATGTAAGACGTGGTTCGTTACCCTTTTTCCTATGAGTTTATATTCGTTACCTATAACCCTAAATGTGACACATGTACGTGACATTCACGCTTTACCTATAACCCTAAATGTCACACATGTACGTGACATTCATGTAGAGTACTTGGCTTATTTATTACGTTTTATATAAGCTGAAGTCGTACAAGTGACACATTACCTAAAAATATTGCTATAAGAAAGGTTGTTAGCCACGTTCAGGCTAATTACTAGTCAAATCTAGTCAAATCTAGTAACTAGATTTAGTAAGAACTATTTAAATCTAGTAATTAGCCTCAAAAATATTCTAAAACGTTTGAAATTTGCAAACGATGTAAAAAGAACTAGTCAAATCTAGTAACTAGATTTAGTAAGAACTATTTAAATCTAGTAATTAGCCTCAAAATATTCTGAAACGTTTGAAATTTGCAAACGATGTAAAAAAAACTAGTCACTAGTAACTAGTCAAATCTAGTAACTAGATTTAGTAAGAACTATTTAAATCTAGTAATTAGCCTCAAAAATATTCTAAAACGTTTGAAATTTGCAAACGATGTAAAAAGAACTAGTCAAATCTAGTAACTAGATTTAGTAAGAACTATTTAAATCTAGTAATTAGCCTCAAAATATTCTGAAACGTTTGAAATTTGCAAACGATGTAAAAAAAACTAGTCACTAGTAACTAGTTAAATCTAGTAACTAGATTTAGCAAAAACTAGTTAAATCTACTAATTAACCTCAAAATATTCTAGAACTTCTGAAATTTGCAAATGATGCAAAAAGAACTAGTCAAATCTAGTAACTAGATTTAGTAAGAACTAGTTAAATCTAGTAACTAGCCTCGAAACACTCTAAAATGTCTGAGATTTGCAAATATGTTTTATATTCCTACAAAAAATTTAATTCAAGTAACAAATTGTAATTACTCTTCATGACGAGTATAATACACGTCATTACAAAAAAAAAAAAAAAGAAATTACCATATTCTTCACGACGAATATACTCGTCATTCACAGCTAACAATAAAGGGTTAATATACACTCAGGAAGTTCATCTTCGAAACTTTTGTCTCTCTCTCTCAATACACATGTTCCACATGTCCCATTCGATTGTTATTTCACAAACGATTATTTTTTCACACGTACGTATGCGTCTCACAATCACTGCTCAGATCTCCGAGCAGTAGTAAATGTTACCGTTTAGAGTTTTACACTCTGTTTAAAGTTTTTCGCTCATGGTTAGATCGTAAAGGTAAACTGTCGACGGTTTAGGTTAGGTTCGAAGTCTGCGCGTAATCCCGCGCTCAGTATCTTGACTGTTTGTGGATTCATTCCGTGACACGCGGGTTCGCGTCGACTTTGACCGAAAATAACTGGCGCATCGAGATACACTGATGGAGCAAAACTGAACGCACACCGTGTGTTCGGGATTTTTAACATTAATAACAGATTTATCGAGTTTGTTTGCGCGTAGGATGCAAAGCAAGTAAAAAGAAATACGCACTTTCGGATTTCCGAGGAAAATTTTACGACCATCGCTATTCTGACAGATATAAATAATTTTCGTTTAGGAAACCAGTTTTGCAGCGTAAATAATGAAAAACTGTCGATTCTTTAGGCTGTTGTTAAAATACTTTGTAAAAAAAAAAAAAAAAATCATATAATCTACTTGGCCTCATTTTAAAACGTGAACCTTTGTTTTCCTTACTTTGAATTTTTCTTCTTTTTTTTCCTTCTCAAATATTTTCGATTCGATGATTATTGGCGATCTCAGGCAAACGATCTGTGATTTAAAAATAATACAATCGTTCGCGATCGAACAACCACGATACACGTTTCATGTATAACCGTGTATAAGTGCAATTGGATTTTTTTTTCATGCAACGCATGACGTATTCTTTCACGTGCTCGAACGTCGAACGTTAATAATCAAAGGTGGATCGGATTGGAAATCGAGGCGCAAACTCTGGGTCGGTTAAACATCACCAGGGCTTTCGTTCCGTATGAAGACAGATCGGTGTGGCTGGTGCTATTTCGAGAGAAGGCTCGACGGGTCATCGCGAGTAAAAAAGAGTGACGTTAATTAAAGGCTCGACGTTAAATCACGGTGAACGCCGAAACGCTTTCCTTCGTGCCGCTACGACGCTTGTACACCTTTCAGAGGTGACTAGTAGTACGTATTCTCGTTAGAGCCTGGTACCTTTATCCGGGACATGTGAGATACTCGGAGACCTCTGGTATCTGCGAGTTATTCGAGTAGAGGAAAATTACCCGGGTGTCTTGTTAGAAATCCGAGTACCCAGGTATCTTACGAGATAATTGAGGTTAGATTTGTTACCACTCTGCTCGTCGGATATTTAGACACTCGATACAATTTTATCCGATGTTTCGAATAATTTATATCTTTGTGAAAAATGACAAAACAAGTTGAAACAATTTATGGCAGAGAAAAAAATATATTTGTGATTGGTAAAAGTTGCTAAAAGATATTTATGTACAGATATTTATGTAGCAATAACTGTCAAGTTTTGGAAGAGAGTTTTCCACAACTGGAAATATCGTTAGTTCAAGATGGCCGACTAACCTAATCTAAACGTGCTACTGCAAAATGCAGACTTGTTAGTATCTTTATACAATGACGTCTAATTTAAAATCATTGCGTCTCTGTTTTATTATTTATCGTTGAAATGCAAATTGTATCGTAGACAATCCGAGTGATATGAGTAGAAATAATAAATGTGTAGTTTCAATTATCTTATCCTAGATATCCGGCTATTTTACGAGATAATCGAGGTTAGAATTAATTACCACTCGTCGGTTGTTCGGACACTCGATACAATTTTATCCGATGTTTCGAATAATTTATATCTTTGTGACGAATGACAAAACAAGTTGAAACAATTTATGGCAGAGAAAAAAATATATTTGTGATTGGTAAAAGTTGCTAAAAGATATTTATGTACAGATATTTATGTAGCAATAA
The DNA here is from genome assembly GCA_032399595.1 of Tetragonula carbonaria. NCBI lineage: Eukaryota > Metazoa > Arthropoda > Insecta > Hymenoptera > Apidae > Tetragonula > Tetragonula carbonaria. Next base: position 17,101,190 of record JAUCRC010000006.1, read on the forward strand.
CTGTCAAGTTTTGGAGGAGAGTTTTCCACAACTGGAAATATCGTTAGTTCAAGATGGCCGACTAACCTAACCTAAACGTGCTACTGCAAAATGCAGACTTGTTAGTATCTTTATACAATGACGTCTAATTTAAAATCATTGCGTCTCTGTTTTATTATTTATCGTTGAAATGCAAATTGTATCGTAGACAATCCGAGTGATATGAGTAGAAATAATAAATGTGTAGTTTCAATTATCTTATCCTAGATATCCGGCTATTTTACGAGATAATCGAGGTTAGAATTAATTACCACTCGTCGGTTGTTCGGACACTCGATACAATTTTATCCGATGTTTCGAATAATTTATATCTTTGTGACGAATGACAAAACAAGTTGAAACAATTTATGGCAGAGAAAAAAATATATTTGTGATTGGTAAAAGTTGCTAAAAGATATTTATGTACAGATATTTATGTAGCAATAACTGTCAAGTTTTGGAGGAGAGTTTTCCACAACTGGAAATATCGTTAGTTCAAGATGGCCGACTAACCTAACCTAAACGTGCTACTGCAAAATGCAGACTTGTTAGTATCTTTATATTAGACAAGGACGTCTAATTTAAAATCATTGCTTCTCTGTTTTATTATTTATCGTTGAAATGCAAATTGCATCGTAGACAATCCGAGTGATATGAGTAGAAATAATAAATGTGTAGTTTCAATTATCTTATCCTAGATATCCGGCTATTTTACGAGATAATCGAGGTTAGAATTAATTACCACTCGTCGGTTGTTCAGACACTCGATACAATTTTATCCGATGTTTCGAATAATTTATATCTTTGTGAAAAATGACAAAACAAGTTGAAACAATTTATGGCAGAGAAAAAAATATATTTGTGATTGGTAAAAGTTGCTAAAAGATATTTATGTATAGATATTTATGTAGCAATAACTGTCAAGTTTTGGAGGAGAGTTTTCCACAACTGGAAATATCGTTAGTTCAAGATGGCCGACTAACCTAACCTAAACGTGCTACTGCAAAATGCAGACTTGTTAGTATTTTTATACAAAGATGTCTAATTTAAAATAAAATGTTGTATTATTCCTTTAGTTATCACTGCAAATGGGGAATGTAACATGAAATGAAAATTTTAAAATAAAATTGCAAAACCAGTCGTTTTCGACTGGTGTGGTAGTTCTCTGGTGAGCACGTGTAGCGTGCAAACGGTGTTATTTAACGCCACAGCTATTTCCAGGTGCGTGCGTCGTCGGTGTGTCGAGTGCTACTCACCGAGCAACTACGACGCCACTCGTGCCAGGCCTTTATACCGTTTAATCTCCTTTCACCTAGTCCGTCGAAACGAGTAATTTTTAGTGGCACTCCTTTTACTGCCATTTTCGACCGCCCGTTTAGCGTAGGTCGTATGCCGGCATTTTCTGTTTAATCTCCGTGGATCTAGAGCGAGACGCCGGTTCACGCCGGTTCAAGCTCTGCTTAATCGAAATTTTTCCCCGGTTTTCAGAGGACGCGCAGCTACGAGTGTCTGTGGACCCACGAAAGTATTAAAAAAAAAAAACACCCCTATAACGCGAGGTACACGTTCCGGGTGGCCACTGAAAAAACTGAAAATCCATTAACACTAAGCGTACCAAGCCCGGTCAATTTGAAATTTATTATAAACATTGCTTACATATCGTTCAAATATTATACATTGTATGTTATATAGAATTATTCTTATATAATAACAATACTATAATAATATTATATGTTATTATATAAAATTATTATTATATAATAACAATAGTATAATAATATTATATAATATTATATAAAGACATAATATTATATAAAATTGTTTTATACATTGTTCAAATATTATATATATATATTTTGTTTGCACATTTAAATCTTTAAAAACACACTTTTGTTGTATCTATAAAATTTGCAACAGAAATTATAAATTGTTCAATCATTTCGACCACTTCGGTAGTGTTAAATAATGGCTTATCACTATACGCTCAGATGGCACATCGTCGAGACAGAAAAAAAAGATTCACTCGCGTCGTCGATCTTTTTTCTTTTTCTTCTTTTTTTTCGTTCATATTTCCACATGGAGTCATCGATTACATTTGGGAAAACTCCGTCACATAATCAAACGATCGGTGGACTTGCAATCTGTAATGGCTACCGATCGCACGAAGCGACTCTATCGCGAACATTTTCGAGAATATATCGCTGTTCTCTAGGTATTATTCCTAGCAAGGTGAACAGGAAATCCGAGTCCGCGACACCGTTTCACTCGGTTTCTTACGGTTCGACGCGACATTTGACCCAAAAATATGGGCGAAAAACTATATTTCTGTCGCTTAAATAATACATTTCGACGTACATCTATAATGTTTTATTACAATATTTTATAACAGCGTAATGTATTTTTAAATCGTACAAAAACTGAAATATGCATTTCTTGTTGAGAAATTTATAAAGAGTGCGACCATGGTCAATCATGGGCTTGTGAGAATGATTCCACGTACAAATACAAGTCGAAAAGAAAGGATAAATTTTTTCCAAAATTTTGATCACTTTGATAGTTCTGGTGTTATTATAATTTTGTCGAATTTCTGAAAATACCAATACCGACTGAATGAACGCGTCTGAACATTTTTACAAGTATTTGTACTTTGTGGAGATGCAGAGGGCAAGAGATGCGAGTAACGTGAATCTTGTCGTGATTTTTTAGGGCAGAGGTGGCTAACTGGCGGCCCTTGCCCCCACTCTTCTGAACGCTATCCCCTCCACTGCATCGATGCCCCTCCCACTGCGTTGAGAGCGTCGCGACCATAATACTCGCGTTAGGTATACACGTGTACATGAAAATTGTTTTCTTTACTGTAACTGCTAAAGTTAAAATCTGCGAAGGTAAATCGAGCTTTCGTATCATTGAACGAACTATTGCCCCTGTCACATGTTACGAAGATCTCGCGATGAGTAAATAAATGAGTAAATACATGTTTTAGATTCGTTATCAACGTTAAATATTCTTGCTTTTGTATTTGTAGTTATCTTGCTATCTCTGACTGATCGATCAAGATTACTGTGATTCCTTTTCTTTGACTTGTGATTCATCACGGTTTATCACAGTTTCCAAACTTATATATCTATATATACAGGGTAATTCACGTAACTTGCACACTTGAAATAACTTTTAAATGATGCGTCTAATGAAAAATTGTTTAATACAAAAAGTTGTGTATGGGTTTCAAGGGAGGCAGAATGTGGTGTGTCAATTTTTCGTCTACGTTGAGGACTCTCCGAAATTTCCAAGGTCATCTTGGTTCTTTTGTTTAAAAAATTTTTTTTCCATCATAAATCAAAAGAATATTAAATTCCAAGTGAAAAGGTATTTAAATCAAATTGGTAATGGTTGAAGAAATATTTCACGATAATTTGTCTCGACAATGAAAAATACACAGAATTGATGATCAAATTATCGTAAAACATCTTCCTAACCATTAAGTTTAGAGCTTTAACGTAACTTAATACTTCTTTTTACTTAGAATTCAATGTTCTTCCAATTTATGATGAAAGGAAGGTGAAGGAAATGAAGATGACCTTGAAAGTTTCGAAACCCTCCAAAAAATTCAAAACCTCTCCACAACATTTCCATGATAACAATTTCCCATTCGACGCGTAATTTGAAAGTCACTTCAGCTGTGCAAGTTATGTGAGTCACCCTGTATATGAGACTCATAATATCTTTGAACGTAAAATTCTTTTCATACGCGCGATATTGTCTCGAAACCAGTTTGCTATCTTGTTCGGAACTTTGTTAACTTCAGTACGCGCTCGTACGTTAACGACGAAAAGTGAGCGAACGAAAGATGCGAAAAAACATTTGCGCAACCGATTTCGATCGAAAAAAAAATCGATCGCGCGTCGAAGAGATGCTGCTGCTGGCAACATCGTGAGGATAGGAACATAGGTTGAAAAGTCGCGGAAAAAGAGGGGTGAAAAGGGAAGAGGAAGAGGAAAAGAGCGAGGCAGGAAGTAAAGATGGCGAGATGGGTCGATAATTCGTAGGTTTATATTTCCTCTGCAGAGTCGGCTGCTGGCTTTCGCGTCCGGTCGTGAAAAATTTATTTGTCTAGCTCGTGTGCTCGTAACACTTTTACCGCCGGGTCCGGGGATCCATCGAATAATTCGTCTCGCGTTTAAATAATAGATCGCGATATGTCAGCCCTTGCGTGACGCCGAACCTAACCTAAAACTCTCCCTCCCCCCCCACTCCATAAGCTTCCATAAACAGTCTGGCAATTTTATCACGCTTTCCCCTAGACGAACGCAGTCTAGACGAGCCCATTTTCTCTTCCGGGGAAAAATATTTTTCCACCAGCTTTTACGGACGTGGCACGAAATTGAAATACGAATTGTCGCATCGCGAGTTTATTATTCCGTACGGCGTACGATACGTGTTCGAAAAAATAATAATTTCTCAGTGAATAAGAGAAATCCTTTTTTTATTCTAGAAAATATAATTTTTACGTTTTAAAAATAATATAATTTTTATAAAAACAGGGATTCTGAGTTTGGTTCTGATAAACATGTTTCTGAAGATTCTTCGTGAATGCTGAGAGATGATTCTTCATTTGAATCATCCATTATTATATACTCTTCGAATTTCGTTGCTTATTTTAGTCGACTTTTATCAGTGTATTGCAACTGCGGAATTGGAACTTGAGATAAAGAAATTAATCAAGTCCGTGTTTGCATTTTTTCTCAGTAAACTTTCTAGTATGATGTTGTTGAATATACCGTATTTCTTTGTGTTTGGCTTCTAAAATTTCCTTTGACATTTTTCCTATCGGCATTTCGTGGTTAGATACAGCCATTTTTGGCTACTTTTTCAGTTTGGGCAAAGTTGGACAGATAAATTTGTCTTTAATGTAAAATTTAACATATCCAGAACCAGTATGCAAGAAATCACGACGTACTTTTTGATATTTCTTTTGAAACTCGTTTCGAAATCGATAAAAATCATATATAAATAGTTGAAAAAAATTTGTCGTTATTTAAAAATTTTTCAGCAATTATAAAAGTATCATAGTACTAAACTCGTCTTGTAAAGATGAAACTAAAGAAACAAATATTACTCCTGTGACGGGTATTTGAAAAAAAATGCATCAATTTTTACATTTAATTTCATGCTTCAATTTTTAACAATAAATCGATATATTTTATACGAGTTAAAGATAATATTATAAGCCACATTATGTCACCAATATTCGATGGCATAAGACTTTTCAGATCTAATACTTCGAATAATTCACTTTTCTACATCGAATCGAACGCTATGCGCTGCTGAGGAATCAGCCATTTTCCGATTTCAACAAATGTAGTTTTGTGCGTGGCTTCTCGTGCATTTTGCGTACGCCCATAATTCGATTTAACAACGTCTCGTGTCGGTAGACTGGTTAATATCGCCGCCGAGTGCCAGATAACTCGATCTCGCGCCGATTATCGATATTTCGGTGCGATACGCGTTTAAATAACTTCCTACAAGTATGTTTAACGACAGCGCAGCTTTGTGCCTGTTATAGGTTAGGTTACAGACGCATCCTGCAAACTGCAGGAAGTAAGTATCCACGCACCAGCGAATTAACGTTGCGTTAACACTTAACCTTTACCTTTTTGCTCTGAATATTCTTTTTATGAAAATTGCTTCACCTCTTGCGTTTCGAAGTATCTGCAAAGTAACGATGAACTTGTCAACGTTTTACCGAGGCGTGTAACGCGTTTATTAATTAATGCAAACATCCACCAATATAAATACTTGCGTTTCCGCTCGACACTTATTATTTTTAATATTCGGTAGTTACACGTTGATCGTCGCGTGTACATATTTTGTAGTACAATGTAATACAATGTAATGGTATATTAATATATTAATTTCACCGTAAAAAGTACTTTTTGTGTCTATTGCAAGCATTGTATTTATTCTATTCAATTATAAATATATATATATGTATATATATATATAGTAACTATATATATATATATATGGTATATATAGTAACTATATATATATATATGGTATATATAGTAACTATATATATATATGGTATATATAGTAACTATATATATATGGTATATATATATGGTATATATAGTATCTATATATAGTATATATATAGTATCTATATATATATAGTATCTATATAAATATATATGTAATTGTATAGAATAAATTGAATATATATATACTATATATATATATACTATATATGTATACTATATATATACTATATATATACTATATATGTATGTACTATATATATATAGTGTCTCTATAGTATATATACAATTATAGTATCTTTAGTTCGCTCGTTGGAGCAAAAGAGCAGGAAAGATGGATGGTATCGGCGGCGCGCGCGTCGTCCGGTGGTTGGAAAATTTGGTCTCTGGCCTCTAATTTAGTCATCGTCGTCGGCAAAGCGTTATTGCGTTTCGGCTTAACCGGTTATAGCCGAGGACGGCAAACTCCTCGGGCTGGCTCGGTGCAACGAGGCAACGTCAACATTGCCCGGTTGCTTCGGCTTTATCGCAATCTTTGCTCAGCAAACACTTCTCGCGGAGTTACGGAGATCGTTTCTCTGCCTCCCGATGAAAAGCAGGCTGAGTTTGGCTGGCAGGCACGACTTTGTTTCTTTTTTCTTCTCGTTTTGAAAGGCGTGTGTGCGTGTATGTGTGTGTGTGTCTCGGTGGACTCTGACTAATTCACCAAGGCTTCAGAGATTTAGAATCTTCGTGCCTCTCGTGTTTGGTCTTCCATCTAACTTTCGGGGAAACTTTGAACGCGCTCGGTGAAAATTCACTCTTCTCACCGATTTTAGAGCCTTCTCACTTTTTACGATGATCCTGCGCACGAACGCGTGATAATCCCAACGTAGGCGCGCTGATTTTCGCCGAAGTTGAATAAGAATCATTGATTTTTTTTCTTTTTTTCGTACAACTGTATGCAGATTTTTTTCGTCGTATCATAGCTGGTGGGAAAGGTACATTCAGATGTGCGAAGAGTATAATGTTGAAAATTTCTACCGACTCGTTTAACCTTTTGCATTCCGAACTATTTCTCAGTTATTATTATTATTCTTTTTTTTGGGCAATTTAAAAATATCGAGTGCAACTCGATATAAGAATTACCACTATAGTCACACTCGACAAAGACTATAATTACACGGTACTATACTTGCCTAGCAAGTGCCAGACGTGTTGCATGACTATAGTCACCGTTGACAGCGAAATTAGGTCGGACAGTTTCCACGAAAGTAATGAAACTAAAACTTCAATTTCAATTTCAAGTTAGAGTAAAGAGGTAAAAGAAAGTGACGATGCTCGTCGAACTTCAGGTACGCACAATGTGTGCAATAGTAGTTCAGATCGGAAGCATAGCAACGACGAGGCGATATAGGCGAGGCGCTGGCCTCAGAGAGAGCCTCAAGCCTCTCTACGTGACTTTCGTTCCAGATCGAAGCACGTTTCCTTGTATTCTGCTATTTCCCTCCTTATTAGGTCTCTCCGAGCTGTGCTTTATCTCGCCAGCTAGATTGTCACTGCGTCCTTCGTTTTTTTTTTTTTTTTTTTTTAGCTATCAGAATTGTCTGATTGACGAGTGTCTTCCGACTCTCGAATTTCACTGGATTTCGCGATCGGCGCGAGTTCTTCGGAGCAAAGAAAGAAAGGAGAACAAACGAAAGAAGGAAGAAAAATGCAACAAGCATTGCTCGCCGAAGAAGAATCGAAAGGAAGGATACAGCCTTCGTTTCGGAACGAAGCAACAGCCGTCCATCATTTTCCTATTAATCAGAGCGTTAACCGATTGTACGCGTCAAGGTAAAAGGAAGTATGCTAATGAGCGCGAATATCGCGTTGAGAAAAGCGTATTTTCACTGGCAGCCAAACTAGCTAGATTCCAGTAACACGCCCGCGTGCTCGTACAACCGACACACCGCAGACCAGAAAGATTAGTCGTTTCTTTCAGAGACTCGTTTCTTTTCAGAAGAACCACAATTACGTATCACGGTGCCGCGTCTTCAATTAGAAATTACCAACTACAGCGTGTGTTCAATAAGAAACGTGGACGCCATTTCTCTGAAAAAGATGGTCTTTTTTGTAAGAAATTTTCTATAGTTCGAGAGTACAAGATGGAAGAAAAAACAGATTGTCCGTCATAGATGAATTCTTCACCTTCGATTTGATGGAAATACATACGTAGAACCTGCAAAATTTTTTTTTTCGCAACTTAATTTAATAGTTTTCTTATAAAATGTCAAAGTCGCAATTTAATAGTTTTCTTATAAAATGGCAAAGAAGTTTCGTGATCGTTTAATCTTATCATCTCTCACTATCACTTTATGATACCATAGACTATAATACAATTTTTATTTATAATACAGTGGGCAAGTTTTTATTTGTGTATTTCACGAAAAATCATTTAAAAATACTAACTTAAAATCGATCATTTTGACGACTTTGATAGCTCTGGTGTTATTATAATTTTGTCGAATGGCTGAGAATACCAATACCGACTGAATGAACGCGCCTGAACATTTTTACAAGTATTTGTACTTTGTGGAGATGCAGAGGACAAGAGATGCCTAGTAACGTGAATCTTGTGATTTTTTAGGGCAGAGGTGGCTAACTGGCGGCCCTTGCCCCCACTTTTCTGATCGCTATCCCCTCCACTGCATCGATGCCCCTCCCACTGCGTTGAGAGCGTCGCGACCACAGTACTCGCGTTAGGTATACACGTATATATGTAAATTGTTTTCTTTACTAAAACTAAAGCTGAAGTTAAAGGAACATAGAGAAAGTAATTTGTATGGCCCTCTGCGGAACAGATTGGAAACTAATTTCCACTCATGAGTGAGCATGAGAGAAAGTTTGCCGTCCCCAGTTCAAAATATCGACGATTTTTCGTTTAAATCAACAGTGATGCGTAACTTCACGAAAATAATTGCCTTTAATTGTTTACTTTACTTTCTCAATCGTTTGCTTTTAGCTGCCAAAATTAGAGGAAGGTGGGGAAAGTTGTTTGTATGTATCCGACAGAATCAACAGAGTGGCAACCTCTGTTTTAGGGTGTTTAGGGTAATTTGGTGTGCTACCCTAATTGAGCAATTCAGTCCGTTGTTCACTACGTGATTCACGAAGAGCGACATCATCCTGAAACAGAACCATTCAAGTGTTGGAAGCAACAAATGAAATGTAGTAGTATCATTTCTCTTCAACAAAATGAAAATTTCTGACTTTCCTCGTTAATCGATCATGTACTTCCCATCTGCTAACTAGATTTTCAAGGCTTTTTTAAAGAAAAGTCTCCGGATTTATTTTCAGAAATTTATTAAAATGTGACGAAGTCTGATGAAGCCAAAATCAGGGGAACTTGGCGGATTGTCACAAGTCGATTTAGATTTGGAATTTTCGTGGCGAGGATCAGACGAGCGTGGGGGTGGGGGGGAGCATGCAAACTGGAGCAAAGCAGAGCGGATCAAAGGCAGTAGTTAGCCACTCGAGTGGCAGTCAGTCTCTCCTCTCCTCTTTTCGGACCTTGACAATGACAGCCAGTCGTGCGAATGTCTGTCTCTTTATAGCGCGGTGGTTTTCTTCGCCACTGTCGGCTAGTGCCCTAATCCGCTGAGCTGTTATTACTCGACGGATCGTTAGCACCGGGGGCGTTTCTCTGACATGTTCTCTGTCAAATTTACTTTTGGGCGAGTGAGAACACAAAGTTGTTGAGAGTGTTGATTTTGCTTAAAACGTTTTCCAACATATACCACAAATAAGGATCACAGTATTATGCATTTTTTTTTTATGTCACTTCTTCAAAATGATTTAACAATTCACTAGAAGAATTGGAAGAGCTTCACTCTTTGAAAAATCATTATTACTCTATTTTATTTCAAAAATAAATTATATAATAATAATAACAGTAGATGAATGAAAAAGTCAATTTTTTCAAACAAAAAATTGAATTTTACCATTGCACGTTATCTTAATTCACCCTTGAAATAAGTGCAAGTGTACGGCGCGACGATGCTGAAAACAAATCGAGTTCCAAGGATTAGAAAGAAAAGGAAAGGATTTATTATTCTCACTGCCGATTCTATTGTGTTTCGCGAGAGAACGAAGCTTTTATGGAAGATATAGGTCATTCGCGGGTAACGTTGCCCCTCGTTCGATCGCGTTGTATCTTTCCCGGTGCAACGAGGCGATGCTCGCCTTCGTTAGCCCAAAAAGGCTTCGCGAAGCACCGGGGGAAAAAGACGAAAAACGGGTAAACGAATCGATCTCACCGTATCGCCAAGGAATCCGAGCGACAAAACGGGGGATGGTGTAGTTGTTGAGCGACGCTGGACCGAAGGAAGATGGAAGAATCAGTTCGACACGTGCACGCAAGGTGGCGCCTCGCTCGCGGTTTTCAATATTTTTCGACGAGTCGACTTTAACCCTAAACTTAACCTATTTTTTTTCTTTTTTTTTTTATACATACAGAGCTCTCCCGTGCAGTTATCCTAAAGGACAATGTCTCCAGGGGGGTGGATGATTTTTTTTCGCCCGAACAGGGGCTCGAACCATGGACCTTCAGATTAAGAGTCTGATACTCTACCGACTGAGCTATCCCCACCAAACCTAAATAATCTAACCTTAACGGTCGAAAGGCCCCAATATGAGGACATATTCAACGTGTTCAACATGCCCCGAGAATCCATCGCTGCACATTTGGCGACTGTTTTGAAAAATATCATACTCTCAAAAATTATGAGAATTAATTTCATATATAAAATTATAAATCAACTGAATATCTTGAATTTACATCTAAATAAGCTAGTTTAAATGTTTTGTTTAAGTTTTCATTCATATGAACGTTTCATAAGCTTTCACCTAATTTTTTCTGTCGTCTTGTGGCCGAGTATTGCAAAAAAAAGTAAAGTCTCGACCGTTAAGGATTAATTGCTCGATAATGTTGATATAAACAAATAAATGAAACTACCTGTTAACGTTAGACCGTTAACTAGCCTTATCGAAATATATACAGGGTGTCCTACATGAAGTTAATCACGCAGATTTTCTCGCTAGAGAGAAGTGTTTCAAATAAAACGTACATTGTTTCTGGGGGGAGGGGGAATCTTCGATCATGCCTCCGACATTTCGTTGGTGATCGTTGCTTTTCTTTTAAACACGGAAACACCAAACCGTATGTTCTTGAGTTCTCACAGTTTTGTAGTTGACATCGAGTTGACGAATTCAGCAACTCAGATGACGTTGGTCATTCCAAGGTCGTTCAAGGTCATTTAACACCGCTCATATAGATCATTATAATTCCGATAACAATCAATGGATAATGTATCGGTGTTCAACGAAGAATTTATCAACAACGTGACAAATAAGGCGAACGCGATGTAAGAACAATTTTCATTCCGTTTTCGTCGTGCAGCGATTCAGCGGAGAGCTTTCTCTTTCACTCGGCCCACCAATTACGGGACAATGCGAAATAAATTATGTCGCCTGTTGCGATCGTTCGTTCGTTCGCTCGTTCCCCCGTGTGATTAGTTAGATAATGCTCCTTACCGATCAACAATCCCATTTTCCCCTTGTGATCCTTTGTTTTTATATCTTTTATATCGTTGTGAGATTTCGAGGAAAAGAGGCGGATCAGATCGAAGAGTTTTCAGAACTGTCTCATTGTCAGTCAGCAGGCGTACGATCATCGACGGGAAATCGTTTCTCGGTGCAAGGAGCAACAGCTAGAGAAGTTGGCAACGTGACGCGACGGTGGAAAAAGAAGAAAAATTCTCAGTGACGTGTTTTATTTTCCAGCGAGGATCTCTCGTTTTTTCCTTCCATCCCATGACACGCACAATACAATAAACATCTATTAAATCTATACTTCTGCCACAAACAAAACAAGAATGTAGAATAGAATATTTTTATTTTTTTTTCTTTTACTATAATAGTTTCTTACTAAAGAAATTTCTTAATCGTTTAACACTGCGGACGAGCGCGTCCTAACAGCGACCTTATGGTTCTGAATGTTTATTTTACGTACTTTTCATATTAGGTTTCACTAACATTTGATTTATCATGGTATCGTGGCATCAAGAGTGAATCTTAGTAAATGTTAACATTATTCGAAATATAATCATTATATCCAGAACCATAAAGTCGCTGTTAGGACGCATGCGTTCGCAGTGTTAAATGATTAAGAGACTCTTTTGTCATCTTTCAAAAGAACTATTAGGTTTTCCATCCCATGACACGCACAATACAATAAACATCTATTAAATCTATACTTCTGCAACAAACAAAACAAGAATGTAGAATAGAATATTTTTCTTTTTTTTTCTTTTACTATAATAGTTTCTTACTAAAGAAATTTCTTAATCGTTTAACACTGCGGACGTGCGCGTCCTAACAGCGACCTTATGGTTCTGAATGTTTATTTTACGTACTTTTCATATTAGGTTTCACTAACATTTGATTTATCATGGTATCGTGGCATCAAGAGTGAATCTTAGTAAATGTTAACATTATTCGAAATATAATCATTATATCCAGAACCATAAAGTCGCTGTTAGGACGCACGCGTTCGCAGTGTTAAATGATTAAGAGACTCTTTTGTCATCTTTCAAAAGAACTATTAGGTTTTCCATCCCATGACACGCACAATACAATAAACATCTATTAAATCTATACTTCTGCCACAAACAAAACAAGAATGTAGAATAGAATATTTTTCTTTTTTTTTCTTTTACTATAATAGTTTCTTACTAAAGAAATTTCTTAATCGTTTAACACTGCGGACGTGCGCGTCCTAACAGCGACCTTATGGTTCTGAATGTTTATTTTACGTACTTTTCATATTAGGTTTCACTAACATTTGATTTATCATGGTATCGTGGCATCAAGAGTGAATCTTAGTAAATGTTAACATTATTCGAAATATAATCATTATATCCAGAACCATAAAGTCGCTGTTAGGACGCACGCGTTCGCAGTGTTAAATGATTAAGAGACTCTTTTGTCATCTTTCAAAAGAACTATTAGGTTTTCCATCCCATGACATGCACAATACAATAAACGATACACAAACAAAATAGGAATATAAAATAATATATTTTTATTTCTTTTTCTTTTACTATAAAAGATCTATGGTTCCTATCTAAGGAAAAGTTTTACCTTCATAATGAGTAGATGCAAAAATTCAAGGTCAAAGTCAATTTTGCGACAGGTTCTTCACGTGTATTTCCATCAAATCGAAGGTGTAGAATTCACGGACAAACTATTCTTTTCACCCTGTACATCGCAACGAATTTTCAACTAGACGTTGAAAATGAGGAACATTTGGGATTCGTTGTATCCACAAAAAAAGTAGATCACGGAATTTATTCACCGAGGTTCTATTCTATTCGAACGTTTCAGCGTTTAATCGCCCTCGAAACCGATAAGCAGCTAATTCACGTGCCGGTGAATTGGGTTAGCTGCTTCCGGTTCCGGGGAACGGTGAAACCCACCACGCGAGTAATCTCTCACGAATATCACGAGATTCACCGGAAGAACTTTTTTCCTTTTTTTCTTCTCTACAAATATCTCCGCGAGTATACGCGATAAAACGGTTTTCCAATCGTTTCGTTTCGTCAGAATGCACGCACGTTAAATCATTCAGCCAGAGCGAGCGCCAAAAATTTGCAACGATGTCCCTTCGTTCTGTTAATCAATGTGTATAATAGTATTTCAACCTCTTAACGCGCGTCGAGAATTTTTTCTCCCAAAATTGCTATACTCTCTCGGTTTTAAGTATATTTAAATATAACCCAGGGAAAAAAAATAATAAACTTATTACTTCGTAGTAACAATTTCTATCCAGTGATGTCATACCGACGAGTTCAAAAAGAAAGCGACGAATTATTGTATACAGTTTGGTCACTCGTTATGGTCCGCGAGCCAGTTGCCAGCTCAAAAGGTTAAGTCGATTGATAATAGTATTTTAAATTGATAGATGATAATAAGATAATACAGTAGTGCCCTCTTAAGCGTACACAGTCGGGACCAAAACTGGTCGATTAAGAGGGGTGTTGTATTGCCACCGAAAGAAAGAGTGGGGATGAGCGTCAACCGATAGCAGGCACGTGCGACAAATTCCAGTATTATTTACTACATTGTTTCATTCTAAACAAGTTTAACATTTTAACATTTTATTTAAACTGAATGCATTTAAACTATTTTAAATTCAATACACTTTTAAACTGAATGAAGCAATAAATTATAACGAAGCAGTAATTATCAAATGATCGTGATGAATCTAGATTTCTCGTAAATTTATTGAAATTCCTATAAAAGTAGTTGTTAATAATCGTCAATAACTTGAATGAAGTCTTGTTACATTTTCGTCAATATTAAATTGACAATACGCACCGTATGATTCTATAATCGTATCAAATTGGACATGTATTTGTTATTTAATATAAAATTCGTCTTCCAACTTTGATCGATATGTGGAACAGTCATAATGTGCGGAAAAGTCGGTGTCATATATCGCTTGTTTTGTTTCATGTTTCATGAGGCGGCCGCGCGGTGAGGGCGAGTGGAGTGGGGATAATTCCAAGAATTGGTGGGGATAGCGACGGACGCTTAACTAGGCAGAAGCGTGAAATTGTAGATATCTATTTACCGATAGATAAAAAGAAAATTTTTTTCAGAGAAATGGCATTCACGCTCTTATTAAACACACTGTATTGAATATTTAACACATCGAACATGTTTGCCGTATTACGTCTTTTTTCACTTAAAGTTACGTCACGTCATCCTGCTCGAGCACTTTCTTTTTCGATAAAACTCATTCAAAGTTCGCTCGTGCATCGGCGCTATTTCTGGATCTCGAGCGGCTTCCGCTTGTCCACGAAGATGTCCCCCTTTAAAGGAGATAACTTTGAACGCGCGGTCAAACTTATCTTTACCCCGGACATCTGCATATCCGACGAGTGAAAAATCAATTTCCAACCGAGCGTTCAAACGTCTCTTTTTCTCTGGGTTCAAGAAGTTTTTTTCCACCGTTCTTAAGCTCTTGAGCGTTTATGTCGAGTATACTCGTCGTGTAGAAAAAAATTCGTTTTTGCTGTTTATTGTAAAATTTAGGTAAAAAAATTGTATCTATTTGTAATTTTAGCACATTTTACATTACCTCGAGGCAACAAAGCAAGAAAAATAAAATCTAACCTAACTAATCTAAACCTGACCTAACTTAAACCAATAAAATTGTAAATTTTTCAAAGAAACACCGAAAGAATTTTATTATCATTTAACTCAATCTTACAGCATTTATTATACATTCACTGTTTCGTCATCGCCTAGAAATAATTAATCGCACATTCTTCAACACATAATAAAACAAAACGCTTAACCTCTTCAGGGGGGTGAATTTCTTTCTCAGTACGAATCTTCAAAGAAATTCAATTTCATTTCATTTTGTTTTTGTTTTGTAAGTAAAGAAAATAACACATAAAAGAATTAAGTTCACATTTCAAAATTTCGAAAAATTTTTGTCACGGTTTCGCGAATGGAACGTAAATTAACTGTCCACATAAGAGCGTGAGGTGGTTGGGACGTTGCTTTCGCGCGTGTGTTTACCAATCATACGCTAGTAACCTCACAACTGACCACACTTTGGACCTCGTGACTGACCGTTTATCCCCACCAATTCTTGGAATTGGGACTACCCCCACTTTACGCTACCTTACCGTACAGCCGCGTGAAACATAACAGTCCCACATACAAAACAAGCAATATATATGATACCTATATTGGTGAAACAGTAAACGCTCGTCCCCACTCTTTCTTTCGGTGCCAAATCCTAGAATACACCACCTCTCTTAACTGACCAGTTTCGGGTCCCGACTGTTGGACAGTTACGAGGGCGCTACTGCACATAGCTAATTGGCCACACTTTAGACTTCGTAACTGACCATCGTTTATCCTCACCAATTCTAAGAATTGGGACTACCCCCACTCTACGCTACCTTACCATGCGGCCGCGTGAAACATAGCAGTCCCACACACAAAACAAGCGATATATGTGATACCTATATTGAAAAGTGAAACAAGTGACGCTCATCCCCACTCTTTCTTTCAATGCCAAATCCTAGAATACACCACCCCTCTTAACTGACCAGTTTCGGGTCCCGACTGTTGGACAGTTACGAGGGCGCTACTGCACATAACTGGCCACACTTTAGACTTCGTAACTGACCATCGCTTATCCTCACCAAGTGTCCCGGTGTATGTTGTACTTATTATTTAAAATTTAAAAATATCTATCATGGACGGATATTCTGCCGTCCATTTCCACTGCAAGTACATCGTGTTTTAAATACTTTCGCGAGCCAGTGCACGTTTTAGTTTACAAGCAAGGGGTCTGCTCTCGCGGTAACGCAAATGGAAACGTGCCAAAACTCGTGCTAATGCAGGACCGATTCGCGAACTAGGCCGTCGGACATTATCTTCGGTAATTAAAATCTCCGGGTAATACGCTCTGCTTCCCAGTCCCAGTGTGCTTCGCTATTGTAAGACCGACTCTGTTTGTTTGTTACTTGGCTGGAAAAGTTCTCCCGTTTATTTCGCCCTTTCGCGCGGAGAACGGCTAATTTGATCTTTCCTCGAGGACGGAAAAGCCTCTTTCACTCGGAATAATTTTCTCCGGACTTTTTTCGACGTTTGTTCGTATAGAGCAGCGGTTGCCAACCTGTGGTACGCTTACCTCTCGAAAATTATAATATTGATAATTCGCGGTGGACATGAAGAAAGGAATTGAAACGCAAAGACAAAGTTATAATTATATAGAGCTTTGATTTACAAGGAGAGGCATGTGTGCCGGTGATTATGAAAATGGCCTGAGTCATATATTTCTCGTTTCGAGATATTTAAAGTACCTACTAAATACAAACTAACTTTAATTAAAGTACAAACTTGTGTAATGCGTTTGAGTAAATTGGAAGAATATTTTTATACTATGAAACAAAGTATTTCAGGAAATATTCGATCTCGTAACAATTTATTATTGTTGTGAAATTTTCTGTGTAGCCTGTGAGGAAATATGATTTTTTTTTCAGGCTTCGAATGACTCGGGCCTTAATTTTCGAAATTAAATTAACCGAATTAACGCCTTAAGACTGACTTACAACATTAAAAAGCAACATCTTATGGCACCCGGATATCTTACGAAATGATCGAGGTTAGAGATATTTGGGCACTCGATACAATTTTATCCGATGTTTCGAGTAAATTTTTGTCCTTGCGACAAATAATGAAATTACAATGGCGAAAAATCGGAGAACGATAACATGCAAGATTGGTAAAATTTATTAAAAGATATTTACGTGTACCAGCAATATCTTTCTACAACTGAGATAATACTGTTAATCGTTAGAATAGGTTAGATCATCCAAGATTGGTAAAATTTGCTAAAAGATATTTACGTGTACCAGCAATATCTTTCTACAACTGGAATAATACTGTTAATCGTTAGAATAAATTTAGGTTAGGTTATTCAAAACGAATGAATAACCTAACCTAAATCTAGTGCTGGAAAATGCACTTATTAGTATTTTTATACAAAGATATCTAATTTAACCCTCTATGGGGCCCATGTAACTTTCAAGTCGCACACCAATACATCGACATTTTATCAAATAATTGAACTTTTCCCCACAAGATGGCGTATACGTCTTGTTCAATGCTTACGCCTTATTAACCAGTAACATTCTTGATAATAAGTTCAATCACCTCTAGCCTGAAATGCCAATTTTATCGTTCGTTATAATAAAATTTTTCGAAACTGCTGAATTCATTGTCAATCTGCGGTACATTTGTTGATTTGTTACGTTACGTAAATTTTTCTATATAGTCAAGAAAAATGTTCGGTGCCCATAGAGAGTCGATTACTTCGTTGTTTCATTATTTATCTGTGAAATAGAAATCAGCGTGGAAATAAGAGATATACGTAGTCTCAATTGTAACAGAGAGCACGGTTGCCTCGTTATCGATGAAAGAGCCGATCCGAGCAGGCGCGATCGCGATGAAGAAACGGAAGTGAACGTATCTTTGACCTTCTCGCGCGTTGAGTGCCGTAACGTCTGTTACCATCGAAATTAATAGACCGCTCATTATTTGACCTAGTGAATCGAGTAACTGTCCAGTACGAAATACAGCCTTAGTGTCCTTCAAACTGAAAGAATAGATACGCGAGTGATGCACCATTTGCCATGAGGGACGACCTTTCGACGACGATGACGGACTTGGATGACGTTAGGAAACGTTGCTTCCTCGTTAGCTCCACCCTAAATTCGTTGACAGCGACGACGGAAGCAATCGGAAGCATCCGTTCGCGTTTCATCGTTTGCGATTGATGAAACGTTCGTATTTCGAACAGAGGCGGCGTGTACGTAATTGAGATGGATGGGCGATCCTTCGATCATCCTGTGCGCTTCCTCGCGAGCGCAGAATATTATTTATTCTTCAGAAGAATAATCGTGTCACGTCGAACTCTAGCGTCCAGCTTTTTTCGTTCCAGAAGAGAAAGAGAGTGAGGAGATCCTTTGACTCGGTGCCAGGAAAATCCCCCGGTCGGAATAAAATAGCGGTTTCGTACTCGTTATCTCTGGCGGGCGGGTACACCCTCGCCAAGTTTCACCCTCTCGGAATCGCGAGAGGAAGAGAAGAGAAGAGAAGAAGAAGGGGAGGACAACGCGACAACGCGAATCGAGTCGAACGGGGTGAAAATCGCTGGTTCTTCGAGAAACGAGAGCCGCAGCCAGCGCGAAAGTTATAGCTGGAATAGGGTGGAAAGCTCGACGGAGCGTAAGTTTCGTCGAATCTTGACGATAACCGATCCCGAAGGCTGCTCGTCCCCTCGATTTTCGAATATTTGGCCGCGGGCCAAGCTCTTGCTCGTCGGACGAGCAGCAGTCGTGTGCCGAGTTGCGACACCGTGGATACGTATTAATGGACAAACCTCATCAACGATCTGTTAAAGACGCGTTTAACTAGCTGCCAACCGGACCCGAAAGAGGCCAGCTCGCGTCTTAGCCGCCCTTGGCATCTCATAAATCCTCCCGGCAACGAACTCGCCTATACCCTCTCGAGCCTATCGACTGTAATTCTCGAGTGGCACTAGTGGTACACGTTATCACGTGCTTGTATTTTATATTTCATTGCCTGCTTGATTCATCTGTATCAAATATCGATAATCGCACAGTCTTCGGTAGGTTATAGGTTAGAATTATATTATATGTATCTTACATCTTACGTATACGTCTTAACAATATTGTGTTGATTATATTAAATATTATATTATTATATTACATTAAAAATATATAATATATAAAATGTCAATTTGCAGTATTTTTTTTTTTAAGTGGATTTTTATATTATATCTTGGTCATAAGCTATATTAACCATTCTTCTTGTTCATTTTGAACTTTGTTTCATTTGAGAACTAAGCTAGGTTATGTGTAACACATAGTAAAAAGTATAAGTTGTGTATAATAGCCTGAAAAATTTTCTACTTGTATTTTAAATTAAAAGTTTAGTTTAAAAAGTAGCGACTTTTTCGTGATACAGTGTGTTAATTAACATAGTGTTTAGAGGTTATGATTTTATTTCATGGTTACAGTGAGTTATCTTATATCTTACATGATATACATCTTAAAAATAGTATATTAATTATATTAAATATACTATTATATTATATTAGAAATATATAATATGTATAAATGAATTATAAAATGTGTTTTTTTAGTGGATTTTTATATTATATCTTGATCATAAGCCATATTAACCATTCTTCTTGTTCATTTTGAACTTTGTTTCATTTGAGAACTAAGCTAGGTTATGTGTAACACATAGTAAAAAGTATAAGTTGTGTATAATAGCCTGAAAAATTTTCTGCTTGTATTTTAAATTAAAAGTTTAGTTTAAAAAGTAGCGACTTTTTCGTGATACAGTGTGTTAATTAACATAGTGTTTAGAGGTTATGATTTTATTCCATAGTTACAGTGAGTTATCTTATATCTTACATGATATACATCTTAAAAATATTATATTAATTATATTAAATATACTATTATATTATATTAGAAATATATAATATGTATAAATGAATTATAAAATGTCAATTTTCAGTTTTTTTTTTTAGTGGATTTTTATGTTATATCTTGATCATAAGCCATATTAACCATTCTTCTTGTTCGTTTTCATTTGAGAACTAAGCTAGGTTATGTGTAACACATAGTAAAAAGTATAAGTTGTGCAAAATATATCAATAGTTGTGTATAATAGTCTTCAAAATTTTCTGCTTGTATTTTAAATTAAAATTAAAGCAAAATACTTAAAAAGTAGCGACTTTTTCGTGATACAGTGTGTTAATTAACATAGTGTTTAGAGGTTATGGTTACATTTCCATAATGAGATATTAGCAATTATTGACAATTATAAAAAGAACAAGTAAGTTATATATCAGATTTGATGGCCCATCATTCTGAAATTGTGCATAATAGTTAGTAAATATTTTTCTAGAGAATCATGCCAACTGAGTTGAAAGAAAATTCAACAATTTTATGCATAAGATGTTTCTTTCGTTTTGCGAATCTGATGATTATTTTTTTAATTTTCTGCTTGCGACATTATAAATTTATATCTCTTTTCACAAATATACATTGATATATAATTATACATCTATGAATCTATGATCATTTCTTTTAACATTCAAGGTGTAACAATTTTCTTGAAAAAAGTGGCCCATCGCTCGCCGACTTACTCTGCATTCGTCTTGTTTCATCAACAATTCTTCGCACGAAAGACTCGCTCGTTAATACGCTTTGCCGATCATTGACGAAATTCGATCGATTCGCTTAACGAATCCACCGAGTATAAACGCGAATCTGCTTCGAGGAATTCCCGGTGGCTCCGTCGTGTATCTACTTACTTGCTGACACCGCTCTAAGAAACTACGGATTAGTATAGGCGCTCTATCGATTTCGTGTCACCTGAACAGCTAAACTGCTTTCTGTCGCCGATCGGAAGCCATACTCTCTTGCCCCTTCCTCTCAGCATCGCACGACGGTGCGTTCCTCGTGGTTCACGGTCGACGTAGAAGAAAACCGATCGACGAGCCCAGACGATCGAAAAAACGTCTCCGACGATGCGCCGATCGGTACACGCTGAGTCTCTACGCGTGTGCGGCGTGTTCGCGAAGGAAATGGAGAGGCGAGGTCGATATTCGAGGAATCCCTGCGCTTTCAGCTCCTTGCACTTGTGCTCGTGCATTATCTTCCGTTACCTCCGGTTGCATACCGTTATCCATTCCTCGCGTTTTCAACCGTCAGCTGTACCGGTCGGACCGGGCAATTCGCGTGGGTCTCCCAACGATCGAAAGAGAGAGAGAGAGAGAGAGAGACAGAGGCGTGTGCAAACACAAACTGAAACCTCTACTCTTACTTTCGCCCAACGATTTATCGCTGCTTATCGTCGATCGAGTCCGCAGATCGGTGACACGCTGGTTGTTTTTTTTTTCTTTTTTTTTTTTTTTTGTCACGTGACGCGAATCCCTGTCTTTCCACCGGGTATTTTATTCTGTCTTGTTTCTTTTCGTTGCAGAACATGGAGTGAGAGAATCGAGTTTCCTTCAGGAATGAACTCCTGACGACAGGGTGAGAGAGAGAGAGTGAGTGAGTGAGACAGAGAGAGACAGACCGGCTGTCGCCATGATGGAACCACCAGTTACGAGCAAGGTCCTGCGGGTTCCTAACCTAAAAAGAGGTCAGGAAAATGTCAGGATTCAGGACAGGGTGAGTAGAATACACGCAATGTTATTATTTGGCATTAATTCTTTCGTTTCGAAGAACGTGTCTATATATATATATATATATATGACTAAGAAAGTGTGAAGAATGTGTATACACAGAGTATATATCAAAAATCACTTCCTACTGAAATGAAAATTTAGTTTAAAAATCAATAAAATGAACAAAATTTTTTCCCCTTATATTTTGATGTTTTATGAAGAAAAAAAAGTAGAAGAAATTTTTGGCCCACCCTGTAGAACCCTTCGTGCTCGACAATCTTGTACGAAGTACATGTAGTACTATGCTCGAGTAATTTTTCAAAACTCGAATAAACTCGTAGTAAAATTCATATTATCACAACGTTTAGAGACGTTTAGAAAAAATTGCTCCGTATGTCTATATCGTTCTGTGTATGATGTGTTTAGTATATTACAAGTCTAGCGAATGGGTTAACTTTTCAACTGAGGATGGCGAGTTAAGTCGTCATAATTTTGATATAAATTTAAACTCAATATATTATGTATTTTTTTCTTTTTTTGTATTTTCTATGGTATTCTTTTCTGATATTTTTTTTTTCAGTATTCCATTTACTATTTAGTTTTATTTAGTATTCTCGCTGGCACGATATCGTCCGATGTTTCCTCATCTTCATTTCACGCAAAGTGCAAACTGTACTCTTTTTATATTAACTTTGTCACAATTCATTTTTCGTAGACAGAAAGAATGCACTTTTTGATAAAATGCCTCTTCAGTTGAAAGGTCAACAACTTTTTTTTTCTTTTTTTTTCTTTTATCGAGATTTTCTTTCTTCCTTTTGTTTTGTTTCCACGCAGATGCCGCGTTGAAATCGAACGATGTAGAAAATTAATCTCGGCCGTGGTTGCATTAAAGTGGAAAAAGTTCTCTTTGACCGGCCGGCGTGTCTAACGCGTTTGCCTGCTTCGATCGTCAAGCAAAGTAAGACTCGAACGTTAAAGACTTCTCGTTATTGTTAATCGCATTTCCTTACGAGTGCCATCTCGATAGCATAGTAACTGTACCAATGTTAGTGAAATCGACTTGTCGATAATTCGATTTGACGTAACTTCGTAAAAAAATTATCGTGTAACGATGCACTTCGTGGTTTCTACTTTTGGACTCGTTCTTTTCGAAGAAGAGTTAACATCGTGCAGAATCGAGTGAAAAGGTGAGAATTTCTTCTTCGTCGAAAATTATCAAAATTCAAACGCGTGCGAGAACGTTGAAAGACATTTTCTCGCGAGTAAAAATTTATCCCCGCCGTAGTTTTGAATATTGAAGTTCCCTCTTCGCAACTCGTTCCACGATCTTTTTTCCTTCGTTTTCATTGAACTTGTTTCTGGACGACGAAATGTTAGTTCGATTCGATTCTATTGAACGCGATTTCTTGAATTTTTGTCGAAGTCTAACGCAATTATGATATTTAATGTTCGACAAAACGGTGAAAAAAAAAACATCGTGTAATAAGTGTTAAAAGATCATCGTGAAGATTCGTTTCAGTTTTCGAAATTATGATGGATCTAGTTACGAAAACAATTTTTTCATGTCCTTATACACGACTGAATATTTATGATTTCCCTCGTTGTATCACGTACAATCACCTTTAAAACGAAAACATCAAATGACGCCACTTCTAAATATGTTTGAATTTCGACAGTCAGTCCCAGGATGTCGAAATCACTAATTTGAAAAAAAAAAACTAGCCTCGCGATTGTCAAAGGTGGGTGGAGGCTTTACGCTTTAAAATGAGAGCAAAATCCTCGTTGAGATACTTTTGTCATCTCTTTTTGCAAAGCTAATGTTATTACTTACTATACTTATTACATTATATTACCATTATGCTTTAAAATGAGACCAAAATCCTCATTGGGATCCTTTTATGACTTTTTTTTGCAAAGTCATATTACTTACTATACTACTTACTATATTATTTACTATATTTCTTACTACTATATATAATGCTTTAAAATGAAATCAAAATTCTCGTTGAGACCCTTTTTGCAAAGCTATACTACTTACTATATATTACTTACTATTCTTACTATTCTATATTATTCTTACTATCTATATCTTATTCTTACTATTCTATGTTACTTATATATATTACGCTTTAAAATGAGATCAAAATCTTTATTGAGATACTTTTGTGATCTCTTTTTTGCAAAGCTATATCACTTACTATACTTTTACTACTTACTACGTATTTCTTACTATTCTTATTATATTACTCATATTACACTTTAAAATGAGACCAAAATCCTTATTGAGATCCTTTTATGATCTCTTTTTGCAAAGTCATGTTACTTACTATATATATTACTTATTGTTCTTACTATATTACTCATATATATTGCGCTTTAAAATGGGACCAAAATCTTCATTAAGGTCCTTTTGTAATCACTTTTTGCAAAGCTGTACTATTTATTAGATATTACTATTCTTACTATTTATATCTTTTTCTCACTATTCTATGTTACTTATATATATTACGCTTTAAAATGAGATCAAAATCTTCATTGAGATACTTTTGTGATCTCTTTTTTGCAAAGCTATATCACTTACTATACTTTTACTACTTACTACGTATTTCTTACTATTCTTATTATATTACTCACATTACACTTTAAAATGAGACCAAAATCCTTATTGAGATCCTTTTGTGATCTCTTTTTGCAAAGTCATGTTACTTACTATATATATTACTTATTGTTCTTACTATATTACTCATATATATTGCGCTTTAAAATGAAATCAAAATCCTCGTCGAGATCTCTTTTTGTAAAGCTATGTCACTTACTAGACTACTAATATTACTTACTATACTGCTCACAGAAATTAGGGGATATTTCAAAATGAACATGAAGCGATGGAAAATAGAAGCATTTGATTTTGTTTTATTACAACAAAACACAGAACAACTTTCTTTCTTGTTTACCTTTCTGATGTTCTTGTTTAATCAAAAAGAAGAAAAGAAAAAAATGAAATGCTTCCTTTCTTTCATCGCTTTCATATTCATTTTGAAATATACCTTAATTTTTGTGAGCAGTGTGTATATCACTGTATCGCTTATATTACTCTTTAAAATGAGACCAAAATCCCATTTTGGCGATCTGATTTCAAATTGTCGATTCAGATTCATCCGTAGTCATCGGTACAGTTACGCTGTTCACTTGTGAAACGTCGTCGTCGTTTCGACCCATCGAGGAAACACAGAAAGCGGGGCGTGTGCCGCAACGGTCGACTCCTCGACTCCCCGTGCAAGCCAAGACAATACGCGGTGGCAGCAGCCCGTGTCGATTTCTCGATACGCGCCGGATGCGCATTATGCATCCCCGTCGATGCAACACCCCGGACTGACGTCACCGCGAGTCTCCATTTTTTTTCGAGAGGGCTTATCTTAGCCTCGTCTCGTCTCGTCTCGTCTCGTCTCGTCTCGTCTCGTCTCGTTTCGTCTCATCTTGTCTTGTCTTGGTTCGGCTCGGTCGGACTTGACTCTGCTGCGTCGGTATTGCACTGTCGCGCCGCGGTGTGTGTCTCGGCTACGCGCGGACGTGGGGAGTGACGCGCACATTGTCGCGTTTTGCACTTGCAGGTCGCATTCCGTGTCCGGTCGCTTCTCGACGTGGCCGAGTGCCGCTGGATCGGCTGCTCTTTGTTGGAAAATTCACCGCTCGCCTCCGCGCTACTTTCCCTTTCCGCCAGGTTTCCTGCCCGCCGATCGGATTACGCGACGCGTTCGCCTGCGCGCGTTAACTGCCCCCGGTTGTGTAACTGTCACCTCTCGCGTAACACCACCCTCTTGTTTTTTCTTTCTTTCTTTTTCTTTTTCTTTTTTTTTTTTTTTTGTGCATGTATTTTTTCACCTGTGCTTTCGACGTTTCTCACTTTTTGGAAAACACCGTGTCAACGATCAGTTGCTCTTTTATCGATGCATTGAATAACCAATGTACGACACGACGTTCAAAATAAAAACAGAGTAGCCTACGGTTGCTTGTTCGTGAGAAGAATCTTGGCCGTTCGAACAAGTGGTCGTCGATAACAGGACGACCTTCCTTACCTTGCGACCGTGCTTCCGTCGAATCACGACACCAGGCGCCTCCTGTCACTCGAATCGCGTACTATTCTCGCATTTTGTACAAGGTTGATGTCCGAATGAGATCCACGAGTTCGTAAATTATTACATTTCTCCTTTTCAATTTGGTCTCTCTTTTTTTTTTAATTTTTCGATGACTCGAAGTTTGCTTGCCTTTACTCGACGCAATTCTCAAGTTTTTCCCGCGATATTTCGAAATCAGATTATTAATCAAAGAGACCCGGGAAGAGAAAGGGAAATACGAAAAGAAATTAAGAAAATTCTATACGAACTGGTATATTGATCAACCTTTGCTATTCTTGTCCACTACCTCTTATTATCCTTATTAAAAACAGAGTACGAAAAGAAAACTACTGGTGAGCCTCTGTTATCCGAACGGTTGAATAAACGAAGTTCCACCATGCACGGATTTTTCTTGGAAACGTAGATTTTGATTTTGGTTTTAGTGGCGAGGGAAAATCGATGCACGCCCACGTGGCCTCCGAAATCACGTAAACGAAGGCGTGGGTGGGCGGCTGAGAATTATCAAGTTGCATGGTTTAGGTTAGGTTCTCGACATTCTCGACGTGCTTCGTGCTCGAAATTCAAACTGCTCGGGTTTAATTATTCGGTCGATAAGGGCGTTTCTCGAACGGTTCTGCAAAAAATTGGAATGAAATTTACCGCTTATTCATCATAGGCCATTTAGATTTTTCAGTGTTGTTACGAAATGGAATTCCACTTTCGTCGTCATTTCTTCTGGTCAGAGTTCGTAGTTATGAAAGAATCGAAAAAAATTGAAATTAAATTATTTCTATCGTGAACATTAACGTTATAAACTATCGTTTGATTCTTGATGGGTTAAAAATTAAATTGTTATACCCCCTCGATCAAAGTAAATTCCGTAAAACTGTTGAAACGATTTCCATAATTGTTTAACTCTCTGGAAATATATATGGCAGCAACACGGAGAATAAGGCAGTCTCAACACCTTCAAGTACTTAAATACTTATATAGGGTGTCCACTGAAAAACTGAAGGGTTTGAAAAAGTCATAACTCGTTCGTTTTCAATTTTTTTCGTTTTTTTCTTTTTGTAGGTTATGGAGCATCTCTTGAAAAAAAATCTACTAATTATGTTTCCAAATAAAATAATAAAAAATTGAAAAGACGTGTTTGTAGAAGTTATTTTCTTTTTGTAGGTTATGGAGCATCCCTTGAAAAAAAAAATCTACTAATTATATTTCCAAATGAAATAATAAAAAAATTAAAAAGACGTGTTTGTAGAAGTATCAGTGGCCACTCTATATTTGAAATTATTTTATAATATTAAATAAATTTATAATAAAATTATACTTACAATAACTTCTTTAAAAATACTTATATCTGATATTAAATTTATAAATTACTTTGTATCAAGTATTTATGTTAATGGTATTTATTTATATTAAGTTTATTAAATTTGAGTTCCTACACAAACCGTCTTTCTTCGACTCAGTTAAAACACACACACACACACACGCGCCAAAACACGATAAAAATGTCTGTATTTTGGTCAATTACGCGAATAGCATGAAACTTGAGAAAATTGAGTGCTGCAGATTCATTAATCTGAGGGGGGGGGGCAATTCGTTCTTACGGATTCTCGTACACAATATTTTCGTACACCGAATGGAAAACAGGTGCAATTATCGTAACGTAGCGGGACACAGTACCTTTTCCTTTTTTCTTTCTTTCTTTTTCGCGAGACGAAAAAAAAAAAGGCGAACGACTGGCGAAGAAAAGGAGGACTGCGGAAGGTTCGACCCTGGTTTCGAATTGGGGACTCGTTTCCGTCTGACCAAGACCTCGGCAAACTCTCAGTGGTGGTGCAGTTACGGAACAGGTGTACCAGAGCTCGCAGCTGGCGCGGATCGTTGACCTAACCGGCACACTTTACTCAGAAGGCGGACCCTCTGCTTTTACTTTTTCTCGAAAGAGACCAATGTCAGCCATTAACACCGAGAAGCTCTCTCGACGTTTCACGACCCGAGTCGTAGGTCGCGATTCTTTTTTCCATTTCTTTTTTTTTTTTTTTTTTCTCTCTGTCGCGAGAGCCTCTGCGACTTCGAATGATCCATGCGAATTTTGCGAATTTTCGGGTCGATCGAGTCTTCTCTCCTCTCTCTCTGGAATTTAAACCATAATTTTATGAGCTACGTTTGAAGTAGAACGAGGCTCGATGGCCTCGAGGGAAAACCTTTTAGGCTTTATTACATCGGAGGTTAGTGACTAATCAGAGACACACCTTTGTCTGCTGTCACGGCACTTTCGCATCCTTTTTCATTCCCTCCTCGCGTGCCACCCTTTATCATTCGCCTGTGCAGTCGGTTTTCATAAAATTGCTTCTTATCACGCGATCTCTCTCCCATTGTATGACTTTTCAAAAACAGTATTTCTATTCTGTCCCTTTGAAACAATTAAATATATAATTCACGTCGTCCCTTAACAAGCCGTGCTGCAAGCTCATTTATTTACAATTAGATATAACTCGATCACTCGATGAAAAATTTCCAACAGTGTTTTTTTTTTTTTTTAAATCGCAGAACAGAAAACACGTGTGGATTTTTATAATATCGATAAGATTCTATTCGAGTATTTTTGTGTAGAATACAAAAAGAGTTTCGACTATTGGAGACTGTATTTTGACTTTACAAGAAAAATCTTATTATCACTGTTTTATCTTGGCAAATAAATATCGTTTCAGTTTTGCGCTACAATTCATTTGGATGAAAAATTGTCGATACTTTAAACTGTTTATAGCTTTGTTGAAAAAAAAAAAAAAAATCATATAACTATCTACTTGGCCTTGTTTTAAAACGTAAAGTCTCTGTTTTCGTTACCTTGAATTTGTTTTTTTTTTCTTTTTTTCTAAGATATTTTAGTACCATGTAGCAAACAGAAAAGTGTTCTTCTCTTTAAGAAAAAAAAAAAAATCGTAAAGATACTGAAAAATTTCGACCGAATCCATCACCATCCTGAAGGTTAAAGTTTCCCATTTACAGGGACTCCTTAAAACTTGCTGTACGATTTTTTCTTTTTTCATCATTCGAACGAAAATTCAAGAAAACCCCAACATCTCACCTTAATGTTCAAAAGCTCGATGAATGCGAATGATTTGCAAAGAAAAAAAGAAATCGCAAGCTTTAAGGGATCGTTGTGAAAGGAAAATTGCAATTTTCAAATCAAGTTGCGAAAACAGTTTCTTAATGACGTTCTTCCACAGACGTTTGAATTTTTACAATTTTTCGGGAATTAAAGCTTTTCTGACATTCTTTGGAGAAAACAAATTTAATCGAATTTGAATTAGAAGCTTTTACGTTTTGAAATGAAACCAAGTAGTTCGAGGTTAGTCGATTTTAAAGTATAATTTTCATTAGTTTAAATAAAGTGTAATTAGTATAAAAATATAACTAGTTCAAAGTATAAATATTCACAAAGTCTGAAGTATAATCTTCATCATTATGCGGTTCAATTATGGTTCCTTACTGTATATCGTAGTTACCTCTACCCACCGCCATCTTGTTTCACCGCATTTTATTAGAAAACTGCGTAACTGTTGCACGAGAATCTCGGCGAAGTGCCTCTACGTTATACCTGGACGCGTCTTAATTAACAAAGCGAATCGTCAATTTAGCCTAACCGCTCTCTAAACAATTCCCTTTGATTAAAAGTTGAATAAAAGTTTTTCGAAAGCGAGAAAATGAAGCGAGCCCCTCGATCGATAACGAGTCTCCGAAGGGACCAATTTTGCCAACGCGGAAGCGGAAGAGACATTGCTCCCGCACGACGGATGCGAAGATCAGTTCTTGAATTAATTATTTCCAGTCGCGCGCGAGTTCGTTGTCCGATCGTCGACGGATTGTTCCATCTGCAAATGACTTTATTCCAAAAGCTGAATATACAGCGGACTCTGCTGTATGAAACGCCAGTTTCTGCAACGCGAATTCGTATGGCCAAAAACTATTGACTATCGATCATTTTGCACAGTTGCAACGCGCTGTATAATAAAATGCATATAAGAATTTTGCCGAATTTGAAAATTCATTAAATTTGCCTTGATCGAACATTTTTCAATTACAATTAATAAATAATAAATTTGTCTAGTTATTTATCTTCTACAAAATGGAAAAGGAAATTTCTATAAAATGAAAATTAATTAAGTGATACGTTTAATGATAGTAAAATAAACAAGATTTCGTTGCACACATCAGTGATATGTGTGTATGTGTGTGTTTCCTTTTTAAATTAAATGCATATATATATATATATATATATGCATGCTTATTTATTTAAAAAAGAAAAAACTATTTTTTCGTATTTGACAAAAAAATAAAGTAGTAACGATAGTCATTTCAAACGTGTTACAGTTATTCGTGGAAGATTTTCGTACAGCATGATAATGCGAACTCATAACCGCGCCATACGGGAGTACAATAATCCCCACTTGAGCAGTTGGAACTGAAAGTACACATAGGGATAAGCAATGTCATTTTTCAACACTGTAAAAAGATTTTATGTTATTTAAATTATTATTTTTTTTAAATTATTGTCACTAGGTGGCAGTGTTTATTAAATTTGAAACAAAAATGACATTACTCACCCCCCTGATACTTCTTTCGATCGACGAGGCGTGAAATTTTCGTGGGAAACGCCAATCGACTGACGCGCCACCGATAAACTGCGTCAATTGTTTCAAACACTCGTCACGTGACCAACAAGCGCCCAGCCGCCCTCACGTATTTCTCTATGTTAATCTCGACGAATTTGTCGAATTGCGACCATCGACGAGCAGCTCGATTACATCATTCGATCAAGTAACTCGGTGTCGTTACTTATTTGCATTCACGTTGCTTCACATCACGATGCTTTCAACGATTGATAGAAGAACACCCACATTTGACACTTTCTTCCAAGATGAAAGATAGATGGTGTTCTTCTTTCGCGTTTCTCTCCGCCCTCTGTCGAAGTTTCACATAAATATACAGGGTGATTCAAGTAACTCACACACTCGGAATAAGTTTTTTTTTCTAAAGTCATATTTATTTATTTATTTATTTTTTTAATTGAGATATATCTCCTTAACTATTGCAATTTAATATCCTTTCGATTCACGACGAAAGAAAATACACGATCCATGGTTAAAAAAAAAGAATAATGATAAAGA
Source organism: Tetragonula carbonaria (assembly GCA_032399595.1). Classification (NCBI taxonomy): domain Eukaryota; kingdom Metazoa; phylum Arthropoda; class Insecta; order Hymenoptera; family Apidae; genus Tetragonula; species Tetragonula carbonaria. The sequence continues at coordinate 17,132,361 of JAUCRC010000006.1, forward strand.
TGATCTTGAAAATTTTGACAAACGCAAGGAATTGAAACGCCATGTTTTGCTTTCGTATTAAAAAACAGTATTAAACAACATTTTTTTCATTAGACAGTTTTCATGTGCAAGCTACGCGAATCACCCTATATATATCGTGCTCGATTAACAGAAGGAATTTGATTTCAACGCTAATTTTCAGCCGATAATCCGGCGGCTGGATCGTCCAGAAATTACAGATTCGCTTTCGCACGCCGAGAGAGAAGATTTTTTTTCGGGCATGCATATTCAGCGTTCCGGTTTTCGTTTCGCGATCCGCTGGCTGCGTTTCAATCTGAAGCAACGATCTCGCTTTCGGTGTTTTACTTTCTTCCTTTGAATTCGAGGCCGAATTGCACTCGTGGTGATTCCCGCGTCTCGTCTCGACGCTGGTTTTTTCGACGCCAGCGATTTGCGTTTCGCCGCGTTGCGAGAGAATTTTCGAAGCTCGCGGAGGTGGACAGATTGCGAAAGGTTGATGAAAACGATTCGTACCGAACGTGGGTGGAAATTTTCGTGTTTCGACGTCTTCAACGAGCGAGGACAAGTGGCCCACGTAGGATCCTAGCGTAAACAGAATCGTGAAGGTTCTTTCGCGGGGAAAGATATTTTATCGGAAAGATATTTTATAGGATATGATAACTTGAAACAGTTGAAAGAACGTAGGCATAGACAGCCTTCTTGTGACACGGTGAATAGAATTTCTGCAAAATTGTGCGTTGTGCTATGCGAAACTGGGGGCCAAAAAGAAGAAGGTTCTTTACATTCCAAGAACTATTAAAACCAGTTCGATTTTTTCAAGTTTACTTTTATTAGAAATATCAGTGCGTGTATAACACAAAAGGAGAAATATATATATATATATATATATAAACTATTTTCATTTAATAATTCTTTTCTTCATCGTTGATCAATTTCGAAAACTTCACTATAGCAGCTGTATTGATAAATGATCCTCTAAACAATTCTCCGTTGAAAAGTAAAAAAATTATTGATCAATTAACTTCAACTTCAATAGAAAACATAAAAAGAGACGGTCTATTTAAGCGAGGTCGTCTGAATATCTTTTCAAATTGTACGCGATGATGCGAAAAATATTTTTTACCATTCGAAAGGCCAATTTTAACTGGTAAGTGTAATTGGTTCAGATATGTAAAGATCATGACCTTGAAATGACACTGACGTCCAGAAATTTAAGTTTTACACATGAGTTTATCTCTTGGCCAAGACGTGACACTCGAGAAACCTAACCTAAAAGGTATCCGTAACGTAAGAAATCACATTTTTTTTTGAAAAACATAAAAATTACTACAAACAAATGCACGATGATTTTAGCATGATGTAAAGGCCAACACACATGGTAAAATCTCTTGAGTTTCGATGAAATTTAACAGTAGAAACTACCGAGGTGATAGAAATGACTGATTCATGATTTTTTAGGTTTTTTAGATGTATCATAAATGTAAAGCAGTATTATATTATAAATGCAAAACAATATTTTTAGAGATTCGAATGATTTTTTTTTTTTATAAAATACAAGTAAAAGCTTGTGTATTCTATTCTATCTTATAGTTTCTCTATTTCTTTCGCTTTAATATCTCTGATAAGAATTCTATGCTTTAGCCCGATGGTGGTTAAGTCTAGTTTCAACATGGCGGTTAAGTATAGTTTCAAGATGGCGGTTAAGTCTAGTTTCAACATGGCGGCCATGCCCCGCAGTTATTAATGGTGAATTTGTTTGCATTTCTTTGAATGAAAATTTAACTTTCTAATTCTCTTTTCTTTTATGGATGTCGTGTTCTTTGGAACATGAACTTGCAGCCAACAGCTTGCTTAGATGTTGAAGTTAATGGTTTTTCAGGCTTTCTCCGCGTAAAAAATTCACTTTTTCTTTTTCTTTTTTAATAATAATAATTATTGTTACGCGTCACAAGGTTAGGGCATCGGAATGGCCAGAAAAAGATTGAGAACCACTCCTTAATCAAGAATGCACCTTATTACTTTCCTCATTACGTACTTTATTTTACCTCGTTCCACAACTTCGAACTTTCAGGAAGCTTGTAAAATTCTTGAAATTGATTCTTTCTGGGCCAAGTGGCCCCACTGCGATTTCCTCCTGATATTGGCTCTCCTCTCGCGAGAGAACACAGAGACTGAGAGAATCGATTCTTCGTGTCGGAATGTCAAAATTGGGGAAAAATAGTGCGGCAGATTGAAAGAACCGGGAGAGAGACAGACAGAGAGGGAGAGAGAGAATCGGAGGTGCATTCGTCGACGCGAGTACAGACGAGTTGCAGGTAGATATAAGTAGGCACTTACGTTACCGTCGCGAGTCGAAAGAGTGGGGATGTGTGTTTGTCGGTCGCGGAGTAGTAGAACTGGAGGAGAACACTACTCTTCAGTTCGGAATCGGACGTCCTACGTTGCTCTTCTTCCCTCGAACCGGTCGTCGTTCGTCTTTTTTTCTTCTTTCCTTCTTTCCTTCTTCGCGACCTTCTGCTCGTTAACGATCCTCGGTGCTAGCAATTACGCACCTTGTTATTAAACCGAGTCACACGAAGTTACATAATTAATTAACGCGTTCGCCGTTCGGCGTAATTAAAGCAGTGTGCTCTTACAGTGATCGGTTAACCGTGTGATCTCGATGTGTGGCGTACAGTGATCGAGAAAATCCCCGTTTTCGTCGAGAATCGCTAGTTGAACGCAGCCGGTTTGCCTGAAAAAGGTAGAAGATGCGGATCCTTGACCTCGGAGTGTCAAAGTCTCAGTGTTTTAGCCTCGCCTTCTTCCTCGAAGAACTAAGGCGAAGAAACTTGCAGAACGGAACGAAGATCGAGGAGACGAGCTTTTGATCGCTCGAATTTGAAAACTCGATAAAACGAAAGTCGAACCGAGGTACAGGGCGGAGGAAAGGGCGGGCAATTTTGATGTTGCATCGCGTGGTCTGCTGGCTACTCGACGAGGAAATAGAGACTCGTCGCGGGGAAACGGCCGGAGATGATGCGAGGAGCCAAGGACACGAGACGGTGACCGAGAGAAACGACGACGAGGAGGACGGCTCGCGAGTACATCGACGAGAAAAATGGCTTCGAGAGACAGTTCGCTGCTCATACGAGACAAGGAGAGCATTCCAGCCTACAACGTACGTATACACACCTAAGCGATTGTCTTTTTCTCGCTGTTGCGCGAGCTTTCTATCCAGAAAGACGAAGAGCAGCGCTTCTGGCGCGAATATAATACGAGAGAACGTTGATAGTTGAAAGGAAGCACAGTCTCTACCTCTAAAAATCTCTCGAAACGAACGTGAAAATTCGTCGTCGCTGTCAGCGATGTTATCGATTCGACTGAATTATTAACGACCGTGGCATTGAAAGCTTGCAAACCGGTGTTGCGATGTGTCGTTGCGTCACACGCCGAACGAGCCGCATTTTAATCGAAACATCGCGAGATTACGTAAATACGAGACAGAGACGTGCACCTTGCGGGAGACGACTGAAAAAAAAGGGAACGACTCGTCTCGCGCTTACGAGCGTGTTCCAGATGAGAATCTGGACGGCGTTTCTCTGAAAAAAAAAAAAAGAAATACTCCCTCTGTCTGAAAATGTGATATACGTTTCAATATGATTTTTCTCGTCCGAAAATATGGTATACATTTGCGAGAAAAATCAAATGAAACTAAAATTAAATGTAAAAGAAATGTTAAGTTCGTTGTATTATCACGATATAACTAAATACAAATAACTTTAGCGTAATCGAAATTTCGTTAAAGCGAGATTTAGCCGCTGTTGAACGCTTCTTCTGGACATGTATACTTTTCAGCTAATCGACCCTCACGACCGAAGTTTTACCTTATTTATATGAGGTGTTTTACAGGAATTTCCCCCTCCTGTCGACATAATTGATTCCACGACACGTTTGTAATGTTTGTAAAAACGTTATCAAGAGTGTTTCTTTCTAATTTATTAAATGCATCTTGAACACGTTCGATCAATTCGTCAATTGTGTTTGGCGAAGCTTCATTCGTATACTGTAATAGCTGTTGCAAGATACTATGACGTTGTTCATTGGTCAATTGCTTCGATTTGGCATCTCTTCTTTGTAAATTCACGTTGTTTTGAGTGAAAATTTTGAAATCACAGCGGTGACTATTTTATTTCTTTTAAAAAAAGCTAATTTTTGGTCTTTCAAATTCCATCTTAACTCTTAAAAGCAACGCCTGTCAGATATATTAGGTTATTTAGCTATCAATGCAAACAATACCAATATAATGAGTATTGCCATAATACTGTAACAGAGTAAAAGTTTCTTCTCATCTACTTTCCTTGATGAAACGTCAAAGTGTGAGAAAAAAATTTCTAAAAACCAATATTTTCATAGTAGTTGAAAATAATTTTATATCATTGAAATTACAATTCGATATTTTGCTTAAACTATTTAAATATAATGAATTAAAGAATAATAAATTTGCAGGAATTAAATGTAAAATTAATCTTAAATAATTTATTATTTTGCAGTTGTAGATTTTAAAATTTATATAAATTTCTCCACGATAAATAAATCTAAATGATATAATAAGCAATAAATTGTTAAAAAAATAAATAAGTATTTAAATCAGTAGGTTAATCTTATTAATAAAATAATTTCTCTAATTAAATTTAAGGAGAAAGGTGATCTTTATTGGTTTTTTAGTTAAATTTAAAATTACGGGTTTATTTTAATAATATTGCCTACTTATTCTAGTAGAACGGCAGTACGACAGAATTTAAAAGTCCTGTTTCGTACAATTTGATCGTCATCCGGGCGTCTCGATTGTCTGCAAAGACGCTTCAAGTCCCAAATCCGCGAACATCAAAGCAGCTCCAAATATGCACTTTTATTGGACGTTTGATAGTTCTCTGGACAATTGGATTCCCGTGGACAGAGCAGGCTCGTTCGACAGAGAAGAGCATTCGTCTGTGAAGACGATATTACTCCAATCGCGACTGGCATTTTCATAGGCTCACGATTTTCCGATTTACTTCCTTGAAAACAACGATTTTGACAATAATCGTTAGCGGTGAAGTTTGGACGTTTTATTAATTAAGCGCGTATATTTAGGTATTTTAGGTATACTGTCGAACTGTGCAAAATTTTTTACAAAAAAAAAAAAAGAAAAAATATTTTCTTCCAGAAAAATGGCGTCCACGCTGTTCTTACTGAACACGGTGTACGTTCGCAAACCTAACCTAAACCTTGAATAATTGCTAAATAAATTATCACCCGTGAATTCTGTTATTCCGTATCGTTGCTCCTTTATTTTAACACTTTTTCGGCGGGCGGGACGCAATGTCGCTTACGTCACTATATACCCAGAACCTAAAGAGATTATGTTCACTCAAAGTACGAAAAAAACGAATTCTGTCGCTGATTCCAAATACAGTTCTTTCCGTTCTAAAGAAATCGTTCATTTCGAATTCATACGTTATAACTGTGAAGTTAGTTTCGTTTCTTTTAACTAGTAATATCCATGTTACTATATACCCAGAACCTAAGAGGTTATGTTCACTCAAAGTACGAAAAAAACGAATTCTGTCGCTGATTCCAAATACAGTTCTTTCCGTTCTAAAGAAATCGTTCATTTCGAGTTCATACGTTATAACTGTGAAGTTAGTTTCGTTTCTTTTAACTAGTAATATCCATGTTACTATATACCCAGAACCTAAGAGGTTATGTTCACTCAAAGTACGAAAAAAACGAATTCTGTCGCTAATTCCAAATACAGTTCTTTCCGTTCTAAAGAAATCGTTCATTTCGAGTTCATATGTTATAACTGTGAAGCTAGTTTCGTTTCTTTTAACTAGTAATATCGCTACGTTACTATATACCCAGAACCTAAGAGGTTATGTTTACTCAAAGTACGAAAGAAACGAATTCTGTCGCTAATTCCAAATACAGTTCTTTCCGTTCTAAAGAAATCGTTCATTTCGAATTCATACGTTATAACTGTGAAGTTAGTTTCGTCCAAAGTAAGTCGTTTTCTTCGGCTGGTATTTAAAAATCGTCCGATTTTAAAAATGGCGCGACAGTGATGTTACTGTAAGATTTCCAAAATCGTCAAAATTAATAGTACCATGCGTTTAATTTTCAAGATCAATGATACTTGGGAATTTTCAAAATTAACGATACTCGTGAAAGAGTAGGATTATTTTAAACGTAATTATCTATACGTCGATAGTTTTTGACAACAAATGTACCGTCAGAATAAATTCCTAGCCAAATCCTATCCCGTTGGAAAAGTATATTTAAGATACCGATTTAAGCTTCTTACTTAATTCGGCGAGGATGTGGCAGTGTGGCAGTTCGCAAGTGAAAGAACGAGCATAACGGCCGAGAATGACGAGCGTTTGTTCGTGGCGTTCCACTTAACTACGACCGCTCGCTAATCTGGGAAACGTGCAGTGCCACCGGTTCGATTGATAAGGAAAGACCGGTTTCGAGGTATAAACGCGCACCGTGTATACGTGCTCACTTACAGCCAGTCTCGCAAGAGCGTGCTGGCGATATCTGTGAAAAGATTGATACATGGGATGTCTCGCGGCTGGCAGGCGATTCCACATGCAAAAATCTGTCGATAAGAAAGGACAGACAACTTGAGAATCAAACAGAGAGAATCGAGTTTAAACATTTATCAATCTTGATACTTGGTCTCATTTTCTGTCTTCACGTCGCACATACCCTTTTTACAGAAATTCGTCGATGCATGATCGTTACCATCGTTAACAATCTGTTTAACGTTATTCGCATTCTCGTTCGTTAGCTGCTCGATCATCGATCAATTCTAGATTTTTGAGCTCCCGTTCGTGATGTTGTCCCGCTTGCCACGGTTTCTCTCTATATATACAGCGAAGCGATATTGTACGATAAGAAATTATTGTAATAAAAAATCTTTCTTAATTTATCGCAATTGGAAAAAATACCGACTGCAGGTATAACTGTTGATCTCTTAAAAATTTAGATTACAGGTTAGGTTTTAGGTTAGACTTTTAGTTAAGTTAAGTTATGTTAGTATTCTAATTACATTAGGTTTTCGGTTAGATTTTTAGTTAGGTTAGGTTAGAATTTTAATTAGGTTAGCTTAGAATTCTGATTAGGTTAGGTTTCAGGTTAGAGTTTCAGTTAATTAATTCGGTTAGGTTAGAATTCTGATTAGGTTAAGTTATAGGTTAGATTTTCAGTTAATTAATTAATTAGGTTAGGTTAGAATTCTGATGAGGTTAGGTTTCAGGTTAGAGTTTCAGTTAATTAATTCGGTTAGGTTAGAATTCTGATTAGGTTAAGTTATAGGTTAGATTTTCAGTTAATTAATTAATTAGGTTAGGTTAGAATTCTGATGAGGTTAGATTTTAGGTTAGACTTTTAGTTAAGTTAGGTTATGTTAGAATTCTAATTACATTAGGTTTTCGGTTAGATTTTTAGTTAAGTTAGGTTAGGTTAGAATTTTAATTAGGTTAGCTTAGAATTCTGATTAGGTTAGGTTTCAGGTTAGAGTTTCAGTTGATTAATTCGGTTAGGTTAGAATTCTGATTAGGTTAAGTTATAGGTTAGATTTTCAGTTAATTAATTAATTAATTAGGTTAGGTTAGAATTCTGACGAGGTTAGGTTTTAGGTTAGACTTTTATATAACTTGGGTTAGGTTAGAATTTCAATTAGATTAAGTTAGAATTCTAACTAGGTTAGGTTCTAGGTTACTTCGACGAATTGAAGTTTGTTTAAAAAAGAAACGTTCCAAGCCATTGTCAAGATGTCAGAAAATTCACAACGGATCGACGGACTTGGAAAATGATTCGATCGACGTGTACGTTTTAGCAACAGGGTTAATCGTTTATCTCGCGTTTATCCAACAACTGTTCGAAATAGAGGCACGAGCATCATCGCGTCATTGATTCGTCGGTGTTTCCATCAGGTCCACGCCGATCGGCCTTTCAATCGATTCGGATATTTCCTCACGTTACGCTGCTATGTCGGCTGTTTTTCATCCGACGAGTAGAGAAGAGGAAGCAAAAGTCAACGTTGGTACGCCTACAGCGATAAAACAGCATTGCACGCTGCTGCAATCACCTGCCTTCTTTCTACTGTCAGTTTACCGACGCACGAACGAGACACTCAGACGTCTTTGAGGCCGACTTTGCACCTGTTCAAAGGTGGACACCTCTTTCCTTCGTATCGTGCCGCGAACGCGTTCTAAACTGGCATCGCGTTCTAAAACGTCATTCAACCACCGGTTAAACCATTAGCATCAGCCTTCTAACAGCCAGTTCAGAGACGTACATTTCCGACGATTGAACCGAGTAACCCGACCTCGCGGTAAACAATGGACGATTATAGATTCTAATTGCGACATCCATTTGACGTTCTTTAGCGGAATTATTTAGCGTAGTTACCGTACGCGACGAGCCGAACGATTGCAGAAAGCAATTTAGGAAAATTTGTGGAAGACGCGCTAAGTGTAGAGTAAGTTGGGAAGTGATGGCCTTGGATATTTAAAAAAAGACAAAAATTAATTACTTCTGAAGTATAATTGATATAATAGATGCATAGGAATTTGTAATGTTACCAGAAAATCATCATAGCTCTCTTTCAAAAAAAGTGCAGTATTTTGAGTTCAATTTCTAATTTATCATTCAACTGTAGGCCTGGTGTCATCTATATTAAATATGGTTCTCGTAACGTATGTTTGCTCGAAACAGTTGGAAACACAAGCCAACTTTTATCCTGTTCGTACTCTGGCACCGAGACAAAGAAACCGAGCCTTCTGATTTTCGGTATCACTGAGATCTGGATGGCGTTGAAAACATATTTAGCCCAATCGTATACAGTTAATCCCTTTCCCTTGTCAAACTTATGATTCGTCACCAAGTTTTCAGCCAAATTAAATGCCATGGATTTTATGCATGGATACGGATTTTAAATATTTTCTCATTTTACTACTCTAGCAATCTAGAAGGTGGTCTTAAAATTTTGCTGAAATCTCTGGATGCCTATTTTACCATTTTGTACTACCTCTACGAGATCCAACGATCCTTCGTTTGTCCATAATTCTCTATTGTTAGATTTTTTTATATTTTTTATATTTGGTTGGTATAATTCCGTAGAAATAATTATTACGCGCAATTTCACGATAGACTATCATCTAACCCATAACCGATAATCTGCAAGTAACTCACTTGTTTTTTTAATAATTATACGACAATATCTCGTTATGGAAACCTAACCTAAACCATAACCTCTAAACATTGTGTTCCGAAAAAGTCGTTACTTTCTAAATGTTAGTAAATTATAATTTAAACTGTAAGCAGACTGCTCAATTATATACATTATACATAATTCATATTTTCATCATGTATTTGTGTTATGTATTATACATAACCAATCTTTTACCTGAATAAAACGAAATGAAATGAAATTATACAGCCAGGCACGTTCTTTAATCATTTTCCTTTTATAACGGACGAAATGAGATAAAAATTATATAGAACAGAGTAAAACAGACGAGAATAAATCGTCAAATCGACGACATTTTCTCTTAGTTACAATCCAAGTGTCTCACGAACCACCATTTTTTTTCCCCTATCCAGTAGAAATCGCGCTCTGTCGGACCGGTTAACGACCGATTTAACTGGTTCTGTTCGACTCGGTGCGACTAGTTCCTCGACTAGTTCATCGAAGATTCTGTACGAACAGAAAACATCGGCGACCATCGACGCGTAATTCGAGTTTGCACGCGTCGTATTTTTTCGTCATTAGCATTCGAATAAATAGCAATCTGTATGACGCGATAAATCGAAAATGGTTATCGTGAATTTCCCTGTTTGGCCTTCAGTTAGTGCATTCACGGCCGATAATGTAGTGCTACGTAGTTTTTAAAGTCATCTTTAACACGTTCCGTGCCGAGCCGTTTTTGCTCGACTTTTCATTCAGACCATTTGATGTTTTGACTAAAGATCAGAATGGGCTTTGACGGAAGAATGATCATTACACGATCAATGCATAAGTAATTAGCTTGTATAGAATAGTTATCACATCGTGTACCACCGGTGGTACACGCGGCCTGAATGAAAAGTTTAACGTGTACCATCGGTGGTACACGTGGTTAACTGAACGCCGGTAACGTAGTTCTCATTTTAAAATTTGTTAACTTTGTATACCGGCAACGTGGTCCTACGTCGTTTCAAAATTGGCAACCCTGCTAGCCGCGAGGCTTACACATCACACAAGATGGCCGAATACAATTATCATTTGTCTAATAAATATATGAACATTCATAATATTGCATTTGTCCAAACTATAACATATATAGTTGAATGTAGTTAATACGACAGTATCAAGTTTGCCAAAGTGACCGTAATGAACACTCGTACGGTAAGAAATTGATCGTTCATTGCCCGTTTCTTTTTTTTTTTTTATCAAAATTATCAGCACCTTCGTTTAAAATTTTTATCACGTCATTTTCTTCGCACGTCGGCTCAAAGGAAACCCTTACTTGTGGAAGAAGGAGACAATTTTGCGAGCAACGTTTCAAACGCGGATGCGTTTTTCGATTGTGAGTTGGAGTGATCCGAGTCCAATAACGATAGTGATGCAGGCAGCGATGCTCCGGTGCAATTCAAACGAAGGGAGATCAGAATAATAAGAAGCGGCTGAGAAGAGATAAACCTGGCAAGATATTTCTTACATTCTCACGCGTATGATAAACAGCAGATTTTTGCTGAGATACTCAGCTACACACTTTTGGAAATTCTACGCCAAATAGCGTTGCAGCCAAACGTCGTCTCGCCCTACAATCGGCCGCCGGGTCGCGAGTTTGTTGACAACGTTCGTGCGCCGTTGTCTCGCTCGCAGGCTTATTATTATTCTTTGCCGATGCGGTGTAACTGTACCAGGGTGTGGCTTACACGCGGCGACGAGACTCGCCGGGACGAATACGGGGAAAACGGTGTTGCACGAAACTCGTAATGGCTCGTTTGATCGATCTCCTATGGTAACCATTTACATGCACGTGTAGCGAGTAAGTACGTGCGTGCATGCAAGTTGGTTCCAGCGATTCCGCCACCTTTAGCCATTTCATTCTTTTAGTCTCCATTTCCGTTGTACGCTCCGGTACAAAAAAAATAGCATACTTTGTATCGTAAAGTAAAAGAAAAGAAAAAGATTACTTAAAATACAATGGTTAATACAATAGTCAGCTGTAAAATAAAAAAAAAAATATTTAAAATATACTTAAAATGGTAATACAATAGCTGTGATTGTCTTGCGATTGGGACTTGTTGAGTACCATTGACAAGTCGCAATTTCTTAAAGATATACAAATGAAATTTATGCTTGATAAAAAAGAATTCTCCATGGGCTGAGGTGTCTTTTTCATAACTATGGAAAAATTCATGTGAAATCGACAATAGATAAACACAGATTAGACAATGAATTCAGTTTCAACGATTTTGCTTTTGTAACGTTTGCACTTTTGTACGAAAGATTAGGTATGGAATTCCATGGAATAGTTTGTGCTTGGTATTGAACATGGATACACGTTGCATTACGAACATTTTTTATTTTTGAAACCTTTTTGCACCCTGGCTCTTTGCAACGCTCTCTCCTTTTGCCCTAAATAATTAGTCAACGTGTCAGTTTCATCTTTTTCTGGTAACCTAACCTAAATAAACCTGGAAGTAAACCTAACCTTTTCTCTCTTAATTGTTTATCTACAGTAGTTAAAGTAGGGCATCCTCTTTTTTTACTGATTCCTTTTTTCTAAACTCGCGCCGAAAAATTAATAATTTTCACAATGTGATGCTGCCTTTTTGTGTTTGTTTCTAAAGATCAACTCACTCGTTAGCGAGCCGCGTCTTTGAGAGATGGTTAACAAATACAAAGATTAACGCAAATACAAAGGAGGTTAGCTTTCATCCGCCGAAAATCTTCCGTTTCTCGATTCCTCTCCAGCTGTATTCTTGCTTCGTCGATATCGCGCGTTGATCGCGCGCATTTATCGGCAGATTTATCGGCCGGGACGTTGCTAAGGAAGGCGGTTCAGCCGGTGCCTAGTACCGTTTCGCGGTTGCTCCGTTGGCAAAGGGCGTGCGAACACTGTGTACACGTAAATTTTTTTACTACGAGAGCAGAGAGAGGTGCACGTTGCCACGTGGTACGTACGATTTCGTTCGGTGTATTGGCGGTGGCGGAATATTGAAAACTTCCGACGTTTCTCGAACCGATTTTTCGTCCACTAAATTTCGAATCGTATCTTCGTCCATCTCAAATGGACGTTCGGAACGAATTCATGAGATGACTTGATACTTCTCCGTAAAAACATCGCATATTTTTCACGCCTTTGACGACACTTTTTCTCGACTCTACGAATTTCGACTGGATTTCGTCAATTTTGGTGTTTAACGCGTTGGCGTTTCTGTCGTTCCTCGCGAGTGTGATTTTTACTAAAAATACTGAAAATCGTAGTTTTTTTGCTCGATGGTGTAATACGTGACACGATTTCGCTCGCAGCTAAATCACAATGACGAGCAAAACTGAACATATATATAGATTTTTAACATTAATGAAATTTCATCGAGTTTTATTTAGGATACGAAAGCAGAAAAATACGTACTGTTTTGCTAGATGTTTCGACTTTTCAGAAAAGATTTTGTGACCTTGTTACTTATGCGTTTGATGTAAAAATATTTTTGGAAAAAACGAACTTGAGACTGTTGAAGTAGAATCTTTGCGCTTTGAAACGAGATCAAGTAGATTCTTATGTACGGATTTTCTTTTACGAAGTTACGACAGTTCAGAGTATCGGCAATTTTTCCTCGTTTATATGCTCCTTACTATATTTATCGTTAGTCGCGATTAACTACGTCCTTGAATAACATCGGTCGCGAGTTACGTTTTGCGTATGCGGAGGCATTATCCCTGCCACCGTGCAAAATTACGCTTGCCGAGTCACGCGTCATCGTGCAAAACGTTTCTCGAATATCCCATTCCGAGTGTCGTTCACTGGTTATAAATTTTACACTGTTCCCTTCTGATTTCCACCGGTTCTACTCTGTAAAACAAATGAAACCGATCAACGGAGAATCATCCGAAAAAATCCCTGTTCGAAGTTTGCTCTTTCCGAGTTACGATCGATCGACAAATCGAAGCTAGAAATCGCGTCGAGATTAAAAATTGTCTCGGGTGGAAAGACTCTTGAGGAGGGCGAGAGTCCACAAAAGCCCACGAAAATCTACAAAAGCTCACGAAGGTCCACGAGCCCATGAGAGCCCACGAAAGTCTAGGAAACCTTACGGAGGCTCACGAAGGCCCACGAGAGTCCACAAGAGTTCACAAGAACCATAAGAGTCCACGAAAGTCCACGAGACTCCCCGAAGGTTCACCAAAGCTCATCAGGGTCCACGAGAGCCCATAAAAGCCCACGAAGGCTAACGAAGAAGTCCATAAGAGCCATGAGAGTCCACGAAAGCTCATCAGGGTCCACGAGAGCCCATAGGGGCCCACGAAGGTCCACAAGAGTTCACGAGAACCATAAGAGTCCACGAAAATTCATCAGGGTCCACGTGATCCCATAAGAGTCCACGAAGGCTAACGAAGGAGAGTCCATAAGAGCCATGAGAGTCCACGAAAGCTCATCAGGGTCCACGAGAGCCCATAGGGGCCCACGAAGGTCCACAAGAGTTCACGAGAACCATAAGAGTCCACGAAAATTCATCAGGGTCCACGTGATCCCATAAGAGTCCACGAAGGCTAACGAAGGAGAGTCCATAATAGCCATGAGAGTCCACGAAAGTTCATCAGGGTCCACGAGAGCCCATAAAGGCCCACGAAGGTCTACAAAAATCCACGAAGGCTCACGAAGATCCACGAGGGTCTTATCGACGTTGCCTACCCTTGAAAACGATCGCGCGAGCGTCTGTCGGCTCTTTTCATCGAGTCGCGGTGTTACGTAAGGCTTCCTATTATGCGAAGGAGACCTTGCCTTCCGACGCTCGCCGATTACGTCACCGTGGCACGGTGTACCGCGATGCAACGACCATCGCCGCGCCGCTTCTAGCATGCGACACACTCGCCGTTAGTCTTGAAGATTACGTCCGGGAGCTTGTGCCTCTGCACTTTTCTTCTCTTCTCTTTTCTCGGCCTGAGAAACCCGCCAGATGCAGTTTCCAGTCCAGCCTGACAGTTTCGTCGATTCGAAAGAAATTTCGTGGGAACGCGAAACATGCTGCTGAGCCGCGTAAGACGCGTTTCTCTCCTCTTTATCATTGACTAAACGTGAAGTGAAATTGCAATGAGGAAGGAAAGAAGACAAATAGTGGTCGGTGACAACAATGAGGATACGAGCATATCGGTGTTCGATAACGATTCTTTGAAAAAAAGATGCTGGACAGACGGGGCTCGATCGGTTTAGCTCCTTTTTCGAAACGAAATCGCTCGTGTCTTCTTTCCATGTGACTTGCACGCACGTCCCCTTCGTTCAGGTCGGCTCTCGATTAGCCTAAACCCAATTTTCTTGCCAACCGGACGTTTTCTTTCCGGATCAGCGAGTTCCGGAGCGTTTCGCTCCGTTCATTTCCTCGACAAAACGTCGAGCGAAATTTTGACCAATTAAGCGCCCGGATTCCCGAAACTTTCGAAGTCAACGTGGCTCGCGACGGATTTTTTGTGAAGTGAAGTTTTCGAGAAATTTGTAAAATTGTTGTGTGACCGGATGAGAGGAAGTCGTCGATGTATATTTAATCCCATTCTATTCTAAAATATATGGGGGTCACAAGGATTGAGGCATCAGGATTTTAGAGATGTTCAAAGAAAGCTTGAGAACCACTGTTGTTCTGCTCTTTAAAGCGATTCGTTTTATAATTTTTTTTCCAACGAAGTTGCAACTGCAATTCATCGAGTCGAATAACAATTCTTTCATCGTTGTTACTCGTTCAGTTATGCCGAGAAATACGAACGGAACGTGAAACGCGAACGCGTGGCGATGCCGATGGCGTTCGAGTGGGCGAGACAGCCTTTGCCCAGAAACGACGACGATCGTTGGGTCGAGCTGTTTTATTCCCCGTCCTTGCGTGGAGCGTTCGCGATGCAACGGGCCGTTTTGCAACGGACTCTCTTGTGCCAACCTACATTCGAACGTACGAAGCCTAAGCGCAAACACAGGAAATCCACACTGAGAGGAGGAGAGGATCGGCTCTCCCGGCACGCGGATCTCGCATGGCCATTCGCCACCACGGTAAAATTAACGACGCGAATCTCCGCGGCGAGTTTCCCTTTCGTTCGAGCGTGTTTTACGAGATCTCTTTGCCGAGATGCCGGGGCGGGCAGACGCATCTCCGAGAAAGGAGGGAGGGACAAGGCGATGAAAAGACGCTCGTAAGAGGGAACGCGCAAAAAGTTAACCCCTTGCGCTGGCAGCTGGTTTGCGGACCATAACGAGTGACCAAACCGTGTACAATAATTCGTCGTTTTCTTTTTGAACTGCCGTCGGTATGGTGTCACTGGATAGAAATTATTACTGAAAAATAATAAATTTATCATTTGTTTTGCCCGGGTTATATTTGAATATACTTGAAACTGAGAAAATATAGCAATTTTTGTACAAGAAAAATTCTCGACGTGCGTGACACGTCGTTTCAGCGCAAGAGGTTAACCACTGATTCGCGGACCATAACGAGTGACCAAACCAAGTATACAATAATTCGTCGTTTTCATTTTGAACTACCGTCGGTATGATATCACTGGATAGAAATGATTGAGAAGTAATAAATTTATATTATTTGTTTTGTCTTTTGGATTATATTTGAAACTGAGGAAATACTCGTCATTCGTGGCACGAGGTTAACACGCGTCACCCATGTTTGGATGACGATCTTATTTTAAAATCTTAAGACAAGAAATATTTAGTAGATAAATAAAAGAGATATTTAGTAGATGATAGAAGAAACATTTAGTAAAAGAAACGAGTTTTTAATAGTCAAATCATTTTTCAATTAATTAACAAATTACATCAAATAATAATAATAATAATAATAACAATAATAATAGTCCATTTTTGAATTATTTCGAGGTAGTCATAATTACATTATTTACATAAAAATAATACTTTAATAGTTATTTGTGATATATTGGGAAACGGATTATGGGATTTAGGAGCCTCGTTGCAGATTCTCTAAATTTCTAGCAAAAAAACGTGTGAAGATCTCTAATTTGACAAACTAACACTGAAGCACATAGTACACACGATAAAAGAAAAAAAAAAAAGACAAAAAGAAAAAGCATGAAAACAGTAAAATGTTAAATTCTAAAGATTCGTGGCCCGGTAAAAAGAACCTACTTGATTTGCGCTCGGCGATCAACGTGGAACAAGGACGGCCGAGGAGGGATCATCGCTAAAAGCGTCGCAGCAAAGCCGGTTTCCGCCAGAGGCTCGCTCATTTCGTTCGATCGTTAATCAAAGAGATAAAGGAAAAAACCGAGACAAAGTGTTATTCGCGTGTGTATCGAACGAGTCGCTTATAACATCGTCGACCCAAGATCAACCAGTCGCGCATCGGTAGACCCCCCTCATCATTGTTAGCCTCGAGCTTTCGCAATTCGGATTGTTTTCTTACTACGCGAAAGTTGCCGCGTTTCGGTAGCGAAGTTTGCTGAAATCGAGATTGACGAAACTCTCACGAGCTTGTCCGAGTTACGATAGGCAATTATTAGCGCGATTATTATATACATATATTTATATATATATCAGTACACCACTGTTTTTAACAGCTGAAAATTGATATTTGATATTTTATATTTTTATTTTATATATATATATATATATATATATATATATATATATATATATTTAATGTATTTATATTTTTTATTATATATATAATTTTTATTTATAATTTTTTTTTATTTTTTTATTATATATATTTATTATATAATACATTTAATGTATTATATATGTATATGTATAATATCTATATAATGAAATTTATTATATATATATAATAAATTTATTATTATTATATATATATAATTTTATTATAATTTTATTATATATATATATAATGAAATCGAGCCACCTAGGATCCGGATTTACCTTAATTGAAAAAAAAGAGATGCGTCGAAGAGCTGAAATTTATGGCGATCGTCTGACGCACTGACTACGTCCTTGCACAATCCGATCGTTATTTCATGGTTTACGGCTTATGGCATCCGTGTGCACAGCCGGTCTCTGTCGCGCAGCGTACGACTTATATACATATGCACTTACGTATCGGGGCGTTTTACAGCTACTCGTTGCGAAACCTTTCGACCATAGATGTACATAGACAGATATCCGTAGCACGCGCGCTCTTGTGCCCACATCCGGCCTGTTACAATTTCCATGAATCCGCGTTCCACGCAATCAGCGTGTTGTTGTTGGTTGTGTTACATGTACTTTGGTCGTACGTGAACCCACACTCGTTGGAATCGAGTCTATTCATTAAGTTCGTTTTCCATTATCGACCAATTTCTTCTGATCTACGAGTCTGTAGATTCCTACTTTACCATCGACTGCTTTATTTCCTATAAACATAACCTAATCTGTCTTTGGCCTTGCTCGTAGCACTTTTCGTTCAAGGCTTCTCTCTCTGCAAGCTACAGATACCTTATTGTTGCTTATTGTTTCTGGAGATTGCAAGTGTTGAGTAATCTGGTAGATCTAATACGTCGGGAGAGAAAGTCGCGGACTGGTAGATCGATTCGTGGGAAAATCGGATTCTCTTTGTATTCGAGGGAGGATATCGAAGATCGTTGACACTGCGACTACTAAATGAAATATAAAATAATATAAAATCTTCTTTGCTGAAATATAAAATTTATAATATATAAAAAACCCAATACTTTTACTTATATATTGGGTTGAACGAAAAGTAATTTCGTATTTTTAGGTTAGAATTAAGTGACGGAATTTTCATGTTGAAAAGGAATTTTATTAAACAGTGTATGTTTTGTTCGATAATTTTTCGAGCGAATATCAAAATTTCATACGCCCAAGAATCTCCCAAATTTTCTGAGCAAAAAAAAAAAAAAAACTCAAGGTGCAAACCACCAAAGAACAATGTGGGTTGTTTTCAATTGACGTCTTAGTTTAATCTCAAGATTTTCACGCGTCGTATTACAAACCAATTTCGATACACGCGTTCGCTCATGGCGTCTTCTCCATGTACAGCACCATATCTTTTTTTTTCAAGTTGTGTTGCATTTTTTTCTTTTCGAAAATAAAAAAAGCATTAAACACCGAAAATAGTGTTTGTTTTGTCCCATGTTAACAGTGTCGCCAAATAATATAACGATAGTCTAAAATACATAGGAGAACATAACCTCCAACACATGTAGTGAGATATTGAGTAAAGATTGTTTCAAATACTTCCTGTTGACATTTACCCGCGAAAATACGAAATCACTTTCACAAATACACTTGTGAATACATGAAAGTTCTAATAGAAAATTGGGCCACTTTGGTAATCGTAATCGGATTAACATCCTCGGACTCGCAGCAACGATCACGCGACCAAGTTTTCATCCATTAAGCGCGACATGATTCTCGCCTTAGCGTATAATCGCACGCCACGGTCTTCTCTTTCTATCGGTGATCGAACAGCTGCTCACTCGCAGATGAAAAATTTCACCCCGCGTGAAACTAACCCGTACTTTCTCCGAAGCTCGTCCGAATCGCTTCGCTTCGTTTCGCGCGTCGTTCCCCTTTTTTTTCCAAAACCTCGAGGGTCTTGTGGAATTAAATTCGCCTTTTTGTCTCGTCGGAATTGTGGATTGCAAGATTCGTTGTTTTCATCGAATCGATCGCCTTCTCGGCAAAATTTCTCGCGTTGAATACTATATAGGATGAACCAAAAGTTTCTTCCCACCTATTTTTTTTTTTTTTTTTTTTTTTTAATAAAACGTCAAAACATAAGAAAAAATAATTTTATTGATTTTAAATTAAATTTGAGTTTTTCACTGTGTTTTGAAAGTTATTTCTGTCAAAAATTCAAAGATTTATGTAATAAAAAAATTAGGGATTTATTTTAGTAGGAAGTGATTTTCGGCTCACCCTGTATCAGGCTTGGATAAGGTAATATCTGGTGGTGATGCCGCGTTCACACTGTCCGCTCTTGGCAAACTCAATTCGGTCGGTAAAATCGGTCCACCAAAAACATATTTTTGCGTATTTATTTATTATTTCGACCAGAGCTATTTACTCGTGACATACTTGGATGCACGAGATAATTGAAACTACATATTGTTGTTATCTCGTAGTATTCGAATGATTACAATGTAATTTTTATTTATATATTATAATATAATTATATTATATTATAATAATTATATTATAATAAATATTCATATATTTATATATTATAATGTAATTTTTATTTATTATTAGATAATAAAACTACGAAGTAATTTATTTTAATTAGGTCATCCCGTAAGTTCTGCTTTTCATATATATGCTTGTTCGTGGTAAAATTTGAAATATATCTGCATCTTTTCAAAATTTCTTCAAAGTGAGATAACCTAAACCTAACCTAACCTAAAACTCAATTCTAACAATTGAGGATATCGACGCTTAAATGAAGAAGGGGCGGACGTTTAAGTGGGGACTACATCGTTGAGCCTCCTCTTCTCTTCCGGTCCAAATTCGTTTTCAACTTGTCACAGTTCATTTGTCTCAGCTTGTAGAAATAATGAATAATAAAACATACTGTACATTTCTCTGTAGGTTACCTTCTCAGTTAAAAGTCTAAATACGAGTCTGATACAGTTGAGTGTTAAATTGTCCATCAACGAGCGTTGATCGATAATCGATGATGCGTGCACCTTTTTTTGGGCGACTGCCTCGCTTTCTGGAAATTGAAAGAATCGTCACAGAGATTACGTCAGATGATACTAAACGGGATTTCGTTTGTTTCAGATCAAGCTGGAACGCGTTCTCGGCGTAACGGTGTCGAGCAACGCAGCTCTGGATTGCGACGCGACCAGCGAGTTGGTTGCCTATCCCGCCGGGTAAGTAAGCTCGAAATCATCGAATCGTCATCTCTGCTTTCGTTTTCGTTCTCACTTTCCTTTCGTTGAATAACTTTTGGCTCGTGAAAGATCGCGCAACGAAACTTTTGTAAATATATAAATATTTCCCTAAAATATATCCCTTTTCAGTGATATATACAATGTGATATATTATTTTGTTCAAATAACGAACACTGTTTCATTAGCTTGATATATTTGACAAATTGTTCGTTTCATAGTCCATTTAGTATATTTTTGAACTAATTCAAATCGCGAAACGCTGACAAATGTTTTCATTTCGAATCGAATAGTATATTAAATATAAATTAAAGTTTATAATCCGAATGGGATTATTATTAAATAATAAAAGAAAATAGTAAAGTTAAAATCAATATAGTTATTCCATTAAACATAAGACAGTGAAGAGTTATAAAACTTAGGTTATGTTACCCTGATATTTTCAAAGTGTGTCTAACTTTATGTTTTCGAGGCGAATCATCATTATGTTCCATTAATATTTTTCATTTGGAAATTAATACAAATTGTAGAGATATACTAGAAATGAGAAAGTCGATGCTTTTTCACAATGTGTCGCGAAAATTTTACGATATCCGATCCATTCGTTCTCGACGTGCGGCATCGCGATTGGTTGGCTCGCGCTTCCGGTCTCAAGATGGCCGTTTGTCTCGTCACTATTATCAGCCGGTTAATGACCGATATTTTACACGGAATGAGAACAATTGCCGGGTGAAATAACTGCAAAAACGGGGCAAAAGGGACATGGATCGCGCCTTGAATGAGATCGAAAGATTTCCTTGGGTTTCGTATTTGAAAGAGACGAAATTATGCACGTGGATGAGAACCCCGGTGAATTTCATGGCGAGGAAAAAACGGAACTCGCAAAAGTTCTTGACTCGACAAGTTTTGGACGGATCGATCGTTGACTCTGAACTCTCCTCGTTCAATTGATCTTGATCGCGCGGTAATCTTGATCGGAACGGAGTAGGAAGGGAATCGTATTACAAATCCGACGTGTTAAAAGTCGCTGTATATTCGTGGGAACGAGCACGGAGAGAGGAAAGACGAGATGATTTGCACACGGAAGCGCGCGATTGTCGTGATATTTCGTCAGAGGTATCTTGGCCGATCCGCGCAAATTTAACTTCTTAATCTTTCGACTCTAATCTTTCGACTTACGCGAGAGAAAGACGTATATGAAAACTATTTTTTGTATTTCTAACATGAATAGTATCGAAAGGCCAGTAAAAACATTTTTTTCCAAGGTCACTTTTTCCTGAGTTTTCAAGGTCATTGATGTTTTTTTTCTCCGTGCAACTGTGTATTTTTTTTTATTGCATCTTGTAGCTGCTGTAAAAAATATGCAAAGAACATGATCTTGAAATGACACCGATTCAGTTTTTTAAATGAAACACTATATTTCTTTTGTTTTGACATTATGAAAGCAGACTCAACGAAGACAAATTCAACGATGTGTACCATTCAACTTTCACACTTATATTGAACAATATGGGGAATGAAAGAAATAGTACAACGAAATGGAAAAAGGAATAATATATGACATAGAAATAGTATAATAGGGTATGAAGACGAATTCAATGCCTTTCACATTCCACCATTCAATAGCTTTCACATTTACATTAGACAAAATCAGGAACGAAAGAAATAGAAATAGTGTGATAAAATAGTATATGAAATAGAGAATAGTAAATTAAATTGAAGAAAGATTCTAGTATATAAAATAGAATTAGTGTGATAGAGTACGAAGATGTACCCTATTATATCAATTAATCGATGTGCCATTCACACTTACATTAGACAAGGTCAGGGGAACGAAAGAAATAATTTGAAATAGATATTGCGTATACCTTCTTCCGAGCGAAAGTTAGTCAAGTTAGTTAATCCATGCGATCAATCCGGATTGACCGTACCATCGAGAATATACTACGAACGTTGCGAATACTAGGAGTACCAGCCAGCTATGCAGACTACTTGGACGGAAATCGGGTCAAGACAGAGGTGAATGGACCAAAAGATTCTGTGTCGTAGATCCGTCGTCGATAATTAACACGTTACCACCGATGGTAAACTTTCCATTCAGGCCGCGTGTACCATCGGTGGTACACGATGTGATAACTACTCTATACAAGCTAATTACTTATGCATTGATGACGTGACGATCATTCTTCTGTCAAAGCCCATTCTAATCTTTAGTCAAAACATCAAATGGCCTGAATGAAAAAGTCGAGCAAAAACGGCTCGGCACGGAACGTGTTAAGTCGTTCGATCGATCTAGCAATCTCTCCGCGCCCTTCGACTGCTGTGTTTTCTCTCCGCGTCACTCCTCTCTCCTTTCGTCCGTCAGTCGATAATGCAGGTTCACGAGTCGCTCGTCTGTGGTGTTACCAGCTCCGTGTGGGAATTATGATTTTTCAGTCACGTAACGTAGCGTAATTACGAGCAAACACGAGCATGTTAACGAGCTCGACGAGATCCCTTGCGCGCACGCGTGTTTACGCGTGCGTGAACAAAGCTCGCTCGAGTCGAAAGTAGTCGTTAGCAAGTACGTACGTACCCCGCAACTGCATCTTGTTTCTCCTCAACGCATCTGGCTACCGGTTCGAGTCGCTGCTTCCGCCCGGTCTCGTTGCGTCATCGCGGTTACGACTTGGAACCCTCATTCGAGCACGAGGCGAGCATTGGCCAGTTTTGGACGAAAAGTTTTGGACGAAAAGTTTCTTCCAATATTTTTCACGGTGTTCTATATGGTTCAATACTGAAACTACCAAAATAGTCAAAATGACCAATTTGTAATTTTGTCCATGGCTATATTGTCCATGGCTATGTGGCTCGTAGATGAATTCTACACTTCGATCTTGAATTTCACGGTCAAAATTTTTTTGTTTTTTTTTGCACTGTATTCCACTTATCACAAAGGCGTAAAACTTTGTGCCTCGTCTGTGATTCCAACTATTTCTCATTCCTAACCTCAACTCTAAAGAACATCATTTGCTATATCATTGAATTCTTGACAACCCCTTTCATATGACAAGTAAAAAAAAAATAACATTCTGTATAAAAATTACCTTAATTTCGTGACAAATATTGCAAACAGAAGAATTGTCGTACATTGCTGTGTTGATCATAGTATACCAAGTATACCATAATATATATATACCATAACTTTGCCCTCCGCCATTTTTCCTTCTCTCTGTTTATATGTATATTTCCGAGAAAAATGCTGGACAAAATAACGCAAACACGTTATTAACACATTTAGATGTCGATATATATTTAAGATGTAATAATTTTTTTGAAAAGGAAAAAAAAAATTTGGACCATCATTTCCTGACTTTTACCCTATTCCAAACGAAGATGAGATCATCTTCGTTTGTGTAACTATAACAAGATCGATGTCGCACAACAAAAGAAAGTCAAATCTTTGTGCGACGTATATTGTTTTTATTTGCCGAGAGCCGAGAGTTTTCGTTTTTCGAAGAATTATTCATCAAATTGGAAAGTGCCGAAGCGATCACTATGGATCCTCTGCTGCGCGAGTCGTAATTCATCTTACGTTCACCGCGGAGGTGAAATTTACCAGCATTTCTTTCTTCCTTTTTTTTTTTTTTTTTTTTTTTTACGCACGATTTTCTCCGGCGCATTAACGAGACCGGCCGTTTGATCGTTGTGTATCGGCTCTGTCGATTAAACTCGTCGAGAGCAACCACGAAATTGGGAAACAGAGTAGATCGAGAAACCGGGAAAGCGGAACTTTCCTTCGTAACACGATTCGTAACATGCAATGTCGAGCACTTTCTAACGTTGTAGTCGAGCTCTCGACGATATCGTATCGAGATACGTGTGAGATCGATCCCTCGATTACGGTCAAATCGTCTGTCTCTCTTTCGCGACTGAAATTAACGAGATCGGTTTTCTTCCAACAAAAATATAATTAATAATCAATGCAGGTGAAAGATAGCGAGGAGATAAAAAATATAAGAATATAAAACATAAAAATATAGAAATATAAGAATGTAAGAATATAAAATATAGAAATATAAGAACATAAGAATATAAAATATATAAACTATACAATTTTTTTCCACGCAATAACAATTGCCACGTTACAAACCAAGTCTGCCGATTTATTGAAATCTACATAAACACTGAAAGTGGCAGAAGTTGACACCTAACCTAAACCTAAAGTTTACATATTTCTTTCCTTTAATTTCATAATATAAAAGAAATCTCCCCCCCCCCCATTTTCTAGCATTTGTAAGCATTTTTTTAAAAGCCTCTTATAAATTAAATTACACATAACATAACTTACACTATAACTGTATAATACAATTGTATAATATTGTTTTCTTTGCATATGTGTAACTTATACTGATCTCATTTCTTTTTTTCTTTCAAACGAAAACGAACTGGTTTTTGATCGGGATACGATATTCCACTGAAAAAAAAATTCTATTTAATTTAATAATTAGATAACTCGAATTCAATCACCTCGCTCGTAAGGCCACAGAGACTTTTACCCTATCAAAAATAGTTGCTCAACGATTCTACAGCGCTCGAAACGAAGAAAGTCTCATTTGGAATTAACTGTAGCAGTCTACTGTGTCACGTGTCACGTGACGACGTAGACTGTAGATTATCGGACAGTCGTTTCTTTTCCGGTTAGCGAGCAAACGTGTTACGCGTTCGAACGGCAAGATGAGCAAGAGAATGAAAGTTCTCGTTTGTTTTTGTTTTCTTTTTTTTTCTTTTTTTGTACAGGTTTAAAGTCGCAAGGACATCGAGGTCATTAACAACTATGGTACTTATATTTTGTAGTATAGATTTATGTCCATGAAGTAAGTGTTCTCTTTTGGGAAATCAGGGCAGTAGTGGGATCTTCTCTGCCGCTCAAAGTTCGTGCATTCGTATATATAGGGTGGGCCAGAAATCCAAGTCTAAAATAATTTATCTCCACGAAGTAAGTGTTCTCTTTGGATGATTTTGGGAAATCAGGGCAGTAGTGGGATCTTCTCTGCCGCTCAAAGTTCGTGCATTCGTATATATAGGGTGGGCCAGAAATCCAAGTCTAAAATAATTTTTTTTATTATATATGTATCATTATAGAGGTCAACATTTGAAATGAATAATTTTTAAAACATATATGAAAAGGGTATCCAGTCTGTCACATTTTTGTTCAAGTTGGAGACTTCAGTGCAAACATGTAGAAATGTTTAATTTTTGCCCTTTTATTTGGTTTTATTTGGTTACTCATAGAATCGGTATAAATTATACAAATATATAGATGATCGTCCGAACATCACGTGCCAATGCCAAGAAGCATTTTTCTTCTTCTTTTGCCTTCGATCGGCAAATCTGTGTGACAAAGCAGAAAGAAGACGAGTAAGTCTCTCGAAACGATCCGCAAGGTTACAATCGGTCACGTTGGTTACAGTTGTCGTAAAAAAAAAAAAAAAAAAAAAAAAAATTAGGGAGAGATCGGTCGCTCCAAATCAGCCGATTTATCGCCGGTCGACTTTGTTAGACACGCCGTCGTCGCGTCGACCGGTTTCCATGCTCGATGATCGCCGACCCAGTGACCTTTATAGCGGTGACCTCGCGTGTTCCTTCGCACGCAACCCGCGGCTAGAAATTACTGCGACGGGTTTCCTGGTGCATTGCTCGGACTCTCTCGCGAGACTTTCGTGCTTTTGCCGCAGTTGCGTTAACGGTACGGCGCTCGGCGATGGCTCTCCCCTTCCGGTAGAGTAGGATCTATTCGACGCTGAACGCTGGAACGAACATTTACCACGAGAAAAGAAAAGAAACAAGAAAGAGAGAAGATTGAAAAATCGGCTTCAACGAGTGCGATATCTTCGATATTTACTCGGGTTAGGAGCGTGCTTGAAGAATGACGAAGACATTGCTTGATTTTAGGTAATATCCGGTGGAAGAAGGAAACACGGTTTCCTCTCCCTGCATCGGACGTAATTTCATAGATTGGTCGTTCGTAATTACTGGTACGAGTATTGTTCGTCTTTCCGGCACTTTCTTCTATGTTCTTCTTTTATAAAAGAAGAAGTTTTTATATTTCAGTTTTGTTTGCATCGTTACTATTTGTTTCGTCAGAAATTACTTGCCACTTCTGTTGCAACGTCCATTTTATCACGTAGCTTTCTCTCTAGTTGAAGTGTTGAATTTTAGTTTTTTCTTTCTCTTATTTTTCTCCTTTTATTTATAGCCCAAATCTAGCCAAGTATGCAAAATTTAACTGTTAAATTATCAACGAAATTTAGAATCGTGTCAGGTGTCTGGAGAATTTGAATGATTGAGGAGAGTGGTTGTCGATGGAGTGAAAAAAATGCTGCTCGGGGTGCTCCTTATATAGGGTGTTCCAAAAATCGTAGTAGCCAGCGTGTGATTCTGCGTGTAAAAATAAGTATCGAAAAAAGAAAAAGAATCAAATTCTTCCCTATGACGCTTCGTTTTCGAGAAATGGCTATCAATAGGCTAATAACAAGCAAAAATATCTTGTTCCAAGCTATTCACTTTTTTTCGGAGTTTCCAAGGTCATTGAAGTTTTCTTCCGTGCAACTATGTATGAATTTGTATTTTCATTTGTATCGTATGGCTGGTAAAAAAATACGTTCAAATACGTAAAGAACACGTGACCATTACGTTTGGTTGAGGTTAGATTTGCACACCACCATATATATTGTATTGTATCACCGTCAAGTGTCAAAACGGTATCTGTACCGGAGTGTAGCAGTTTTTTGAGAAGTGATAGATACGAACGACTAGTGTACTTTGTTCGACATGCGTAAAGTGCCTGAAATTTTTCCAAACGACAAAGAGCGACGCGATCGTGGCAGTTTCCTCCTCGAAACAGCCGCCGATGGCCGAAGATCCACGAGCGGGAAGTATAGACGATTGATTTACGCGAGAAAAGTGGATTTCGAGGTTAATCGAATGAAAAAGTCTATATCGATCCCGAGCTTGGCTTTATTCGTTGTTTGGTCTCTCTCTCTCTCTCTCTCTCTCTCTCTCTCTCGCGCCGATTCACGGGCGAGTTCACCACATGTTCGACAAGGAAGGGAATAACCATCAGTTAACTACGATTTCTCTACGGTTTCCACGTGTTCCTTTCAGAGGACGCGTCTGTGACGCGATTTTAGTGCTACTCGAACGCAGTCCTCGAGACGCGTTCCCACGCGAACCTTTCGACTAAAAGTAGATCGTACGCCGACTCGACTGACAATGAGTTCTATCATCAACGAGGAACGACGTTGGTTGGTCTGGCGATTCTGAGATTTTCATTTTCGGTGAAAAACCAGCCGGGAATACGGGTCAAGCATGACCAAAGCCACTCTCGCCCCATGTTCGTTCCCATTCGTATATTCTGGTGTTTCAAAGTCAGTGGTTAGGTTAGGTTAGGTTAGGCCCTTCTACGCGAAATATGACAGCCATTTGCAGCCGTTATCTTGCAGATAAGCACTTCTCGAATTGTTTAACATGTTCCATGCCATTATTTATATTTAATATATAAATAATAATAAATAATAAATATAAATAATATTATTATTTAATATTATTTACTATTACTTAGTATTACCGTAACATAAGCAATAATACTAAAAATATTTGGAATGTTCTTGTCGTCAGTAAGATATATTATGCAAGAGCATGCGACTCGCGTAGTAGAGTAAATGTTCAGCCATCTTGAACTTTATACCATTTTCTTGGTGAATTATGACTTCTGGGCTATTATAAAAATTGCAATACGTACTTCAGAAGCAGAACTATTAATCGTAAGAGCCTGAACGGAAAGTAACCAAAAATCATTCCGGCATGAAACCTAACCTAACCTAGTTAACACTACCAAATAGGCTAGTCAAATAACTTAAAAATCTGATAAAAAATTCTGCATTCGTTGTTGTTTCTTTTGTTCGTTTAAAAAAATGATTTTCTCTTTATCTAAAAGTTATTTCGTGCATTGTTTCCTGCATCAAGTCAATAATTACCTTCCTCTTCTAAAAAAAAAAAATCTTTATTTCATAATCGGTCATTTGATCAGCCTAAGAGTTAGGTATGTACAAAGTGCTGGTACTTTTAGTGTTAAACAGTTGGATTCGAGCAAGAAGGTGTTTTAACACTAGAACCATCGAAGTTTATAATTTTCCACAGAAATTTTATAAATTTGTAACAGTGTATTTTCAGCGACCTGACTAATTTTTAGTAAAATATATCGATAGATAGCTCGAGCTCTTTATATTTATATTACAAATGTTTTTTTTATTTATATTATTTATATTATTATTTTTGTTATACTACAAATGTTTTCCTGTTTTTATAATTCTACACTTTGGTCGCCGGCAGTTCTAGTGTTGACCATGCTA
Organism: Tetragonula carbonaria; assembly: GCA_032399595.1. NCBI lineage: Eukaryota > Metazoa > Arthropoda > Insecta > Hymenoptera > Apidae > Tetragonula > Tetragonula carbonaria. The sequence continues at coordinate 17,160,852 of JAUCRC010000006.1, forward strand.
GCGAAGTGAAACAACCGGAAACGTGGCGAACGTACGTGGTGGCTAGCTCGACGAATGCACGTTCGCAAACGGAAGCTTGAATCTGAAACGTTCTGAACGTGGAACGTTGCCGATCTTTTCTTTTTCGGTGCACCTTCTTCTCGTCACGTGTCACATTTACAAAAATTTACGAAAATTGTAACTTTCTGAAAATTGAAATCTTTCTGAAAAATATGAAAATTAACTAATAAACGCACGATGGATTTTAGCAGGGTGTAAAGGCCAATAAACGTGGTAAAAATCTCTTGACTTTCGATCAAGCTTAACGATTCATGTACGAGTGAACGAAAAAAGTTTATTACCTTATTCCTCAGACGTTCGACAAGTTTGAAGTTTTAAAAAAATGCTTGTAAAAAAATGTTTGAAACTGTTGGAATGTATCGACGAATGCTGTGAATTGTGCGAGGGTGATCATATTTCGTAAACAGTTCGGTTCGGTTTGGTTGCCCTTTGCGAAAAGCAGTTGATCTCGAGACGTCGTTCCAAATGTACCTATCTTTACATTTCCTATCCATTATATTATCGCATGTTCTTGTTCAATAAATACTTCGATAAACCCAGACAGATTAACGCATTGTTAATTTTACGCAGAAGCTATCTCGTGTTCACCGACTATCAAGTATAAAAGTGAAACAATTTAAACGACCTTTGATGTACTTTATTTATACAGAATGAATTTAAATAAAACTTTCTCTTGTATAAATTATATTTTATACGTATAGTAATATATAGTAATATATAGTAATATAACACAGAAATATATAGTAATATATAGTAATTATTTTTTGGTGTTCAGTTGCACCGTGGTTTTGTTCAATCCACGGAAAAACACGCAGGCCCACGTGTTGAACGCTTGCCGGAAAACGGTGACCTCTGTGGCCCTCGCCGGCGATGGAAGATATTTGGCGACCGGAGAGTGCGGTCACATGCCGAACGTTCGCGTATGGGACATCTCCGACCCGTACAACGCCGTGCAGTTCGCCGAATTTTCCGGACACAAGTATGGCATCAACTGCGTGGTGAGTAGCCCTCTTTCCGCGAAAACGTGTTTTTCCATCGACATTCCGAGCGAGAATCGTGGAAACTATGCAGAGAATAATGCTTTTTGGAAAAATTTATTATTACTCAAATTGAAGTTTCCAGGCATTCTCTATCGTCATTACATGTCCCTTTGTCTCATCGGTTTGCAAACGAATTGACCTAACCTGTCCCTTTCGTTACGCCAGAGTGACGTCACCGAACGGGGCACCGCGCCGCAAAGTGTGCACGTTGCACGTCGGTAATCTTCGGTGTTTCGTATGCAGAATATATTTTTAGTAAGATTTAATATCCAACATAGATCGATAGAATCAAGAGATACTCTACCAGTATAGTAGATTCTTTTTTTACCGACGAGAGTCGGCTCAGTCGTCGCATACATGCCGACTGTAGTCGGCACCCGTAACGAAAGGGCTATTAGTCCAAGCTAACGTGATAGGCGAACGGAATAAAAGTACTTGCCTATGTTCTTTCGTTTCTTTCTCGACGTTTCGTTCTCGCATTCGGTCCACGTGCCTCGTACACGAGCAAGAAACACAAAGACTCGACGAGAGACGTTGGAAAATGCGCGTGAATACGAAATAGTGTTCTCAGCGGACGAACAACGGTACCCTTTTTTTTTTATTGTGCGTTTTATTGTGTGTTTTATTATTATTTTTTTTCAATCGCGCGCGTTGCATTCTCTCGATACCTCGAGTGCAACGATTCGTGGCTAAAAAAATTCCAGCGAGAAAAAAAGTTCTTTTCTGTCGATCGCGATCGATCGTGATCGAAGGAAGAGGAAGAAGAACGTCGTCGTACGCCCTGTGTTGTACACGCTGTGTTTTTTTTCGTTCTCAAGGCATTTTCGCCGAGCAACAAGTACGTGGTGTCCGTGGGCTCTCAGCACGACATGATCGTCAACGTCTGGGACTGGAGGAACAACGTTAAAGTGGCGTCGAACAAAGTCTCGAGCAAGGTGAAGGCTGTCTGTTTCGCGGAGAACGGCAACTACTTCGTCACCGTCGGCAATAGGCACGTCAAGTTTTGGTATCTCGAGTATTCGCGCAGCGCCAAGGTAAGTCGACGCCGATATTCTTTCGCACAATTTCGTGTAGTATTTTAGGTCACTGCGACAGTTTATGCATGATTTTTTTCGACGTTCGACGTCGTTTTGAAAGAGTTGTATGCCATCCCCCGTGTGTTCGTTATTTCCCACAATGGTGGAAAACCGTTTCACATTCCGTTATGTACAGGGTGGGCCAAAAGTTTCTTCCCACTTTTTTTTTTTAATGAAACGCCATAACAAAGTATTCAAAATATATTGTGTTTCGTAAAGAGATAAGCGAGCCGTTCCGTTATGTACAGGGTGGGCCAAAAGTTTCTTCCCACTTTTTTTTTTTTAATGAAACGCCATAACAAAGTATTCAAAATATATTGTGTTTCGTAAAGAGATAAGCGAGCCGTTAAAAAATGATTTGCAAGATTTTTGATCTCTAGCTGACCACTCTAAGATGGATGACGACTTTGCTAAAATTTACTGGAAATAACTGGCGAATTTCCATCAAAGTGATTGCTCAGACTGCAAATATTGACAATTCGATCGTGTTTCGCCTCTTAAAAGCAAATGGGGATGCACTTTAAAGCTAATGTGTGGTTGTCACATTTGTTCTCCGAGGTGGACAAAATGAGCAGACCCCCTCCTCCGCAGCTCTCTTTCTCTCTCTTTTTCGAGGACGAGGAATAGATATATATACTCAAACAAACGTGGAAATTAGCGAAGCGGCAGAATCAACACCGAAAGCTAATCTGCATTTCAAGAAAGTCAAGCGATTCATTTTGAATTGATTCCAACAAGCACTGTCAACATTTGGAAAAATTTAATTTTTCGCGAAGCTATACTTCTGTAACGCAAGGTCTGACACAAACCGTGCAAAAAAATATAATAATAAAATTTATGCTTTACTATGTAATTACTACGTAATTGCGTTACAATGAACTATAAATAAATTAAAGTTTTGAAAGAATGAATAAATTCAAATAAAGAATTCGTAAGGAATACGAATTTTTACAGTTTTACAATTTTACAATTTTCTTCGAGGAAACTGAGAAAGTGGCGTTCAGTAGTTGAGACATTCAAGACAATTCAAGAGAAACGCAATTTTGGTAATTCAGAAGGGCGTCTTGCTTCAGGATAATGCAGAACTACGCACATGGTAAAACAGATTTTGCAGAAATTAAATCAGCTAAAGTGAGAAGTTCTTTTGCATCCCCTGTACTTACTCCATCCGACTACCACTTGTTTCGATTGTTAGAGAATGATTTGAATGGGAAGAAATTCGATTTTTGTCGGAAACCGTCAAAAACCACATTTCTTAAAAAAAAAATCAAGGTGTTTTTATGATTTTAGAACGTTGGCCGAAGATACTGCTGGTAATAATGGAAATTACATTTCCGATTAATAAAAGAATTTCATAATCTAAATTAATAATTTAGACTATTAATAATTCAGGTTATTTTTCATTCAAAAATCAGGCACGAACTTTTGCAATGCATGCAAACGCATACGTATTCGCATCTCTTTCCTCCCGCACGTCGAGCGACGAAAACAGCTCGAAATTGAAAAGAAAGTTTCGAGAAAATATTGATACCGACTGATTGTGTACCAAAGGCGGGAAAGAGGGTTATATGACGGTAACAACGTAAAGGTGGTAATAGTAGGAATTTTGTTGAACAGTACAAGGAACCTGTGCCTTTGATGGGTCGATCCGCCATATTAGGAGAGCAGAGGAACAACGATTTCGTGGACGTAGCCTGCGGCCGAGGCGAAATGGCCGATTCCACGTACGCGATCACCAAAACGGGCCTTCTGTGCGAATTTAATAACAGGAGACTCTTGGACAAATGGGTGGAGCTTCGAGTAAGTAACCGAGTATTTCGAAGTTTTATTACGCGCGATCAGTTACGCTGCCTCGTTTATTAACACTTTACCGACTGGTAGCCTATCAACCGGTCGGTAAAGTATTACCGTCGGTGTTAACATTTTCCAAATAAAGTATTTGGAGTGACAATCGCGTGCAAGAAACATTATTTAATGTTAGAACTGTCTTATAAATAATTGGACAATTTTAATTTGTTAATGTAACGATCGAACTTGTCGATTATGACTGATTTCAGACTTTTGTTGACAGTTTGAACTATTATACTTGAAAGATACGGCTATTATTAGATTATTAATTTCTGTTTGAACGAGAACGTACGTTGTACAAATCTATTTATTTTTAATTATCATTTAAACGATTTACATTTATCATGACAGAAATTTATATTTATGTGACACGGTCGTTCTAGCGTTGATTGACATTTTCATTTGTTTATTAATGTTTTTGAACAACCAAAATCAAGTATATGTGAATCAAGTAAATAAAATTAATTATAATGATTAAATTAGTAATAAAAATGAATATTTGTATGATATACATATTAAATATAAAATAATATACATATGTATAAGGAATTAGGCAAATTAAATGTATTCACCTGTTTATCAAAAACATCGTCTTATCGATAGTAATTTTAAGTCGATCCACCCAGTGAAATCTAAATGGCTGCAGTATAATTGACTGTACAAAGCTAGCATAATCAATTTTTAAATGAAATCTGGAATGAAAGGATCAATGAAATATATTCTGTCTCGTATATATTCTATGAATTTAAAATTTTAATAAAAATGTCAAAATTTTTTTATGGGGTGAATAAGACCCTGTAGAATTTCATATTATATACCTAAGTGTACAAACGTTGATTTTGTTGGATGGCTGTTTGACCTAGACTACTAGTGCCAATTGCATGGCCGTCGGGGACAAATACATCTTCATCGGCTGCGCGGAGGGGATCGTCAGATGCTTCAGTCCCAGCAGCCTTCAGTTTATCACCACGTTGCCCAGAACGCATTACCTAGGCGTGGACGTTGCCCAGGGATTGTCCATTAGGTAGAAACACTGTTAAACAGCCCAACGCTGTGTTATTTTCAACTCGAGTCGAACTAAAATCCCGTTTATCGTTCATCGTGGTTGCAGCCACATGTCTCAGCATCCAACGAACGCGAGGTACCCGGACGCGATCGCTCTGGCGTTCGACGAGCGAAACAACAAGCTCACCTGCGTGTACAACGATCACAGTATCTACGTGTGGGACGTGCGAGACATCAGGCGGGTGGGCAAATCGCACTCGTTCCTCTATCACTCGGCGTGCATCTGGGGCGTGGACATGTACCCCACGGGGTCGGACTCCATGGGTAGCATGCCGGCTGGCAGCTTCATCACCTGCTCCAGCGACGACACGATCCGCGTGTGGAACCTCGAGAAGGACATCACGCCGAACGACACGCCCTACAAGCGAAACATCTACAGCAACGAGCTGCTCAAGGTCCTCTACGTAGATCCGGAGCTGACGTACCTGAAGGACGTGGACCTGGCCGCCGCCGGCTCGACCGAGAAGAGCGACGCCTCGTACGACGGCCGAAACGGGGTCAGATCGATCCGAGTGAGCCCGGACGGGAAACACCTGGCGTCCGGCGACCGTTCTGGCAACATTCGAATCCACGATCTCTCCTCGTTGGAGGAGTTGTGCTTGATCGAGGCGCACGACGCGGAGGTGCTTTGCCTGGAGTACTCCAAGTTCTCCCGGTACTCGACCGAGCCGCCGAGGCTACTGGCCAGTGCTTCTAGGGACAGGCTGATCCACGTGTTCAGCGTCGATCAGGGGTACAACTTTCTGCAAACGCTGGACGATCATAGCTCTTCCATTACTGCCGTTAGGTTCTTCAATCAGAGCAATCAGAGCAATCAGATACAAATGGTCTCTTGCGGAGCCGATAAAAGTATTATTTTTAGACAGTTGCAATCGGTGAGTTGCCATCGTTCGTTCGTTATCTTCACGCAGGCAGCCCCGCCGATCTCTGTCCTCCGTCAACGTTTGTGATTGTCATTTTCTCAGACGCCCGGGGGCATGCCGCAATTCGCCAGGGGTCACAACGCTCAGGGAAAGACCACTTTGTACGACATGGAGGTCGATTCCGGACAGAAGCACGTCTTGACTGCCTGTCAGGATAGGAACATAAGGGTTTACAACGTAGCCACTGGTAAACACAGCAAAACGTTCAAGGGATCCGTCGGTGAAGACGGATCGCTCATCAAAGTCGTTCTAGGTAAGACCAAACGCCTGCAAACGTTGTTTCTAATTTCATATAAAAACTTCATAGATCCACGCAACGATGAACTTTTAGAAATTCCACTAGCTGTTTGTAAAATATACAAACAAAAGAATTCTCTCTGTTCCCTCTATTGTATTATAGACAATTTGTGCTTTAATTCTTCCGATCAAGTTTTCTACCTTTTTAACTGTTGATCGTTCTAACGTTGAAGGAACGATCGATACGTCAGATCTAATTGTCTCCTCCCGTTTCAGACGCATCGGGAATCTACGTAGCTACCTCCTGCACGGATAAAACGTTGTGCGTGTACGATTACTATAGCGGTGAATGTATGGCCACGATGCTCGGCCACTCGGAATTGGTGACAGGGCTACGTTTCAGCCCCGACTGTCGCAACCTCGTGTCCGCCAGCGGGGATGGTTGCATATTCGTGTGGCGCGTACCACGGGACATGGTCGTCACTATGCAGGCGCGTCTCGCTCAGCAAGCGATGCGAGCTGGAAAGTAAGAACAGTTGCCAGTATCTTTTTAATAAACTTATTTTACACGATAAAAATTTTCATATCTTAGAAATAATAAATATTTTATATATATTATATTAATGATTTTAAATTTGTTTCAATTATATCTTTTTTAGTTAAAATTCCTATATATATAATTCCATGGTTGGATTATTTAAAGCTCACGTCGAAGCTCTTGTTGCTTCATTTTTTTAGATCAATAATTCTAGCTCCTATTATATTAAAATTAGGAAGATACGGAATTTTAATATTTTACGAATTATATATATAATAAAATTTATATTTATTTTATAATTATTAATTTATTTGGCATACTATTTCCAAGTATTACGTGTATAATGTCAAATAGATGTAAAATAATAAATTGTTGCAATTTCTTCGATCGTTCATATTGAAATTATATTAACGGAGATTATTATTAATAATAAAATTTAGATTGTAGAGGAAGGTATTATGTAATAATTAGACATGGGTTTATTTCTTCAGGATTGTTTCATTCAATTAATTTCATTTATATCCAAACCAATAGTCGATTAACATATATTAATAAAGGAATAGTGTATTTGTTTTCCAAGGTACCCATTTAAGCGTCGAGATACAAATATCAGCTTTGTATCGTGCGAGTGTCATCTCGTAACTTACAGTAACATAGCCCCAATTGTAAGAATCGGCGAGGCATAGTGTCGGATGCTTAAGTGGGCACTGTTGCACTTATATACGTTCGTCCGCACGGAGAGAAACGTCACAAACTGAAATAATGTTAAAGGAGGCCACCTCAAGTGAACGGCACTCAAGGGATCGACATACAACTGGACAACGAAACGTTTGGGTCGCCGCCGCCGGAATTTCTGGATCCGAACGCGAACCCAACGTCGCAGAACGTGGATTACAGGTTCAGCGTAGGCCAGTTGCCCCTCTGGGCGAAGAAGCAGATAAACACGGCGAACACGGACGATAGCGGTGTCCTTGGTTCGAACGCCAGACCCCTCGGCGTCGACTTGCCGAAGGGGAGATGGGCGCAAAGGGTTCAACAAGGCGACGGAATAACCGTGAAGTCCGTTTACGACAGCGACGAGGTGATACCGTTCCCTCCGCCTCGCGGTGCCATCGACTCTGACGGCGGCGGCGGAGGCGCCGGTTCCAAGGACAGCTCAATCGACAGCGGGACCGAGACCAAGTGCAGCAGCGATTATCGAAGAGAAACGATCGTCATCAAAAGGGTAAAATTATTTTCTAAAAAGAAAAAAAAAGAAATCGTTATCCGAGAGAAAAGATGTCACTGAAACGGAACCTCTTAATAAATTCATGCATTAATAATTCATCCCCCTTCTTTCTCTATCTCTCTCTCGCTTTTCGAATTCGATTCGCACTAATTCGATCGATCACTTATTTTTAGGGAGAGGACGAAACTGTGTTTCAACCTTGTCCGGATAGTTACAGAGAATTAACAGAGGACACGAAACAGGTACTAACTGGCTAACCAGTGACAGAATGATAATAATTGCGATAATTCACTTCGTAACCATTTACTGCGTGTCGTTAGTGTGTATTTGCGAGTTTGCAGACAACTCGCGGGAAAAAGAGGTCAACCATACTTGTGTTTGTTGCGTTTACTTTTCCTTTTTTTTTTTCTCTGTCCAGTCAGCTTTCATGCTATACTTAATTCTACTTTCTTTTTTTTTTTTCTTTTTCGCCGTAGCATCAGATTGTCCCCATTTGCAATTGGTTTGATTTTGTGTTGTTTCTTATTTTGTTTCAATCGACGGACGTATACGTGATACATAGGTGATCGGTGGTAACGTGACCGTAACTAGAGGTAGCAATATCACGGAATTGACACGACAATCAAGGAGTCGTCATCATACCGACGATAGCAGTCTTGGCAGCTTTAAATTCGAGGTACATCTCAGTTTAACGCCTCAGACCTCCTACGTCGCCAAACAATAACGCGGATCGAAAACTGAACAACATCGATTTCGAATGTACAATCGTGCATACACGTGTTTGTTTCCTTTTGTACCTTGTGGCTTTCTCATTTGCTTACTTTGCACGCATACAAAGTGTGTTCGTCGTAATAATTATCACACCTGTAACACCCCACAGTCTCGAAACTTGCGCTTCATCGACTCAACTTAACTCGAGTAGCTCTAGTCGGGCGAAACGAAATTTGAAAAAAAGAAATGAACTCGGTTCGCTTGTGCAAGTAATAATTATTTGTGTATCTTGCAGGATCACGAGAGTACGGAGCACGACGGAGATGTGGAGGATTATTCCGAGGGAGAGAATGGTACAACCGGTTCGGAGAAATCCCATCATAGGTTGATGTATTATCCCCCGCCGGAAGACACGGTGTCGAATCAGTTCACCGTAAACGCGATGGACGTGGAAGAACTTCGAAGGTTGGCGCGAGTGAAATTTTCATAAATTTCAGACAGGTTACTCTGGTCACTAGGTGGCCAAAAGTTAGGCATCGTTCTGCATGTTGCAGGTCTCAGAGGAGGCAGAAGAAATGTAGAAACGGAGAGAGCGGTCGGACGAGCGAGTTGACCGCTTCCGGTAGCCAAGACGACTCGGACTCGGAGGGTGGCGCTTCGACGCCCAGCGCCGAGCGAAATCCTTTGTCCATGTTGTCGGAAACCAGTTCCGAGGGATTCGATCAGCTAGCCAAACAGAGTCACCGCGAGAAGTACCTCAAAAATGCGTTTGAATCCCTGAGTGGTGCCGAGGAGCCTACGAACAGAAACGTTAAAGCTACCAGCATCAGCTCCCAGTTCCACGGAAGGTAATAACTGTCGTAGTATATTAGTTTGTCAGAGTGAACGAATTTCTTTCGAATATTTAAGACAGGAAATGAAAATATTTTGCGTTCGCAGGCTGAGTGGTGGTGGCGGTGATAACGGAAGCAACAAGGTTCGCAACAACGCGACAGTGGTGGCGAATGCGACGAAGCAGGCCAAGGGTGACTTGGACGTTGTGAAGAAACGCGAAGAGTTGCAGAGGAGAATAGAGGAAACCAGAAGAAAATTGCAAAGCGTAAGCACTTAAACATTGCGACGATGAGATACGAAGCCTTGTGAAAATTTACAAATGGAGAAATGTTGTTTGCAACACACTTACAAGTAAGAGTGCAATTTGATTCGCAGGTTGGCTACAAATCATCGTTAAAGACCAGTCAAAGCATATCGGACCTGAGCAGCCACATACCGGAGAAACATCATCGTTCGAGTAGATTGAGCACAGGTAACAAATCCGGTCAGCAAACACAGTACTCGAAACCGATTAACCTCTGTAAACCCATACCGAATCCAAAGCCCCAGTTAAAACCTCAACAGCTCGCTAACAAAATATCGAGTGTGGTGGGTAATGCGCTACCTAAGCTAGATATCTCGACTGAACGTTGCTTATCCAAAAGTCCGACTACGTCGTGCATTAGTGACAAGACAAAGCCGTCTCTCAGTCGCCCGTTAACGTTAACTTTGAAAAAAACTGAAAAGTATAAGTTATCGCTGAACAAACCGAATCAATCGTTGCCCGAGTCGCCTGTCTGCGAGGAGCTGAAGCTCCTGAAGGAACAGTGTAGGAAGAACGTTAGCCGGTTCGCGAGGTTCGCGCAGAAAAGAAGGTCGTGCAGTTATTTCATCGGGCTCGACGACAACGAGGAGGACATGGAGAACATAGCCAAGTCTTTCGAGAGTTTGCCAGCCATGAACGAGCGGAACATTGAGAGTCTGAACGACCCGATGGACGACGGCGGGGACGAAGGGAACGGGAACTTCAGCGATGATTCTCTAGAGGGTGACTTCAAGAATCCACCGCGACGATGCGTCAGCGACTATCAGATAAACGTGCACGTCGATCATCAGCAAGGCACTCAACAACAGAGGAGCTTCGCGACGTATCAGGCCAGCTTTCCATCTAAGCGAATTCTCACCGGTTCCCAAGAAAGTATCCTCTCTGATGCTTCGGTAGAGTCCTTCTCGAAGGGAAGCGCCGAAATTTTAGATTACAGCCACTACGATAACGACAGGCATTCAAGCGCGAGCTTCTTCCTGTCTCGTCGAAAGATGCAGGCCGGTCGGAGCCACGAGAGCATTCTGACGGACGAGTCTGACTATCAGATGTTCCCGCTGCACGAGAACATCGATCATCGGAGCACCGAGAGCGTGCTAACGGACGACTCGGACTCCCTGGTGAAATCCGCGCCGCTTGAGATGCTGTTCGATTCCCACTACAAACGAAAGCGGCAGAACTCGGAGACGTATAGCGGCAATCCGAATAACGCGGCGATGCAGTCGAGCAACGCCGACGAAAATCCTGGCAACGACCTGACCTCTTGTCGGGCGGTGTTCAGATCGAAGTCGCTGCAGGACACTCGAATAAGCCAAGCGAGGAACGAGAAGAACAGTAGCTACTGTTCGGAGAGCAACGCACAGCCGGCGACGTGCATCTACTACGAGTTCAACTTCAACGATCAGAACGACGGTGGGAACGTCGAGATGCGAATCGGAACGAAATCGGACACGATGTCGCGAAGCAACAGCCTGAAGGTGCCGAAGGAGCCACAGTCGATGCTGATCCTGAACGATTTCGTTGCTCACAAGCCGCCGAAGCCGAAACGGAACTCCGCTCGCACGCAGAGCATGCGAAACAGGGCACGGCCCGCGTGGAACAAGTACGTGGACTCGTCGAGCACGCCTCAGCGTGACGCCTCTCGCGTCAAGTCCGACCTGGACGAGCGAGCAGCGAGAACCGACACTGATGAAACGAAGCCCGACAACGGTAACGAATCTCTGCACGCCTCGAAAGGGCGGATCGAGCAGCTGTTACAGTCATCCGGCTACTCTCTGCAGCCGAGCGACGACAAGGATTTGAAAAACAAGTTTTACAGCCTGCAGGCTCGCCGAAGCTCCGACAAAGGTCCCGCCGCGTACGACGCTGGCGGCCCGATGGACAACTTCGCCTTCGATCCGAGCGATCCCTCCCTCGACCACCAGGCCAACAGCTATCGAGCAAGCGACGAGCAAGCGGACTCGTCCCGCGCGGAGAGGGATCAACGCTGTTGCTTCGAGAATCAAATACCAACGAAAGACACGCAGCAGGAGACGTACGACTCTTTGGAGCCGAACGGTGCCATAATCTGCCACGACTTGCAGGCAGCAACCGGAATGCAAAACGCCTCGAATCTACTGACGACGAACGAACGAATCGACAATCTGGACGCGAGCGTCGACCTGAGGATCACCCGAGCCATCGAGGGCACCGTGAAGCTGCTCTCCAAGGAATTCGAGAACTTGGTCAGACGGGAGCAGTACTTCATGAAGGAGAAGTGCCTGCGGATGTCGCATTGCCAGGAAACCGGCGAGAACGTGGCCAAGCTGGAGGCAGAGAGGGACAATAGAGGCTTCTGTTCCCTGAGGCGGGACATAAGGTTCCATTCCGGTGGGGAGGACAGCGACTGCGCGGACAAGTCGATGATGGAGAGCGGCTCCTCGACGTCCGCCTCGAGCTGCACCAACTCGCCGAAAAGAATGTGGCCGCCGGCCTCCCGCTGTCACAGCCACATGAAGTGGACTAAAACCTTGCCAACCATTAACCAAGCCATACTACCATCGTCCAAGCATCTGTACGCAGGTACACTCACCAAACCACCGGAAACAGAGTTGTTCTATCGTTCTCTACTCGTCTACTCGTTCGTTGCGTGTATGTAGCACCAAAGCGGCCTTTCTCGTCTTCTCGGACGCTGAGAAACGAGACATTTCTCGCTGCTCGATTGTCGATCTCGATGCCCAGAGGGAACACGACCGCAATGTACACGTAAAGCAGTGGCAGAGAGAACTCGTAGCAAACGTTCCCGCACGGTTCGAGCAAGAAAATCGAGGAACGATTCGTTAAATGTTTGCCTGAACTTGTAACGTGACATGGAAAACTGTAGAAGTCGTGTAAAATACTGCACGACACCCAACAGCGCACGATTAAGCAACAATTTTTTTTTCGTTGTCTCATATTTCTTTGTATTGTACATTTGCATCTCTCGTTGTAATTATTTTACACTGTGTATCTCGATTACTTTAGCGGCAAAACGTTATATTCATTGTCGGTTCGATCAATGGTTTCTTTTTTTTTTTTATATATAATGAGCCAAAAATCGCTTCCTACTGACATAAATCCGTAATCTTTTTTGAAGGAAATAATTTTTTGAACATAATGAAAAAATCACGTTTGATTAGTTTTCTCTTATATTTTGATGTTTTGTTAAAAAAAAAAAGGAAGAAATTTTTGGCTATAATAACCCTTTATACTTCGATTATTTTAGTTTATTTCAGTTTACGACGATAGCGATCACGTACTTTTCAGTTTGGACACTCGAGAATTATTTCTTATCGTTTCGTTTGGCATGTGACGCGTGATCGACAGCATGTTTTGTCCTCACGATGTAGATCTATCCCAGTTCCTTGCCCCGCTTATCCGTCATTTATTTATTATATTGTTTCATTAACACGTCTCGTGCGTCAAAATCGATCCTGTACATCCCATTGCGCAGGATAGTTCGCCACACTTACCAAGTTACAAAATTACAGGATCGGCTTTGAACTTTGATCTTTTTTTTTTTTTTGCCTCTGTTAATTTATTTCACGCACTCGACGCAACAATTTAGTGTATCTTCCCGAAATTTTATATTTACAAGGTAATATCAATAACCAGAAATTAACTATTCAGAGTTTACAATTTATTGCTTCCGCGTTACGCATGAGAGAGATTTACACGATCTGTAAATTCATAATTCATTCGTTTTCAAATTTGTACAAATGATCTGAAAAGAAAGAATCGGAGGTAAGTGCGACCTTTTCTAGACATAGATCGAAAGAAACGATCGTGATATATGTAACAGGGGGATCCTAAGTAATGTCGTTTCTTTCAGTTTTAATGAACATCGCCATCTAGTGACAATAAAAAAAAATAAATATTAGAAAAATAATTGAAAATATTATACGTTAACACGTTTCGCACCGAGCCGTTTTTGCTCGACTTTTCATTCAGGCCATTTTTGATGTTTTGACTTAGATTAATGTCTTATGTATTTCATTACATCGTCAATCCATGAGTGATTAGTTTGTATAGAGTAGTTATCACATCGTGTACCATCCGTGGTACACGTGGCGCTGCAATCAGTTTTAACTTTTCGGTTAGTAAAAGAACCTGCCGTGTTCGAATTTGTTGAGTAAAAAACGAGGGAAATAAAATATTTAATAAAAGAGGGAATAGGTAACTATAGCGGAGATAGCATTTTTTTGTTTTTCATTTTTTTTTTGTCTTTGCTGGAAAACAAGTTTCTTTTATTAACTTTCATAGCACTTTTTGCTATAAACAAAATGTAAAAAAATTCGAAGTAGCAAGACAAAAAACTATATAAGAGTAGTGACGTTGTCCGAACAAGCCACTTTTATGCACTCCTTGCTTTAACAAAGTGAATCATTATATATATAATTATTAATTACTGTATAACAATTAAACAAACTTATGTGCTTTGTTGTATGCTGCATTCTTTTTATAATGCCTCATTCTTTTGGTGGAAATATATTCTACAGTGTTGAACTTGTTACAAAATATATGTTTTTAGCGCATTAAATAAATATGACAGCGTGTACCACCGGTGGTACACGCGGCCTGAATGGAAAGTTCAACGTGTACCATCGGTGGAACGTGTTGAATAAAATAAAATTTTGTACAGTATCAAGAAACAACATTACTTACGGGTACCCTTGATATTTATCTCATTACAAACACATACATATTGAAAACTCTTTGAGCCAATGGAGAAAGAATCGTAGTTTAGTGCATGTGTGTGCGTGTTGTTGTCGACAGTTGGCAGTAGTGGGGGGCGAATCTCGTCAAAAGTTTTTGACAGCGAAGAGGAGGGGGGTGGCATGCGACGTGCCTGCTCGCTGAGTGATCTTTCCGTCAGCCCGCCAAATAGGTTACTGCATGGCCCGATACAAGGTACCCTTTCATTCTGCGCCACGTCCACGAGGGTTTTTCCAACGACACTCGTTCAAACGCGCGCTCAAACGAGCCTCGGAGAACTTATATATTTTGTTTCTGCGATTTAGAACGCTAGAACTACCAAAACAGTCGAAACGATCGATTTCAATGTCGAACTTGAATGTTGCTCTGTCGGTAATACTACTGCTTCGTTCAAAATATTTCCTGGAAATTTTATAAACGCAAAGCGATGTACTTTTAGAGATTTTTAGAGAAATGATCTTTCGTAAAATAAAAGTTACCATGCAAGATTGTATTATAAAATATTCTTCTATTTCTTTTATTTTTATGTTTTTCATGGAAATTTTGTTCGCTTCAATCGTTGGTAGTTCCAGTGTTGATCGAAACGACAGCTCTCTATTAGTTGCTAAAGTCACGGCACAAAATAGTACGAGTGGAAATTACTTTGGAACGACCCCCTTGTTACATAGACTACAGAACTAGGGACTTGAGACGACGTTTCGATATTTTGATCATGTCGTCGATGCCCTATAATGAACCTCTGAACGAACGAAATTTAAAATCGTTTGAACTTGAATGTTGCTCTGTCGGTAATGCTACTGCTTCATTTAAAATAACAGTTCTGTCTTTATTTTTCTTTTCTTTGTTTTAAAAATTTTCAAGTCTTTTATTGAACGTGCGAAATGAACATTCTTTGCCCATGCAATTTAATAAAGATAAAGATACCTCGCACAACTTCTGCAGGAACGAATTTAAAATTAATTTGAATATTGTTCTGTCGGTAATGTTGCTGTTTTATTCAAAATATCGAACAGTCCTGTCTTTATTTTTTTTTTTTTTTCGATGTACTTTTTAAAAAGTACTTTGCAGATTTTTATTCGACACTTTTTCCTATGCAATTTAATAAAGATAAAACTTTGCGAATTTTTGTTAACCTGCGGTAATAGTTTCAGGAAAAATAGGTAAAAACACGAATGTTTCGGCGAGGAGTGGACTAGGAGGTGCGAACAGTGGGAATCAATCGCGGCACGGCTCGACGAAGAATCATTCCTCTCATATGACAAGGAGTAGCAGCGTTGGCGTCCTGAATCAGGTACATACACGTGCATACACCTTACACCACGTTGCATCACACCTTGGGAGATCTGTTCTTTGTCTAAACGAATAATGTTGCAGAGCGATTCCGAGTCAGATGTCGGAGCAGGGAACAACAGCAGGGGTTGGAACAGTCAAGCAGGAAGTAACAGAATAAGCGGGCTGATGAGGCCGACGATCAGTTCGCAGAACAAGATCAATCATCAAGCCAAGTCCAACTCCTCTTCTAACAGCAACTTCCCTTCCGTTCTTAGAAGAAGAGGCATGCAGGGAGCGTATTCAAGTGGTAATTTCCCCTGAGTTTAGAGAGTTAACCCAGAGCTTAGAGAAGATACCTGAGAACGACTTGATTTTAACAATATTGTACGCGTTCTTTCTCAGTGAATCTAAGTCAAGTGGGTAATCAAGAGGATTCCAGCTCGGAAGACACTTCTTCCAATGGGAACGGTGGAAAACCAGCGCTCCCGCCGAGACCTCGAAGCATCAGCATCGATCACTCTGCCGCGAGGTACGTTCAATTTTGTCACCCTGCTTTTTTGCTTATACGTTAGCTTGACTGTGTATTTTATTTTGTTTACAGCTTGAGTCTACCTGGTACGACGACAGTGAGGCGGTCAGGATCAACGACCATCATAACTAACGGTCGTAACGGAAATGGCACGATAGGACAGAATGCGAGTCGGATGACGGCAACGAGTCGCAATCAGTTAGATCCTAGCCCGCAGGAACTTCCAGTTAAAGACACTGATCGTGCCATTGATGTAGCCAGTGCTGAATGTAAATAATTTCGTTTGTGTTTTCTTCTTCTTCTTTTGTTTTTTTTTTTTTTTTTTTTTTTTTTTCTTATATGCGTGTGTATTTCTCACGATTCACGATCATCTTGTCGTTCTTCAAAGTGTAAGCATGCAAGATTGCAAGAGACTAACTACTTTATGTTAGTACAATATAACGTGAATTTCGAACGATTGGTACTGAGTTTTTATTATTTAATTTTCTTCGTCTAAGAAAACTATGTAATCTAACAAGGATTTTACTCTTACAGTAGGCACGGACAAAACATTAGGTAAACTAAAGACACCTATTGAGAATGCTGTCCCGTGAAAATAATAAATCTTTCAGTCTGTTAAAAATTTGTAAGTGATCATGCTATGACAAAGCGAAAACCACATTCAAGCAGAAATCGTTCCGCCGCGAACTTTAGTACAGACTAGAATCTATATATCTATACATATATAGTCTGTGTAGGTCGCTGTACATAATACGTGCTGTGCATAATTCAGAACATTCGGAACATTCCAAAAGAGGAACGTAGCGGTGTTTTTGACGTGGAACGAGAATAATTCAGCTTTCCTTATTGTTAGTTGAGACGAGTTCAACCGTCATTGCATCTTCGAGTCCAAAATACCGCATTTTACTTTCAACTTTGTTTCTTCTGCTTTGTATGTTTCATTAGTCGCGGAGGGAGGTTCTTCGCTTCCTCCCCGAGAAGGTTTCTGACCGCTTTTCAAATTTTAACTCGTTTGCGAGTTTTATGAGTAAACACCTATTTTACGTGTAAATACTTGTACATAAATGTATACTCGTGAAAGTTTGACATTTCATGCCAGTCATCGAGAAGATCGCTCGAGAATTCGTCATGAAAATGTTCTTATCTAGCTCCATGTTACATAGAGAGAAAGAGAGAGAGAGAGGGAGAATCTAGCACTCATCGTTAGAATATTAATCTTTCTAGGACTCGATCACAATAGCATGGTCTCATTACGGATTTTAGAAACTGATGTAACCTGCACGCTGCACGATCTCATTCATCCTTTCTCCATGTTCGCGAAGCGGGTACTACACGCCCCGTGTTCGATATATAAGTCTGTAATATCCGCTTGCTTCTAAATTGAACAGTGTTTTATTAAAACAATGTAAATGCCCCCTTCAAAGAGGAGGGAGGGCCATTTGCGTTGTTTTTTTTTTTTAAACACATTTACATCGTTTACAACCTGAGGAGGGAATACTGAGAAACGTTCGCTCTCTTTGCAGTGTCAACGCAGCTGTGCAACACGATCGCGGACGAGTTAACAAGAACGGCGGACAACGTTGTGCAGCTGTACAAACGTTTGACGATAGATAACGAGGATGATCCGTCCCGAGCGAGCATCGACAGGGACACGATGCTGCGCGGCCTCGAATCGTCCGTGAACGAGACGATGCGCACACTGCGGCTGGTGGTCTCAGGCGGCGATGGCCACGAGGGCTCCTCGGCCAACACCGAGAACGTAACGATGAACGAGGCCACCGCCAAGTTCCAAGAGCTGCTTGCCGGCCAAGATCAGGGGAAAGTGGTCAACATGATGCAGCAATACTCCGAGCTGCTGCTGAACATGATGCAACAGAGAATGGGAGGGACGACACAGTCAAGCCATACGTAAAATCCGTCCAGTTCTCCCCAAGAGAAGAAAACGAACGATCGGGACGATCAACATAAAAAAGAAAAAAGAAAAGAACAAACTACTGCGTCTCTCAGTCACGCTAAACGTGTGCCTAAAAGGTACGCGGACGTTTTTCGAGATTCTGACTCTGAAATGGCCCTAAATCTCTCGCCATTTCCGAGAGTAGAAGTAACTCTAGGATCGAGGATCCAAGTAACGAACTATTTTTTTTATTAACACGTTACGAGGGTGACGATCGATTGTATTTCGTTGTGAACGTTGCAAAGTTGACGGCTCAACGAAAGGAATTGCGGGGGTCGTGTTGAAAAAAAAGTCAATATCGTTCTTTTCTTTTTTTTCCCCTCTTTTTCTTTCTTCTTTTTTTCGAAAGCAACGTTTTTGCTTGCGTTTTC
The DNA here is from genome assembly GCA_032399595.1 of Tetragonula carbonaria. Taxonomy (NCBI): domain Eukaryota; kingdom Metazoa; phylum Arthropoda; class Insecta; order Hymenoptera; family Apidae; genus Tetragonula; species Tetragonula carbonaria. The sequence goes on from JAUCRC010000006.1 coordinate 17,179,573, forward strand.
GACTCGAGTTTGGAGTCCCGTCGGCGTACCAGATGGTGTGTTTCTAGCCAAAGTTAATAGAATATTTATCATCGTTTTCGTGCGACCGAATGTTAAACGGGCTAATTTAGAAGCAACTGTAAGAAAAGAAAGGAAAAGGGGGAGGAAAAAAAAAAAAGAAATACGGCAACTAGAGATGTTGCGTTTGAGAACTTTTCTGTCCGATTCGGAAAGGGAAATTTACTCGTATCCTGAGGCCATACGCCGTTAAATGCCAATTAATTAAAGACTCTTAGATTAGTTTTCAAATAAATAAATAAATATATATACATATATTTATTTATTTATCGATTACTACGCGAATATATCATAATATTAGTGCTCTTGTTATGTAATAACCAAAGGTTGTTTCTACCTAAGGTTTTGAAAAGGCAGCCTTCCTTCCTTCCCTGAATACTTAAAAAAAAAGCTTCGACTTCGAAACTGTGACAAACTGTATCCAGTAAGCAGTAAACGGTGTACACTTGCCAGTTCTCGAGGGGGAAAAAAAAGGAGCAACTAGTTGCCCGATTTAAACGTATTTAAAAAAAGAAAGAAAAACGTATACCGGCTTTGTAGACTTGTCTGTCCGTGTGTCTGTCAAGGATAGAGAATGAACGTGTGTTTTTCGTACGAGTAACGTTGAAGTGTTTTCTGCCAATTGTACTTCGCAAAAAAAAAAAAAAAAAAAAAAAATGCATAAGTGTTGCCGAACGATGAGCAAGTCGAGAGAAACCGGCAACAGCCACGAGGAAATTGATTCTCCCGTCTACAAATACGGATATATTTGACGGATACACGGAAACCGTGCTACGTTAGCAACTGCATATTTTGTCATAGAAATTCACAAAATATTTTTACACGCGAATAAACGTCGAGAGACAAAAGCAAAGGCAAAAGTTCCACACAAAGTGTCGTAAACCTTTTCGTTGAAAGGTTGTAGGTACGTACATTAACCCGAACGAAAATCTAAGAATGTAAGAAGCGGTCTTCGAAAAGCCTCGATAAGGAAGGAATTGCATCAAGGAATCAAAGTATTACCGACACGTATTATTATTAACAATTTTAACATTTATTACAAAACGCGCGACTCCGTTTCTCCGTTTAATAAATTGTAATTACAATTTGTTCGTTTGTGTAAAGTCTCCACGTTGTACATGTAATGTATAAAACTGTGCCATTTAGGTTATAACCGGTATCGCTCACACGTACACTCGTGCGAGAATGAGTTTTATTTGCTTCTGTTTTATTAGGGCGTATGTATCGTTCATTTCCTCGTCGATGAATGCGTAACATATCTTCGGTATCGTTTACGGGGACGTAGGCCTAAAGTTGTTTTCATTCGATTGCGTAATTTATTGGATTAAAAAAAAAAAAAAATGGAAACTAATCGCAATTCAATTTTGCTTCTTTTTCTTTCTTTTTCGTCAAAAATCTTATCGTCGTATTTTCTTTGTAATTTTTTCTAGCGCGAGAAACAACTTTTTACAATGGTGACTATTATTCTTGAATGATACGGATCAACACCTTCGCCAGTCGCTAGGATCGTATTATCCGATGATGTCGTGAGTAACATCATTTGCAAACAAGAAATCTACTTACCTGAGAAATCGTCGCTTTTTTAGCGTTTAGAAACTATAAAAACAACTGCCTGCCGCGGTAGATCTTTTGTCGTTTCACAAGATCGCAAGTAGCTTCGACGGAGAAAGTGTTGATCGGAAAGTTTGATATATCATCGTGTATCATAGGGAACTAGAGTATTTTATATTCAATGTGTCAGCATTTTTGTAATACATGAACGTTAGCGTGTAAATCATGAAAGCGGTAAAGTGAATGGTGGCAAACGTGTTTTGAATCTCGTCTCGTATACATCTCTTCGTGTATTTACCCAGCTTTTACGGTGGTAATGAACCATTCCAAAATTTCACTCTCTTCAGTGTAATAATCATCAAAGACATTCAAAGTATTTTTAATTCATCGCAGAGACGGCTTTGCGTATTGTTGTATTTTGTTACATTAAGAGTTATACTGTTATGCAATGCGTTGCTCGTTTCTTAATGTGTATATATTTATTTTAAAGCTTTTCTGCAGGAAGCAAGACAGTTTGGTAACCAGCGGATGCCAAATGTAATAATGATTTTTCGTCGTGGAAGAATGTAACTTTTTAGCACTTTGTTTTGTATATTATGTTGATAATTAATAATATAACAATTCTTACAAACTGAGAAGGGATGTTAGTGTTCGTGTCAAGAAAAAAAGTGGGAAAAACTGGTTAAAATAATAACATAAAACGTTGGAAAAGTTTTATTTTTCAGAAAACACGAGAATCATTGAGGCAAAAAAACCGTTGATCATTCCGAGCACTTGATGACTAAAAATGTTTAAAAAAAGACTTTTATTCTAATTCCTCATAAAAATATATATATATATATATAATCGTCTCTATACAATAGAAACACTCGTTAAATGTATAGATACGCGTAACATTAAATATAGTTTTTAAAAGATAACAATCTCATATGCGGGTCAGTGGAACATCGCTTGCGAGTATGATTCGTGGAAGACTTGTTCGTAACGATTTTGTGAGATGTCATGTAATGGAAATACTGTTGTATATATACTGTTATGTTGTCATGATTCGTTTCTTATATATGGCGTGTAAAAGGAACAAAAGTAATAATAGGACTCATTCGACTGATTCTCTTCATGGAAGACCGTGTTGAACAAATTATTGGCACTAGTGTCGCAAAGTCTCCACGTATTATACACAATTGGTCACTAGTATCGGTAACACTAGTTATTCCACATCTTCTTTGCCATTTTATCTGCCACCCGTTTGACGCAATTCTTCCAACTACAACAAAATTTAGTTTCTCAACATCGGAGTTTTCGCGTTATGATCCGAAATAAAAGATTGGTGAAACAGCACGAACCTCCTTCTCCTCGTCTACTTCGTCTTCCTCGTCGGAACCGTGAACCGAAGCAGCTGGAGTGGTGTGCCTCGAGGAGGAAGGCGACGGTGGTTCGCTGATAGGTCTGGGATAACTGAAACGTCCTACCCCACCTTCGGCATACTCAGAAGCCAATTCTGGATAAACGGTTGTCAACGCTTTGATTCTGGCTTGGCGATAATACTATCGAAAAGTATGCTCCATGTTTAATTTAATTTGGAAAGCCAGAGATGAGAAATTAACAAATACACTCACGATGCCAAGGTTTCTCCAGTCAAGAAGATCGCTGAGACGTTCTGTGCGATTTCTCTGAATGATACGTTGCCGTCGACTTAATCGCGCAAAGTCGAACATGTATTGAGCGAGCTGTTGAACACTGCTCTCTAGGCCAATGAATCGTCTGTCCACGATGTAGATGCCGTAACTCATCGGGTCAGCTATGTGTTCCTGCATGAAGCATCCGAAACCGGACAAGTTCGTAGTTATACTAGGAATACCCATAACGGTACATTCCGCAGGCGTGTATCCCCATGGTTCGTAATATGACGGGAAGACACCTAAGTGGCATCCTCTAACGAAATCTTCGTAATCAAGACCGAATAATGGATTCGTAGACGACAGGAACTCTGGATGAAATACTATCTGCAAATAGAAATTGATACCAGTTAAGTGATAATATACAATTTTTTTTTTTTTGTTTTACCCATGAATTTCGTAAATCATATTTCATTTTCTATCATAAATTATCCGAAACTGCACTATTAAAAGATTGTTGAACATATATCTGGAATGAAAATGACGATTCCAAATAAAATTATCTCTATCTAAAATAGAGAAATCGATGTACAGAGGAAAGTGATTTTTCTGAATATCTTTGGATAAAAAATGAGGAAGAATTTGACAAAGAGATGATTCAACAATTAACGGAAGAGGAGTCAGAGGAATGCTCAAAAGCAATGTGGGAAGATAAAAGACAGCATGAAATACAAATTCTGTTGCTTGATACAAGCATGCCTGAGAATAATGAAATTGAACTTTTTCGGCAGCTTAATAATCTAAAAATACACGATGATCTTGTTAACAGAATATTTTGAATCCAAACGTAACTGAATTTGTTCCAGCATTTACATCAGTAGTAACATCTGTAAGTTATTGCAGAATCATCATAGAAGCAACACATTCATTTATTTAACTGAATAAAATATAGACTCTGTACATGCATGGCTAATGTTCATCGTCTTCAATAACACAGTTGTATTAACTGAATTGCATTAAAAGTTAAATGACTATCCCTGTATATAGAAAGATATAATGATGATTATCAAAGCAGATGATACATAATGCTGTTACTTACGAATAATGAAGTCAATTATAACCATAAAAAAAATATATTCAAATATTTTTAAATTACCTTCACTCGATCATTAACTGTATTGAAAAGACTGCATCTTCTGACAGCGTTTAATACCGGGTCGTTCCAATCATCTACAACATTGTGCGTGGTGACCGGAGGCAATCCATTCCTTTGTAGAGCATATAAACATCTGTAATGATACATATAATTTCACTATACTTCTCTCGCTGTGATTGATGCCATTGTCAATTCCAGTCGAGTTTCGTGTTACCGTTTGATTTTAATAGTATCTTCCTTCTGTAAGAGATCCTGCGCGTCAGGCATACGACCAGAAAGACACAGTTCATACATGCGCTTTCCAATTTTCTGCTGTATATCGTTAATTGTATCTCGTAAAGACTTGGTAACCTTCGACGAGAAAATAAAATGTATTAACGAGCAATGTGCGTGTTCTTTGCTCGTATTTAAAAAGTAAATCATCTTACGGCATGACCACGCAACGACTCCACATTGAAATTATTGGTTCGCGCTGGAAAAATGAGGAAAGCAACGACAGTTACGTCAGGTTTAGACGTCTTCAAATAATGATTCAGCCTAGCTAAGGCCTCGATGAATATATCGGCGCCCTTGTTCCCAAACTCGTAACGTCCAGCAATGAAGAAATACAGAGTTTTATCCAGATCGAAATCGTAATGCCTGAAACGGTGATTTAGAAGCAAATGCGTACACTTGCACAGACATAGAAAACGAACGTCATTCTATAATACCCACCCATAGAAATGACCTCTCACGAACTCGTGTATCTTCTCTTTACTAACAGCGTGCAAATTTTGAAATTCATGAATCGCCGCGAACTTTTTTACGTTGAGCCCGTTTGGCGTGATGATGTCGGGTTTTCGTTTCAACAAATGCTCCGCTTCGAAACCCGTTATGTCCGAGACAGTTGTAAATATGTGCGCCAGGTGCGTGGCTGCACGTTCCATGCAATATCTGTGATAAATTTGACGCTTTCCTGCTTCCTCGTCCACGTTGAACTACAAATAAAATCGAAGAAAATTAAAATGCGTCAAAGTGACGTGTCAAGAAAGAAGATTTAAGCCAAGATACCGTGTCCAAATTATTGTAGAAATCAATCTTCCCCGCGCATAGGTATCTTCCAAGAAGAGTGGCATGCGTGGTGAAAACTGTAGCAACGTCTACGTGTCTGGTTCTTAACGCGATCAAACCAACACCGGCTTGCCACTCGTGGCAATGAACGACGACACGGGGAGGGACATCGGAGTATTCTTCGGCAGCTTGTCTGAAGTCGAAAAATATACATTTACCGTTTCGGTGAACAACGAGGGAAATACAAAAATTGACTCTCACATCCTGTGAAATTCACCTGAACTCAGAGATAAATTGACAAACGAGATAACCAAGAATAACCGCGTCGTTAGCTTCCACATCCAAGTGAGGAATACCAAGATTGCAGGTGTTCCACAATTCCTGCTTATATTCGTCTAATTTCCACGCTGCACTTCCAATATCAAACAGAATGATCTGTGGGTTTCCGTCGACTAGCCAGGTTCCTGTTACCACCTCAACAAGAGCTCTTACTTTATGGTAAAGTAGATTTTCAAGGATATTACAGATAATCATGTTATTATAATACATAATATTGCATAATGTAATTACAATAATACATAACATAATTACACTATTATGTTACGAAGATATTATAACAATGAACAAAATGTATCTATGCCATAATTCACTTGCAGGGGCAATTGCCCTTGAATCAATTTTGTCTTTGCATCTGGACTTTAGCCAAATCTTATTCTTAGTACATAATGACATGTTTCAGTAAATGGAAGTATATATCTCTAACTTTTTTGCCTGATAAATAATTTTCTCTTTTATTGCTCGGTCTCTGTGATTGCAGTATCAATTAAATACTTAAAATATGTTGCAAGAAAATTATTATTTAAACTTACTTTAAATCCTTGATCACGTAAGACTTGTACAGCTAAATGCAGTGGGCTATTGTGTGGAAAATCTGCTTCCTCAACCTCAGTACGTGCTGAGGCTTCTTTGTACGGGCCGATAAGGCAATATTGGTCTCCCATTTCTTCTGTTGATACAAAAGCTTTGGACCTAATTACAGTGTATATACCACCAACTGAAAATGTAATGATAATAATTGTTACAAATTGACAGATTCACTTTGTTCTATTGACATATACCTTTATTGGCAGCCTCCCATGCAACTTCAAAGTTCCATCGGTTTTCATGCTGTGCTGAATATCCACGATCCATAAATTCAAATAAATCATTACTGCTATCCATACGATAAAATCTTCTTGCTACACGTTCCCTTGACATTTTGCTGTCCCTTTTGCAACCTTAAATTGCATTAAATTTGTTAAACATATGCAGCATTGTTTTTGAAGGAACCAGGATATGCAAAAAACACTCGATAGTGATATATCAAGAGTCTTTGTTATTTTTCTCTTTTTTTATAATATTTCTCACGTGTTTTGTAATTCCTCGTATTTACAATTACACAAACATTTCTTTGTATTTTATTTCTCGAGAAGAGTATTCAAGAAATGAAACAAAATAAAAGTACAACAGGACTTGACTAAAAATACAATGACAAATGTAATTCGACACTTATGCCGGGTACGATCACTTTATTCCATATTTGAATTTTCGAATGTTCTGTTTCAACAAGAGGATCGGGATCAATGCGCGCATGTGTGATTCTTTTATCGAGCAGCAAGCATTTTCCTAAGACTCGAACCATCGGAGCGATATTGTGCCGGAAAATAGCACGTCGCAGCATAGAGAGTCTCTGAAAGATCAGTGACACAATGCTAGGTATCTTCACTTCCGCGAGGATTTGCCGGTAACACCACACAACTCCACGCGGCGAGAGAGATTTCCTCGCGAAAAGACGGTGAGTGAAAAGGCGATAAATATTCAAGTTTCAAGGGAATTTACTTACTTCCGGCCGGTGCGATGTATCACAATATAAAAATTAAAAAAAAAAATAGAGACGAGAAGCAGATAGGTGGCGAACAAGCGAGCAGCTCCACGGTCAACCTCTAGTGAAGGTCACCACAAACTACGAAAGGTCACAAGGGGCTCAGTGGGGCTAGAGTCAATCCCCGGTCTCTCGGCCTACTTCAAACACGACGAATCTTGCTCGATTCACTGATAAACACATTGCCCCTTGCGGTGTGTCTTTCGCAAGCAGACAGATGGCACGAGATATGTATCAGGGAGAGACCGTCGTTGGCTCAATCAATCTCGCTCATTCTTCGTCGTGATACTTGCGGCTGCACGCTCGCGAAGTACGTTTTCGTCAGCAACTGACGAAGCCATGATTATTTTTGGTTGTTATGTTTATACGTACGTATGTACATATATATTGTCAAATTGCTAAATTTACAATGTTCACGTCTCAATCATCGGGTAAAATTTGCAACGTGTTTGGATCGTTCACGGCTTGTATCACACACACACACACACACACACGTCTTTCAGATTTCTTTTCTGTGTGTTTGTAAAACACGTGGCAGGGATCTGAACCAGGGAACGAGATAAGTTATAACTTAAGTTATAAACGAATAAGGAATACTTGAATTAAATGACATGAGAAATCCCTTGTTTTCGCGCTGGTACTTTCAATTACACCTATCTGGTTTGATTTTGAACCAGGTTTCTTGATGTAATGTACAAGAAATTAAGCCTCATGCCAGCCAGTGTTTCGATCTATTGAATGGAATTTCTAAATCTTTATACGGGCATTTCATAGATCGAGAGGAGTACAGGGAGGAAGATTCGACTCTAATTTTAACGACGCACTGGAAAAAGCTCGCAAATTGATTGTGTTAATCAATTTTTTTTGCGAATGAAAATTTGATCCATTCATGGATATTCAAATGCTAGCGCCGCGTAGCGGTAAAGTGGTAATACTAACCACTATCACTGTCCTTGTCGCATACTAGCGTGCTCCTTGTCTGTCACGTGATGTACCTATTCTTGTCGCACACTGGTACGCTCCTTGTCTGTGGCCAATGCTGCCATCTGAACATCTGTCAATTTGACCGGAACTGGAAAGGATAAAAATTGAAATTTTCGATCAATTCAGCAGCACGTTGCTTTTCTCCGATAGATAATTTTAGAAAAATCTCGTAGATGGCAGCACCTCGCCAATAAAATAAACGACAAGGACAGATATACACCGCGTGCAATCCCTAGTGATTTCTAGTAAATTCTGGTAATTTCAGGTGAATTTATAGAAATGAACAACCGGTTTATTTGCTCAGCTTTGTTTAAATTAATCTTTCACTCAAATTAGTTTTCACAGCAGTTATCGATACATTGAATTTGGCAGTTAGAGATGTCTTCTCCAAATGACTCTTTTACACGTGTACATCCTGTGTAGCTGTAAGTTCCCTGACTAGAAAATACATCATTCATGAAATAGTGTTGTTTGGAGCGGAGCACCGGGTGGTTTCGAAGATTCTGTTTTGTCAATAACGGTAGCAGTAAACCACACGTAGAAACTTTACAAACATGGCGGTAAATATTCATTACAAATTAATGTTATAATCATTCGCTAATTTCAATTTGCTGCTCTATGTTGGACAAATGTGTTGTTATTAAAACATTTTTGTTCTGTACAGGTCAATTAACCTATGTAAAATCCACTCTTATTTCCTCAAATGTCGTAAAATATGAAAAATTTCTCTTTACTTTTGAAATAATATTTATTATATTATATTATATGTATTAACTTGTTATATATATTATATTTTTAAAATATTTTATATGCCATTAATTAATGAAATGGAATTGAAAAAGGAAACAAATTTACATATCTCTGAATACATCACGTGTTTGTTTGATTAATAGAATTGCTTTTATTATTTTAGGCTGTTGCAGCTGCAAAGTGCCAGGAAGTTCGCGAAATCACAAGAATTGAAAGAATTGGCGCGCACTCTCATATCCGAGGTTTAGGTTTAGACGATAGTTTGGAACCTCGTCATGTACGTGCATTATTAGCCTTTTACGTGTCATTATCCGAGCACTCACTTCCATTAACCTTGTAATTGATTGTCTAGGTATCGCAGGGTATGGTTGGTCAACTTATGGCTCGCAGAGCCGCAGGCGTTGTCCTTGAAATGATTAAAGACGGTAAAATAGCAGGTAGAGCTATATTATTGGCAGGTCAACCAGGCACTGGGAAAACCGCCATTGCCATGGGAATGGCACAAGCCTTGGGTATGGACACTCCGTTCACCTCAATGGCAGGTTCTGAAATATATTCCTTGGAAATGAGCAAAACCGAAGCTCTTACTCAGGCCATTAGGAAATCTATCGGTGTCAGGATCAAGGAGGAGACGGAAATTATAGAAGGCGAAGTAGTCGAAATACAAGTGGACAGACCTGCTACAGGTGTGGGTGCTAAAGTTGGAAAGCTAACGCTGAAGACAACGGAGATGGAAACAATCTATGATCTAGGGAACAAAATGATCGACAGTTTGATGAAAGAGAAAGTTAGTAAGGATGAATAATGACTGTTTGCTCTGATATTGTCTCTCTGATACTGTTTCTTGAAATGACGATTTACTTAACTAAGGTACAAGCTGGAGACGTGATCACAATTGATAAAGCCACGGGCAAGATAAACAGGCTGGGAAGGTCATTCACCAGAGCTCGTGACTACGACGCAACTGGCTCGCAAACTCGCTTCGTTCAGTGCCCCGAGGGTGAATTGCAAAAACGCAAAGAGGTCGTCCATACAGTAACGTTGCATGAGGTTGATGTTATAAACAGTAGAACCCACGGATTTCTGGCGTTGTTCTCTGGCGACACAGGAGAAATTAAATCGGAAGTGCGCGATCAAATAAACGCGAAAGTCGCCGAGTGGCGCGAGGAAGGGAAAGCAGAAATCGTTCCAGGCGTTTTGTTCATCGACGAGGTTCACATGCTCGACATCGAATGCTTCTCGTTTCTTAATCGAGCACTGGAAAATGAGATGGCGCCGGTCGTTATCATGGCTACAAACAGAGGTGCTTGTACAGATTCGTAATTCTATGCTATCTTGATTAACAGAAAATATTGATCGTTGAACTTTATAGGTATTACGAGAATCAGAGGGACAAATTACAAGAGTCCGCATGGTATTCCAATAGATTTGTTGGATCGTATGATCATCGTTCCGACAAGTCCGTATCAAGAGAAGGAATTGAAAGAAATTCTAAAGATAAGGTGCGAAGAAGAAGACTGTGAAATGGCGGACGACGCTCTAACGGTTCTTACCAGAATCGCATTGGAAACCTCGTTGAGATACGCGATTCAGTTGATTACGACTGCTTCTCTTGTTAGTCGACGAAGAAAGAGCACGGAAGTAAATACCGAGTTATACTGTTATTCTTACACCGAAAACCTAATGATAATATGTAATATGTTTTAGGTTAATATCGATGACGTGAAACGTGTCTACTCGTTGTTCCTCGATGAAAATAGATCCACGCAGTTTCTCAAAGAATATCAGGATGATTTCATGTTCAACGAAATACGTAAGTAAATTTTAAGAAAAAGAAAAAAGTAATAGCCCTGGAACTTTTACGTTTCTTCAAATTTTATTCGTGTAATTGTTGTTTGTTCCAGTGGAGGAACCGATGGAAATATCGTAACATAAATAAATGATACATTGAAACTTGGACGTTGTTCAATAAAGGTTTGCAATTTTCTACTTACAGATTCCATAATATTAAATGTACATATAAACATTATGTCAGAAGTGGCGCGCTATACATCGAATTAAATACAAAAAAACTTAACAAATTCTGTTCCCATACTTGCTACAGTTTGGTTTCGCAGTGTTTGATTATATCAATAAGTTCAAAGTGACAAGATTAATTATCGAGGTAAATTAGTTTTTGGTGTGAATTTCCCATTACCGCGTGAGATGCAAGTCTTTTGCAGTTTTTTTTTTTTGAGATTCACTTAAAATGTCTAGCCTCGACGCAATAAATTTATACCATCTCACCTTTGTCAGTACTACTTTGCCATATGTGTACAGGTCTGGACTTAGCTTGCATTTGTACTTTTACGTTTTCTTCTCGTAGCTCTTCTTAACTATAAGAAACGATTAACTTTTAACTTTTACGTTTCACGTGTGTGTGTGTGTGTGTGTGTGTGTATAGAGATACATACACAGTTTCACTTACTCGTTATCAGTTTAACTCCATCCTCCGGCTTGAAGGACGATTGCTTCTTGTCCTTCGATGTAAATCCCAAGCCATATTCCGTTTTGTAAACTGAGAGGGGGATCACCGTGGACGAGACTGGTACCATCACTGAAACAATGATCGAAATTGAAATTCCACGTTAAACTGTACTGTTAGGTTAGGTTTCGTTCCAAGATTTACGCCTTAGCAAATGACAAAATTTTCTTCGTCAATTCGCGTGATTTGTCTTTTGTGTCGACACGTAGTAGTTCGCGATACACAAGTACTCAATGAAGAGAATATTTTCTTGCCGATTTTAATCGAATATCGATTCAGACTAAGCTACGCCGATGTTGACCGGTTTAATTGCTGATATTCGACTGGTCGCAGTCAAATGAAACCACTCAAATGAAAGTCTGAACTGTAGCATTTGCTCGTGAAGATCTCTGCTATTATGATTGCCAACAGCCCCCTTTTGTGAGTGGCTGCTTAGCAGATCTGCTCCTGAATTATCTCGTTAATTCTTTTGAATATTTCATCGATTCAATATCCACCCCCCTCTTTCCCTCTCCTTCTCCTTTTCCCTCCTTCTCGTGGTTTCAAAGATGAATCGTAAAAGTTCCAAGTATTATCGTTTCCTACGACACTCTATTTTTAGCGGTCGTTAGATCAGAGAGATGTCGTAAGATACAGTGAGGTAAACGCAATATACTTGGTTCGATAATACGCGAGAAAATTGTCGGTTTACGAAATCACCGGTGACCAACGTCGAAGATTGATGATTAATAAAAACGATGAGCCATCTGGTGAAAGAAGGAGACACGGCTAGATAGTGTTCTCAGTTTTTCTAACGGAGTTTTTAATTACGTCTTAATCGTTAGCCCGCAGCTAATTGCGTATTAGCGATCGAAGTCTCCGACGTTATCAAGAAGCTGTTAACTCGATCATCGTAACGTAACTCGATAAACTCGACGTTATGACCCAATAAATCGATTTTTCTAGTAGCGTAATAACTCAATGGCGTTGGATTTTCTTTCGTTCGTTTCTAACAAATATAAATCCTGTTCGACGTATCGTACGATCTTTGATCAATGGCTGCTGTTTCTTAGTTGTTTATGAGATAGTAGAAGTTACACATCTAGAAACTATCTATTGCTTCTACTCGCGTTCTGCTCGGATTTTTATTTTAGCGATAAATAATAAAAACAACGAAGCAATCGTTTAAAATCAGACGTCTTTGTATAGAAATTAGTCTGCATTTTCCAACCAACTGATATTTCCAGTTGTAGAAAATGCTCTTCCAAAGCTGGCAGATGTTGCTGGCGCACGTAAATATTTTTTAGCAACTTTTATCTTTTTATGAAATTTCTTTTCTTCCGATTCCCCGTCGTTCTAGCGGACATAAATTGTAATTTGTTTTATTATTTTTCAAAAATTATAAATTACTCGAAACATCGGATAAAATTTTATCGAGAATAACCGACGAGTGGTAATTCTAACCTCAATTATCTCGTAAGATAGCCGATATCTGGCACTCGGATATCTCACGAAATACTCGAGTGTAATAAGATAATTTATTATTACTACTCGTATTACTCGGTTGTCTATAATGCAATTTTCATTTTAGCGATAAATAATAAAGCAACGGAACAGTTGTGTCAAATTAGGTGCCTTTTGTGTAAAAATACTAATAAGTCTGCATTTTCCAATAGTAGGTTTAGGTTAGGTTATCCATCCGTCTTGAACTAACAATATTTCCAGTTGAGGAAAATACTCTTCCAAAACTTGGCAGTTATTGTCGGTGTACATAAATATCTTTTAGCAAGTTTTACCAGTTTTGAATATTTTTTCTCTTCGATTCTCATTCATAAATTGTAATTTACATAAAGGCATAAATTACTTGTAACATCGTAAATTACTCGTAAAATTCGTATCGAGTGTAAATAGTAATAACTTTAGTTACTCCAATTACTTCGTAAGATACTCGGATATTTTAACACTAAAGAGACGAGACGCGTGGATTTATAAGATTTTTTTATGCTAGATTTATTTAGATATTAGATATGAAAGTAATTAACCTTTAAGAATTTTATTAAGAATGAGATCACGAGCTAATTTAATAAGCTCGCAACGCTTTAAAACCTTGCACGCATTTTTCTTTAATTTCCACAAAAATGCCCTGGAATTGAAAAAAGATAAAAAGAAAAACAATTCGTCTATCAAGCGTTAAAATTACTAGATAACCTTGCTCTACTCGGGTCTCCGGATATCTCACTAGCTCTATTTCTTGGTACTACTTGGACTCTGCTAATGGACTCTTCAAATTATCCACAAATACACGAGTCTGAGAGACAACTTATTTTTCTTTAATTCCCTGAAAACTGGAAAAAAAGTAAAGAAAAAAACAATTCATCCATTAAATGTTGAAATCATTGGATAATTTTGCGGGCCTTCGGGCATCTCGCAGAGAACTTACAGAGAGTCCTTGATACCAAAAAATAGAGTTAATACCCAGATAAAGATACCTTGGACTCTCTTAAGTTCTCTTAAGTTCTTAAATCGTACACGAAAACAACATAGTTGTTTAGTAGAATCTAATTGTAAGAGACAACCTCGTTATTAACCCTTTATCCTCGAAAATTTTTCTACTATCAGCAATTTATTTATGAAGTAACTTATTACATCGCTTCAAATAAAATGACATATTGGAAACAATCATTAAAATGGTATTTAACAAATGTGTTTTGTTGATCATATCTTTCTAACGTGTGATAGCGTTCAAATTTGAAGCGATCATCAACGGGTGCATCGCAGGTTTGCTAGAACAAATGTAACATACAAGAGTACGATACACAATTTCAATCTCTGGAGAAAATAATATCTTCCGCCATTTTTTTAAACTTTCGTAAGGAGCGATAGGAAGTCTAATTTATGTGAATTATTCCAACGAGTGTCGTTTTAAAGTCATTTTATTTGAAGCGATGTAATAAGTTACTTCATAAATAAATTGCTGATAGTAGAAAAATTTTCGAGGATAAAGGGTTAATAACGAGGTTGTCTCTTACAATTAGATTCTACTAAACAACTATGTTGTTTTCGTGTACGATTTAAGAACTTAAGAGAACTTAAGAGAGTCCAAGTATCTTTATCTGGGTATTAACTCTATTTTTTGGTATCAAGGACTCTCTGTAAGTTCTCTGCGAGATGCCCGAAGGCCCGCAAAATTATCCAATGATTTCAACATTTAATGGATGAATTGTTTTTTTCTACGCATCTGTTTAGATACGTTACGCTGATTATATCAACACCAAATGTGTACGTTCGTAATTATAAAAAGAGGAAGTCCAAGTTGTTAGCAGAAGTGGAGTGCAAAGGGTTAACGAGAGACGAATCGATGAAAATCGGTAATGCAAACTCCGCGAAAGAAAAATGGCGGCGTGGCAGACTGGCGCACCACCTAACCTAAAAAAGGAACGTCGAGTGCAACAGTGCAGTCGCGTAAAATTAAATAATAAAATCTAGCTGCTGCTAGAGTAATCTTGCTATCCTAGAAACCAGTCAGGTTTCTTTCCCAGCGTGGAAAAACACAACTGCTCCGAGAATACGATTGCGATCTCGCTATAATCGAAGCCCACGCTTGGCGTGCACCGACGTCATCGCCCCGTTACGCTTCGAGCATCGAGCATCAAGCATCGCTTCAAGGAAATTCGAGAGACCTTCATTTTCGGCTCTTTATTTGGCCATAGGTTCGAACTGTGTGAAACTTCCGTGGACGCGAAGTTTCTCACATTGTTAGCGCGCTGTACCAACGTCTCGCGAGCAAGTAACGTACTCGATCGAGCTCTCTAAAATTCCATCGGTGTTAGATCAGATTTACCGAGACGTCGATTCGTTTGTCAGTCTTTCGTAATTTGTCCTTACCGTTGTCTCGTTCTGTCGAGCAAGGTAAACGAGCATCGGGGACCATTCTGCGCGAGTTAGTCATCGCCAGAATTAGATCACAGAGATCTACGTATTTTTTTTTTTTTTTTTTTTTTTTAAGAGCATACATTACAATCGTTTCTTTTTTTAGAGAAATATAAGTAAGTAATTAGGATGACGTGATGCACGTAATGGCGTGGAAATGTAATTTATGCGGAGTGTACGCAAAAAGTGGTTTCCAAATAAATTGTCAATTTATCGAAGAGAAAAAGAAAAGCAAGGAAAGGAAGAGAGGAAGTCAAGGCGAATCTTCATCGTAGCAACAATTGAGATGAAAGCTTATCCGTGACTAGATAATCGCGCGCGATCTCCTGCGTGACCGGGAAAAAAGAAACCGAAACTTTCAATTTTTTTTTTTTTTTTAGAATTTCTCGACCTTTCGCAAAAAGGAAATCTCGAAACTCAAGATCTGTGGGACAATGACGACGAATTACATCGTGAGAAAAAAAACTCTTTTGACACTTATACTGCCGCTCGAAAGTCTTAGGACACTTTTATTTTTAGTTCACTTATTGTGTATTATCACAATATATATTACTACATATATTACTATATATATATGTTACATTATAACTATATAGTATATATTACACATATTTTATAATACAATTAATATATTAATAAAGTCTATATTGTCAATAAAATATGCTTTATATTTATTGCATTTAATTTAATTTAATCATATACATATATAGTAATACAATATAATATAATACATCAGTAATATTAATACATTACTTTTTATAAAGTATGTTTCATGTTTGATGTGTTTAATCACATTGCATATTAGTTTTATATTGTATAATTTACATTGTAAATATCACGTATGTTTTATTGTATTTGCAATTTACAATTCTTCCTACCATTTTTATCATACAAATGTACAACAATATTTCATGCCAATGTACATTGTGTATAATTTACATTGCAAATCTCGCGTTTATCGTATCGCAACTCACAATTCAATATTTACCGTACTATTTTCACTATGAAAACTTGTACCAAGGCTTACGAGCGAGAGTGTACGTCCAGTCAAGATAAGAAAGTGAAAGAAAAATGGGAGAAACAAGAGAATGCTTTCTCACGTGACTGACAACTGAGAAGAGAAGAGAAGAGAAGAGCAATCGTTACGAAATCTTGCTAACAACCTGCTCTTGACATGCTTGTTGCGTAAACGCCGACGCAAGTTGTTTTAAGGCTTAGCCGGTTGATCTCGCGTTAATTGATCATTTCAAGCGTAATTAATTTCGCGCCTTGCGAAACAAATTCTGCAAATTGCAAGTCGGGATGCAAGCAAACACCCGATGGAAAAAAAAAAAGCGTCAAACGTCTCACCTGGCTCGAACACGTTGTCCTGATTTCTCTTGTAGATCGTTGGTTTCGCGAGCATCGCCGTCGCAAGGAAGCAAAGAACGAGAAGCAAGCTCGCTCTCGGCGACAACGACGACATAATAATCGCCGTGGTACAGAGGGAGGAATAACGTCGCGTCGCGTACCGATCGAGAAGAGCGAAGCGTGCTTGTCCTCTTGGGCCGATGTTTCGGCCGCCACTAATGTCGCGGCGCGTAACACCAAACAGGTGAAAACACACCTGAGTGGGGAAAGCTGCGGATAAACACAACGTGGAATCGTCCGCTCTCCTCCGACAGCTTTGGATTTCCAACGCGGCCAAGCCGATTTCCTCGGCCGATCTCTGCCGATTCAGATTTCTCCTGACATTTTCCTCGCCGACGCGTGCAACTCTGCGCTCGGTTACCCAACTGCTAAAGAAACCAGAAAGAAAAAAAAAATATGAGCGGCTTTAACGCCCTTAAAGCCTGTCACGTAGAATATGTCTGACTTCATTTCTTCGACATCCTTTCACGTATGTTTGCTTTATTTTTATTCCTGTTAATTTTTTACGATGGACAGAATTGGTTGGTGATAACTATAATTTTATTTAACTACAACTACTTTTATTTCCCTCACAATCCCGCTTGCCCATCATCTGTGTCTCGATCAATCTTAATACCTCATACTCCTTTACAGCATCTACAACCGATGACACATTGCTCGTAAAACTTATCTCTCTCCTTAATCACGTGACACTCCTCCCCCTCTTCCAAGTTCCTGATCGAGAGCGTGACGCGTTTTCGTTGCACATTTCGCTACATTTTTTGCCCGAACACCCCCATATGTAAAACATATTCTATGTTTAAAAAAAAAAAAAGAAAATTGGCAAGGAAAATGGGAAACTTGGCGAAGGGACGAAAGTCACGAGAGAGAGAAAGCGGAAGAACGTTAATTACTAGCTGATCGGTCGCTGCGACCTGCTACGACGGAAACTGGGTTAAAAAGTGAAAGGATCCAACGCGATCGAAACGCAGGAACGCACGATCGTGGCTTCTTGTTCGACGCTGTTTGCAAAATATTTCGAAGAATTTCCAGGTGTTCCTCGTTTTTCTGAGAAAAAGGATTTCTGAGGACCAAAATTTCGATTAACCTCTCGATCGATTTTTTTTAAGGACCGCGCATCAGCGTATTTTCAATTTTAAGGAAAATGTACTTTTACTAATAAACGAATAATTTAAATATTTTTTACTTAATTGGTGAGCCACGATCAATTAGGATATAATTTGCACGAAAAAAAAAAAGAAACGCTTGATTTTCACTAGGGTTGCCACACAATAGATCAAATACTAAATATTAAAAAAGTTTATATCCATGTTTGTTAAATTTGAAATGTTATAAATTTGTAGTCTAAAAAACACACACATATATATATTATACACAATGAGACTAATATTAACTAATTTATTTATGGTGTGGTATGCTTCGAAGTAAATAGCCGGCTACAGTGGAATTTCACAGTTTTCGCACGCGAATTTTCTGTTTCTTGCCCTTTTCTTTTCGAATAAATCCAAAATCAAGGAAGAACATATATATTTTTCGATTTCTTTTTAGCGATAGAAAATGATTCTACGTGTCACTGTTAAGAAATCGAAATTAATTTCGCTTTTATTTAAGGATTGGCGCGCACTGATGCGCGCACGGCGATTTCGAACAGCGATATTAATCATTCGTTTTATCGTCTTTGTCGAACTTTCCGAAGCTTTTCAATAGCGCACTGGAACGCGCTATTATCGTTTTATACCGAGCGTACGAACTTTCCTCGTTCTTCGCGGCCTGGCCCAAGCGTTGTTTAGGGAGATCGGCCTGATAAATCGGCCGAAAGAGAAATCGGTCACGGTAATTTAATTTAACGCCGCGATAGCGCTGGAAACGATAGTTTTTTAAATTAAAGAATTATCCGCCCTTTTCGACGAAAACGATTTTTCAAAGAACTATATATACGTTGCGATTTCGCGAATTCTTCGGGAATAATCTAGAGAATAATTAATCTGGAGTGATGGCTTTTGTCGATATCCAGTAGCGACAGATAATCGAAATGAAATCTTCAAAAATCGATGAAAAATTGCCAATGGATCGATGAATAGATAAATAACTTTCAGATCAGCGGTTTTCTCGGAATTGAATCTTCGAAATCGGTAACACAAATGTCTGAAAGACCATCGAATCAATTTGTGGCAATATTTTCAAGATTATTATCTAGTAACGTAATATTCTAGTTATTATCTAATGATATTATCCAATGAAATTATGGTTTATGTATTTTTCTTTTTATTATTAACGGGAGTTGAAAATTCACAGAATTACATGTTCAAATTCAGATAGCCGTCATGTTTCAAAAATCGGCTTTATTTTAAAAATTAAAAGTAAAAAAAAATTTATATATCGTAAAAAATAAAGTGGAAAATAAAACCTGACGAAAATTTATATATCGTAGACATGTTCCATCTTCATGTATATTTAATTCAGATTCTTAGCAATTATTAATTGAACAACACATACACAATAAAGATATACATCTCACTTCTTTCATGAAACATAATTCTATCTGCAAATGAATTTTTGCTGTTTCAATTTATTTTTGTTATTTCCAACTGCACGAAATACCAATAAACAATAAACAAATTTTCAACATACGAACAAGTGCACAAAAAATGTAATAATTATTATTCGTTTGAAATTATTTTCATTATTATTTTTCATTAAATATATATTATTGCACACTGCAATATTATAGTGTGACTGTCCCCAAAGTCAGTATTCAAAAGTAAAAGAAAAAAAATACAGCTGTCCAATCTGTCAGTCTTCGACGAAAGAATAGTGATGACTTTTTTTTCTTTTTTTTTTTTTAGTTCGACGTTAATGAAATTGAAATAAGATATCGGTTACGCGCACAATGTAAGACTGATACAACGCAGCCACAGTCTTTGTTCCCCGTTTATTTTTACACAGTGAACAAGAGATTCGCGTTCGTGCATTTATTTTATTTTCAGGCTTTACATGCTCAAATGGCGTCCATCGAAATCCAACAATCGCTCAGTGAATTAAGGTAGTGGGGAATTGAATTTTATTAATTGATCGTTCGAATCATACGAATAAATAAGTTTATCATCGTCGATTATTTCTGAATGTAGACGACGATGTCGATGCTGATCGAGGAGAAATGTTCTGTATCCACTCTCGCGAGATACGAGAACTCTGTGACAAACGATTATCATCGGTGTTTTCTCTCGGGGGGGACTTTTTCGCCTACGGTGAATCACGTAGTGCCGTACCTCTGGTGCAGCTACTTCGCCAGCACTTTATTCGAAAGTCAAAGGAAACTTGCGACGAACAATGCCGACGTGGAACAATGCAGCGACGACGAGTATCCCGTATTCTCGTTTTCTGGCCGCAAGCTGCCCAGCAATTTCCCTTGTATACGCTTTCACATTCGAATGAGATTTTCTCTTAGTTAGTTTGGAAACGTTTGACAACTATTTTCAGGAAATAGATCCCGAAGGAAAGTCGAGGATGCTGTGAGAAACGTAGGTTGAACGTAATACGTAGAATAATTAGAACGTGCAAGATATAAAATTGACGCTGATTGGGAGTCCTAATGGTAAATATAGTTTTATACAGGGTGGTCCATTTAAGTAAGGCCACTTATATATCTTTTCGAAATTGTAACGATGCAGAAAATATTTCTCGCCTAGTACGAATGATATCGAAAGGCCAATAACAGGTAAGAATATTCTTTTTCCAAGTAAGAAGTTACTGGACTTTCGATACCATTCGTGTTAGGCGAGGTAAGAATATTCTCATTCATTTTTTTTTCTAGAATTTTCAAGATCATTGATGTTTTTTTCCATTCGGTACAACTATCTTTTTTTTATTGCATCGTGTAGCTAAGAAAGATACATGTAAAGAACATAACCTTAAAATGATGTGCAAAAATTTAAGTTCTTCTTTGGAAGATGAACGACTGGTCACTTTCGTATGAAAAAAAAATTCATCAATGACCTTGAAAACTTAAAAAAAAAAATATTCTTACCAGTTATTGGCCTTTCGACCAATACTAATCATGCTAGGCGAAAAATATTTTTGCATCATCTCAATTCGAAAATATATATATTCAAGTAGCCTCACCTAAATGGGCCACCCTGTAAATAAACACATATAAAAGTATTGTCACACCCAGGTTTTTGGTGACATCTTTATGAAAACAAACCTTAAATATTATCTTTTATAGCTAATATTTAATATTAGCTATAACGAACCCATGTGTAAAATTTAAATTTTCAAGGTTCTTTGCGTCTTTTCATCAGCTACGTGATATAATTCTATGAAAAGAAAAACATGAATGACCTTGAAAACTCCGTGGGTAAAAGATGACTGTAGAAAAAAAAAAATTCTTGGCCTCTCAATACCGAAAATTCATGTTAGACGAAAAATATAATTTTTTGTATGCCAACGATTCGAAAAGATGTTCAGGTTAAGCCTGGATTAAATGGATCACTCTAATCTCTCCGTGTATTAATATTAATCACGTACGACAAATACATTTTTTTAACGGTTGCTACCGTTGAAAAATACGCTGGATATTACGAGTGCAAGCTGGAATTGCGATATTTGTTCGGATCATTGGCAAGTAAATGGCATACGGATCGAAAACTGGAACGACAATGCCTAGAAATTGGTCGGCCGGGGGTGGCGAAAGCATGCACGGTGACACATCCGGGTCTTGCCGCGTATAATCTAACCGTTGCATCCTGGCAGAGCCTGTTCTTGCATCGCTCGAGATACATACACGCGAGCCAAAATTATGCCACCCACCGTCGGTGTTGCAGGGACGTCAGCGACCGATCGGAAATGTGCGCGTGACAGGTATGTCAGCAACGAGCTGGCAAATGGCCTGTGAAAACGTGACGTCATGCACTGGTTTTAAAGGACCACCACCTGGCTCAAAATAGAGGGAAAAAAAGAAAAAAGAAAAAAGAAAAAAGAAAATAGAAGCAGAAGGTTGGTCGAAGCTTTTTGATTTTCCAGTCAATTTGACGCGAAATATATATACTCTTCGCTATCTCCGCCGAAATATCGAAATATTTCCAAGGATAGCAAAGATTAACAACGTTATCGACCGGGCGAATCAGTCGATATACGTCGCACGGTCTTGACCGAGAGAAATCGGATCGCCCCACCCCCGGCAGAAATTGGATACGAGAGCCGTGTATAAATAACCTGGCAACGTGGACAAACGAACGTTCCGTTTCAGTTAGCCCGGTCCCCTGAATCTCCCGCTTTCCCCCATTAACGGCGAAGCGAGGGGAAACGAACGAAATCGACACAAGAGGAATGATTCACTCGGCAAGTTGTGTGCAGACACGCCGGAGCCACTGGAGCGAGAAAGCTCCCCTCCAAGCGTGGCTCCTTCGTGAACAAGACAAAAAGACACCCGAGTGAGAAAGTTCTAGTTACGGTGTTCGGAATCAGAGTTCTGTATTCTCTTCCACGGTGGTGGAACTCTGTCGAAGTGCGAACGAATCGTAATCCTGTCGTCGTTCGGTATCGATACGGCTGTGCACGAAGGATGTATTCCTCGCGGGAAATGACGACTCAGGGACTGTTCTTTGTCACGTGGCTATGTCTTTTCCAACACTTGTTCGTTTCGTTTCTTCGTCCGACTTGAGTGTTTTATCGTTTCGAGAACGTGTTTGGTTGTTTTCAAGCCGCGAAGCACGAGTAATAAATGCGTTTGACAGGAAATTGAAATAAATTACAATAAGATTGAAGAATGTATTAAAAGAGCATTGAATTTATCGAGTAGCGAAATATACGACATTGTAACACAATTTTACGACAAATTTTACGTAAAATTCTCTGGTTTCCCTTTATTTTTTTTTTAAATTATGCTTTACTGTGAATGTTCGTTATAAAGTTGTATCATTTCATAAAAAGTTACATATAATAATTCATATGATATTACGTTATAATGTATATGGTGTTAAATTACACATAATGATAGCAATTTTTCCTTTTACGTACCAAATTTATGCTTATTCTAAAATTGAATCTCGTTTCTCGTTTTTCTATCCAAATTTCACTTCAACGACAAATGCAAATGTTGTTTCACTGCGTGACGAGTATACTCGACAAAAGCAGGACAAGTGCATTTGCCATGAAACTGAAATACATTATAATGAAATTGATATATCAAAAGTGGTGTTAAATTTTGAATAATATAAAAACTATGTTAAAATACAATAATTACAATATATCAAATTGTAGTAAAATCAGTACGATAAATTATAAACTTTTCTAGTTGTTCTTTTAAATCATTTGCAATCAACATGAAATTACAATTACAGTTGTTTTTTTTTTTTTTGTCCAAAAACATCAACTGAAATGAATGTTTTTCGTTTTAACCAGATTTTACTTTAACAGCAAATGCAAATTCCTTTTAGTATGCGACGAGTAGATTTTCGATCGAGCGATCTTTCTCTCGCGAAGATCATCCGATAAATAGAGCTTATCGTTTATCGTTTTACACCTCGAAGATCTCGACGCAGTTTTTGCTTTTCGCGAGCAGTGTCTCAGGTATATAATATATCGATCCCGGTCGTAAAGAGAGCGCGATTGCGATACCAGGTGAGATTTATCATTGTTTTTACGGTTTCCGAGGGCGATCGTGCATTTTATCGCGTAAATATTTGCAACGAGTCTCGCCGAGACGGAAGCGGAAACAACGTAGATAAGAGAAGCGATAGCTTCGTCCCCCCGTCGATGATGATCCCCACGACGAACCTTCGAAATCACCGTTCGCCCGTGAAACGGCCAATCGAGGAACCTAACCTTTCAGGCACACCCGTTCAATCCACACGTTTCCCTGTTTCTCCTTCTTCCTTCGACTTCCACTTTCGACGTGCTTTTCTCTTTTTTTTTATTAACACAAGAGAGAAAGAAGAAGAGGCAAATGGAAGGAAGAAATACTCGTTTCGGTTGGTTGGTTTTTCGAGCTGAAAAAAAATTACGATCGCGGTAAATGAGCTGTTTCTTTTTTTTCTTTGGAACATGTCAAATTTTTTAGTTGAAAAGTTTTTTCTTTTTCAAATTTATAACGATATTATTTTTTTGCTTGGAATTTAACATTCTTTCGAGTTACGATGAAAGCGATGTACGATCCAACTAAAAAAAAAAAAAAAGAGAAAAATAAAGATGACTTTAGAAAAAAATTGACACGCCTTAGAAATCCCTTGATAAAACCGTGCAACTTCCGTGTTAGACAATTTTTCGTTGGTTTGTTTTTTGGAAACAATTTAAAAGTTATTTCACGCGTGCAAGTTACGTGGACCACCCCGTATATCAGAAGTAAAAATATCCTTCGCGATTGCGAATGTCGCGTCGAAATTTTCGTACGTCGGAATCGAGGACCACCAGTTAATTGCGAAACGAAGGAGAGAACGCGTGAACGTCGCAATTTCGAGAGAGCAGACGCCATTTGGAACATTGGACTCGGACAAAAGGGAATGTCGAACAGTCGCCGATTCTCGAGGCCGATCCGAGAGTTTTCGAATTTTCAACGACGGCCACGTGTTGTTTCTCCTTTTTTTTTCCCCTCGCCCCCGAGTTTAACGAGTCTCTTTCATCCGAAACGTCCATCCCTCATCTACAGTGGTTGATCTACCGAGGGAGACTCGAGACTCGTCAGACGTGCGTTTCGATCTAGGTTTTCGATCGTCTGGCAATCGACGAAACACAACGATCGGCTGTTGGCAGCTTCGCCACTCGCGAAACATCTCGATATTGATTCTTCAGCAGTGAGGAGTTTTCGTGGCGGAGTTCGGCGCGAATATCGTCAACGAACGATGCCTGAAACCAACGAGTCGATCGAAATCACGGGAATTGCTATGCAACGGAATCGATCGACAGCTGAGAAATCGTGTCAATGAGTAGTTATGGTATTATACAAACCGATGGGTAAAAAGCACTGCGATAAAATCGACGTTTGCGACGAGTGCTAATTGAAGAGAGAAATCCCTCGATACTCGAGAGAGAGAGAGAGAGAGAGAGAGACCGACGTTCGTCCTTCTGGTTGAAACTAATAATGAGCCTGAATTAGCCAACGATGGAAGAACGTTGATCAGCGTCCCATAAATCAGGAAGGCTTCTCATACTTTTTTCCACTCCTTTACCCGAGCAAATATTTTTACGACCCTGTATATAAACTAGGAATACGAATTAAAACGTGGTTCCTCGAAGTGTGGATCGCGTAAATTAAATTTTCGGGATCGTAGAGAGAGTTTAACAAAATTAAGAAATTGGTACGAATACATATAACGTACGAAAACATATAAATATAAATAAATGAAATTTTGTTGATAATAAATCATAAAGGAAATTTATTCGAGAACAATTTTTTGGTATACGTATGAATATAATTTTATATAGTTATATTATATCACATATTATTGTATTAAATTATATTATGTAATATAGTTATAACATGTATCAACAAAGCCAAATATGTATTCGTACCAATTTTTTAATTTTGTTAAACTCTCTCTACGATCCCGAAAATTTAATTTACGCGACCCACGCTTCGAGGAATCTTGCCATAGATCGTTAGATCGTCCCGCGATCTTAAAATCGAAAATTAAGATTCGCAATATGGGATTTTGCGTAAAGAAACGACAGTTATAGTTTTTAGAGGATTTTATTCTACGTTAAAACCGTAGAATTAGTCACGTACGAGTCGTTTGGCCAGGAACCAAAGTACGAATTGGAAAGGATATATGGGGTGGGCCAAAAATTTCTTTCCACTTATTTTCTTTTTTTTTAATAAAACATCAAAATATAAGAAAAAATCAGTTTTATTAAATATGTAAATGTAAATATAAATGAATATGTGTAAGGATATGATTTAGATGATTTATTATATTACACGGTAAAGAAAACGGAAATAAAACAGCAAATGATAAATACAAGACAGACGACCCAAACAACAATAATTCGAATAAACGTAAACGACGCGATTAATATACAACACAAACTACTCTTTTGACCACACTTATTCAACACACTTCTTCGACTCTCTCTCTCTCGACACGAACGACCTTCCTCTCTTTCAAAACAAAAGCGCTCAGTCCCAACGCCGTGCCCCCCCCCACATCACACTCATACCCCCACCTACGCATCCCCAGCAAACAGGCCATCTATTAAAAGTAAGACTAACTAAACATATAACTATACACAATGATTTCGATACTACATATGTAATAAAAGAAATTACGGATTTTAGTAGGAAGTAATTTTTGGTCCACCCTATACAAGCGCAAAGAAGATCCACAGTATAACAGCCAGTATTGTAACATTTCTACATCTACAAGTTCCGCAGTGGAAGTCTTGTTTTGTTCGAATAAATTCTGTAAAACTAAATAAAAATAAATTCTGTAAAGTATAATTTTCAATTATACTTTTACAACGTAACACCGTGGCCAAAGATTACGTTATAATGTTTCTGGTTCTGTTTCTTTATGAAAAAGAATGCTACTGCCTCTTCCCAGCAGTCGTTTCCTTGTATTTATGTTTTCTGGTCAAAATCAAAGGAAAGGGAAGGAACGCAGATGACCAATTACTATAATTTACCTTATGAATAAGTGTTTGGAGGAGTATCACTGACTCATTAGTTAGCACTGGACCAATATTTACAGGCCTGGTTGGTCATCCGACATGTCAGTAGAATGCTCGCAAGACCGAGGTTCGTTACCGTGTCACCCTTCGAATTATTTATTTTCATTGATTTCATACGATTTTACCAGGTCTCTTTCCAGACTATTCTAGACAATTTGCAATATTGTAATTCACAGATACTCAAACGGATGTCGCAATTCCGCTTATCTCGCGATGAAAAATTAGCTTGGCTAAAATCGTAGATGGATGCCACGAAGAAGATGGCAGGAACTTTTGAATGAAACCCCTCAAATGATCGTAGATCACTTTCGATCGTAAAAAAGAGACGGTGAACGAGGAGCAATGACAACGACGTGGTTCGAACGAATCAATCGAAGGGACGTTTGTGGGTCGTGCACCTTTGCTGCCTACCTGCGAATGAACGACTTGGCACGTTTAGCCAACGAGATATCTGAGCTTGGTACGACCGTTCCTTGTAGCTGTAGATTTTACACGACTGTGCACTCAGCGAGGTACAATAGCCAGCCCGCGTGACTCAGCCACGTTTCCGGGATACTAGAAAGAGAGAGAGAGAGAGAGAGAGAGAGAGGGAGGGAGATCTTATTCTTCTCGCGGCGTGGCGTCGGTTCAGTCGCTGCTCTCACGGCGCCGCGCCGTTTTCTCGACAACCGTATGATTAATGAACCTCGGTAAAAATCCTCGGGCCGTTGCCATCTACCAGCTCTAGACAGAAGGGAGTAAACGAGCAGTTTTCAACCGATCTCTCTCCCTCGTCTTTCTTTCGCCCGATTTTACAAATGCCAAAATTCGTCGACGAGTTGCATCCTCGCAACTCGTTAGTGATTTGGTGATTAGTTCGACGTTCTCGGCATCACGAGTGCCTTTCGGTGTTTTTGCGAAGAGATCCCTCCAGTCTGTAAATTACGTTACAAAAGTATTTAGCAGCCTAGTACGAAAGTATTTAGAACGCGGTATATAGACTCACAGTGGAAATGAGCAGAAAATCAAGATATAACAAATAATTCGAAACTTTTGTTATACGTAGGATACCTGGGGTACGTGTGAGGATTGTGTGTATTAATTTCGTTAAAACAACATGCGTCTGAGGGAGAATGATTTTATTTTACAATTACACTGATACAAAATCATAGGTCGCAATGGTTACCATGTACTTTTGGAATTTTCGAGTAAAAAGTCGATCTGCTTATTGCTTTTATCACTAAATACTAATTTTGAAGTAATATTTACATCAATGGATTGCCATAGCTTACGAATTTTTTGCCTTAGCATTTCAATGTGGTTTTCATAATTTTCAATCTTCTGTCATCTCCTGACATCTCGTAAATACCCTGTGGGATTGAGGTTAGGATTTTGCGGTGGATGCGGTGACGTATAGTAATCTTAATCCTTTGCACTCCTTTGTCGAGTGTGACTCGACAATAGTTTTTATCACAAAAACTCTTATATTGAGTCAAACTCGATATTTTTAAATTCCAGTTAAATTGCCAAAAAAAAAAAAAAAAAAAAAAAAAAAATAGTTTGGAGTGCAAAGGGTTAATTTAAAAATATCTGGAGATTCTGTGTCTACTTTCCATCGTAAGTACGTAATCGTGTTTTAACCTCTTAACTGGGTAAGACGAAATATTTCGTCATACCAGGAAGATAACTGCAATGGGCATGACGACATTTTTCGTCGTGAAAATTTTAAAAGTAACGTGTGATAATATTTTATTTATGTCTAAATGGACATTTGTGTATTTGCTAAATATGTCGTAGAATATTTTGTCCAAATAAATAGTCAACAAGTGAAAAACGATTTTCTTTTCTTTCATTACTTTAGACGTGATAATACAATTTCTCACTGCGAAGGGAAAAAAGTTTTTATCACAAAAACTCTTATATTGAGTCAAACTCGATATTTTTAAATTCCAGTTAAATTGTCAAAAAAAAAAAAAAAAATAGTTTGGAGTGCAAAGGGTTAATTTAAAAATATCTGGAGATTCTGTGTCTACTTTCCATCGTAAGTACATAATCGTGTTTTAACCTCTTAATTGGGTAAGACGAAATATTTCGTCATACCAGGAAGATAACTGCAATGGGCATGACGACATTTTTCGTCGTGAAAATTTTAAAAGTAACGTGTGATAATATTTTATTTATGTCTAAATGGACATTTGTGTATTTGCTAAATATGTCGTAGAATATTTTGTCCAAATAAATAGTCAACAAGTGAAAAACGATTTTCTTTTCTCTCATTACTTTAGACGTGATAATACAATTTCTCACTGCGAAGGGAAAAAATCCCCATTGTGAAACGAGTTATTTTTATGTGAACCAAAGTTAATTTTAAGAGGTTAAATACACTCGTGAGCCAATATACATGTACGATTCTTCGTCAAACCCAGAAAACGTTTCCCTTCTCGTCCACGAACACGACAATGTACCTATTTAGCATTACGATTCTACCAGTGGCAACTTGTCGTTTCACGCAAATTTCAATCGTATTCAGATTGCGACCGCACAATAGAGCGTCGCTGTCACGTACTATGCCATCGGGCTTGCATACGTGCATCATCCGCCCCGAATGCGAGATCCCTAATTGTAAACAAAATATTCTCTCGTAAATGACTCCTAGGGCCCAGTGATTCTCATTCGTAAATTGAAATTCATGAATTTTTGTACTTTCTGTAATTTTACGAGTTTCGTACGAATATATGCGTTCATCTTTAGAAATTTACGAATTTTTATATCGAACATTCGACACATTGGACAATTTTTCGTATTTCGCGGGTAAATCGTCGTTGACAGAAAGATTCAAACATTGATCTTCACTCAACACGTATCGCTGTACACGTGTGTCTCTAATTGTGAGAGGTTATGTTTTCCTGCGTATTTTAGACTTTAGCCATTTTATTGCGTTACATTCGGTAATTTTCATTTGGCGACATTGTCGGTACGGAGCAAAACAGTATCTTCGGCTCGATGCTTTTTTTTTTATCAAAAGGAAAAAATGCAACGCAAACCAAAAAAAATAAAAGAATGTGCTGTATAGGAAGATGCGAAGCGAACGTGTGTCAAAATTGGTTTGCGAAAATTTCTGGATGGTAACACGACGTGTGAAGGTTAAATTCGACGTGAATTAAAAATAACTCACGTTGTTTTTTTTCGAGGCTTGCGAAACCTCGAGGAGGTCTTTGCTCAGAGAACCGGGAGGTTCTGAGTGGCGTGGAATTTCGAAATTACCCGAAAGAAAAATGGCAGAATTCGAATCGAAACCAAAATCGATTCGAGTCGCCTGCAATTTCCTCCGCGATTGGTACACCTATCGTTCCGATAGTTGCACGATTCGCAGTTTTCGCTCGACTTGACGTACTCGTAGGGCAGGGTCGATAACTCGTGTAATCACAATCTGTTGCATCGGGAGGCGCGCGAGCCCGGAGGGAAAAAAGGTCGGAAGGGTGGTTAAAAAGGAGGAACGCGCGAGGTAAATGCAAAGAGACGGAGAGGGAGGAGGGGAGGGGCGAGATGTGTAGATTTTCACGAGGCTGGGAAGCACGCGTGCGCGCGATTACGCGTATCCCTGACAAATAACCGAACACAGCCATTCTGGCGTCTCCTACGAGCGCTCGAACAGCTCGTTGGGGACGGCTGCTCGACGAAGATGGACGCGGAGGAACTGCGTGCGTACTGCATTACCGGGCGAACGAACGAGAGAGAAAGTGAGATAGAGGGGCAAGGAGAGCAGGCGAGAAGTATGTATGTACATACAAACGGTATGGAGTAAAAGAGAGTGAAAGAGAAAAGAGGAGGGAACGAACAGGGACGGGGGTGGTTGGTTACCAGTAAGAAGGGTGTACTACCCCTTGCCAGAGTCGGAGTCTTACCGCGTTAATTGCAAGTACTTCCCTCGGGGTACCGCAACGGGTATACACACTTCCACCTACCTTGCAGGTTTCAACCCTATCCAGTAGGGTTTAAGGGTACGCAGGGATGACTCGCGCACCCCTTTTTCCCTTTTCATGCTCACCCGGGTCCTTTCATTCCTCGCCAGTGGTTAAAATATTAGGATTTCCTCGAGGTCTCGTGCACTCCTCGTGTGTTGGGGCTATCGTGTCGTGCCAACCCCCTCCAGCCTCTTTCCTCTTTCTCTCTCGCTCGCTCGCTCACTCACTCTCACACGCATACACGCAAAAGCACAAACACACTCGCCAGCTCCCTTTTCTCTTTCTCCAGTGACTCGTCAACCGCTCGACGCGACGCTTGCTTCAGCCGATTCAACTCTCGAAAACTCTCCTTACTGCTTGACACCCTCGTTCGAGAGAGATTCAACGGGCCAAGATTCGAGTCAAAGGCGTGGGTTCTCGTTTCCATCAAGTCTTGCATTCGACGCATTCGAGTCTCTCGGCGAGTGTCCCAACCGAGACAAACCGACGTTTACTTGCAGTTTTCTGAAATATCGAATTTTCTTCGGACGCCTCGAACGAAGCGTTCTCGCGAGCGTAAGATAAATCGAAGATTTAACGTGCGACTGTTCGTCGACTGTACCAAGCTTAGACTCCCTTAGACTCGGCGAACACGAGTGTTACTCACGAATCTTTCGACTCAGAGCAAGCATGTACAGTAGTGACCTCATAACTGACCACCGCTTATCCCTACCAATTCTTGAAACTGGGACTATTCCCACTCTACGCTACAAGCGATATATGTGGTACCTATATTGGTAAAAACAGTGACGCTCATGCCCATTCTTTCTTTCGATGCCAAATCCTGGAATACACCACCCCTCTTAACTGACCAGTTTCGGTCCCGACTGTTGGACAATTACGAGGGCACTACTGTACATAACTGGCCACACTGTGGACTTCGTAACTGACCATCGCTTATCCCCACCAATTCTAAGAATTGGGACTATCTCCACTCTACGCTACTTGACCGTGCGGCCGCGTGAAACATAGCAGTCCCACACACAAAACAAGCGATATATGTGATACATATATTGAAAAGTGAAACAAGTCCCCACTCTTTCTTTCAATGTCAAATCCTGAAATACACCATCCCTCTTAACTGACCAGTTTCGGTCCCGACTGTTGGACAATTACGAGGGCACTACTGTACATAACTGGCCACACTGTGGACTTCGTAACTGACCATCGCTTATCCCCACCAATTCTAAGAATTGGGACTATCTCCACTCTACGCTACCTGATCGTGCGGCCGCGTGAAACATAACAGTCTCACACACGAAACAAGCGATATATATGATACCCATATTGGTGAAACAGTGACGCTCATCCCCACTCTTTCTTTCGATGCCAATTCCTGGGATACACCACCTCTCTTAACTGACCAGTTTCGCTCTTACTGTCGGACAGTTACGAGGGAATTTCTTGGCTGAAACTCGACACGGAACCCGATATAAGGAGAATGAAAAGGGGACGAGGGTTACACGGCGATGGATGCGAGATACCGGAATGTAGAACGTACTCGATTACTTTCATCTCGAGCGCTCGTGCTCCTCCCGTCTTGCCAGCTCGTTACGCTGGCACGCCTCCAATTATCGGGTCGTCGCAAAACGAGCGTAATTGCCGCTGTCGAATGGCGTAACGTTCGATAGCCTCCCCCCACGCACCCACCGGTTACGCGCGAGCGAGCAACCAAAATATATTTCCACCGATTCTTTCCCAGATTTCACCGTTTCAGTGAACCACGCGGCGCGATCGCGCTGTTCAGATTAAATTAGGTAATTTATTTAGGAGATTTATTTTGAGCGATAGTTTTGTAAATAAATAAATTTTTTTGGAAACAGCGTTTTCTTTAGCATTTGGCAAAAAATGGATTTCAATTATGTAGATCGTTTGGTCGATTAACCTGCTTTTGGCTGCGGCAGACTTTGAATCGCGAATTACGCCGAGAACGGCGAAATTTTTCGTCAGCTTACATATCTTGGAAAGTATATCGAAATGATCGTGAATTACGAAACACTGAATTATGCACTACGTTAAACCAATGTTATTTATTTATTCGTGTTTTTGTATTAAATTGTGAGTGGACATACGATAAAAATTTAACAGTAACTTTAAGCTTTATCTAATAATCCAAGGTATGAATACAATTCGAAACATGGATCAATACATAATCCTACATCATGTTTCTTGCATTGCACGTAATGCGTTTCCCTTCTTGCATTTTCCACACACTGTTTGCGTCTTTATTTGATTAATTTATTGCCACAACTTTTCATTTTAAGGATATTAAACGAAATAACTGTAAAATCATAATCATAAAGTTTAACATAATATATGACTAACGAAGATGTAATTGTTGAATTAGAATTAGAATACTTACGTCTGATTCGAATGAAGTTTGCTGCAATTATCGTCGGTAACATTTGCCGGGTGCCTGCAGACGCCTTCAGTTTGATTCGAGCAACGTGAAGTGAGCGCCTACAGACGCCTCGTTTCAGGGGACCAAAGTAAGTTGAGCCAACAGTAGCCAAGAGGCTAAATGAATTTGAAATTGTACAAATAATATTGGGAGAGAATAACAAATTGAGAGAAAAGCTGATTATTTGAGAAGATAATATTTATTTGACAATTGAGAATTTGTCTTTAAAGTAAATAAATATCAATGAAACCGAAATATTAAAATTGGAGGTTATGAAGATTCCCTGCACGCATCGCGATTTCTCGCCAGAGTTTTCGCGTTGAGCTTTCGTCGTTTAACGTCAAATTACAAATTCGAATCGAAGCGAAATGAAAGTTTATCTAGTTCTTCACACGTTTCGAGTTAACAAAGGAGGGGAGAGGGGGTTTAAATGCTTCCAACTATTTTCTCTCGCTAATTCACCGGTCCTCCGGTTCCCTTTGAACGCCTCCGTGAAATTAGCCGTTTCGAGACAAAACTTATTTAGAAAAGTTTGGAACGTGTCGCGCGGGACGCGTAGTATCCTGCCGTGTTTTTATTTCGCGTGCTTTTAGTCCCGTAAAAAGTTCTTCGTTATCCACGTTCGTTTTAATTTCTGTGTTCAGGATTGTCGATAACATCGGGGAACAGTTACATTCACAGATTTGCGAGTCAATTTTGAATAACTAAGCCCTCCAGGGAGGGCTGTTAATTTTTCTAGATTCACTCTAGTTTTCGAACAAATGCCCTAAATATTCATAAAAGAAATAAAGTCAATATAAAAAAAAAAAAAATAATCGTATAATTTTTATTTATTCAGTGTTCATTGATTTACAATATGTTATTAGAAAACTCAAAATATACTATACAGCTGTAACATTCAATGTAATAAGAAAATCGTTTCTTGTAAAATTTTCATCTGTATTTCCTCGAACGACACTTCTCTTTTCACGTTTCGTGTCTTTCGCACGGTCCTCGCGGTCGCTGGACAAGCAAACGACAAGTTCTCGTACTTCTCTAAAGTGTAACGAGTTCCAAATATTTACGCTCGAGTTTAATCGGACGAACCAAGATAGTTGGAGTTTTCAGAAAAACGATCGCCAGCCAAGGTTTTTATCTAGAAAGCTCACAGGCGAAACTTTTTCTTCCTAGAGTAATTCTTCGTGCCTGTAATCGTACGGGGGAATACTCGCTGATTTCGGCATGCGTCTTTAAAAGAAAAAGTAGAATCACGCCGATAATTTAGGGTAATTCCAAATAAGATGACTCATTATAATATAGGTTAGAATCTCATTAGAATATAGATTACAATACTATAATATAGGTTATAATATTATAATATAAGTTAGAATCTCATTAGAATATAGGTTACAGTACTAGGATCTTAAGATAAGTTACCATAATATAGGTTAAAATACTAGTTTTCAGCTTTTTTTCTAGAGATACTTTGTCTTATTACTATACCATTCTTCTTGTTCGTTTTCATTTGGAAAATAAAGTTATTCCGGTGATAAAATATAATTATTTTAACGATCTTATAAGATTAAACTAAGTTATGTATAATGTGTATAATTGAATTTCTCGGGAAATTTTCTGCCTGCCCCTTGTAAATTGTAATTTACTAACATCTTTCAATTTTGTGCTCGTAACACATAAATTTGTATGTATCTACTTTCACGAATATATACATATTGAATATCGATTTAAATATTTTTCTAATATACATATATATTTTTAGGTATCGATTACACTTAAGATTACACTTAACAATTAAAAAAAAAAAAAAGTGAACAATCACTCACCGACTTACTTTGTACGATATAAACTGATAGCAACGCCACCAATTGTGTATATTACGTTGGTACTTGGAAGAAGTACTTGGCCTCGTGGGTACAGGCCAACAGACTCTCGTGATTTACCATCCATCTCCACAGTGCATGTACCAGGATAAACGTTTAATAGAGATCGCATTTACGGCTGCGTAAATCAAACTACAGTACCGACATCGAACGTGTGCACGCCACGCTCGAATGTCAGCGTCGCGGTTGCCTCGCCTCACCTCGCGTTGCCCCCGCGTTATATTTCATTTGACCACATGCAGCTACTACCACACTACTGTTCTATCACTTGTCCGTGCCCGTCGACATCAGATACATATGTCTGTGCCTGTCTCTCTGCTGTTTTTCCATTACCTCTCGTCGACGAAGACGAGCAAATCTTCCAGAAAATTAACTTTCTTCTAATCTCTGTTTTTGTTTCTTTTCGATAGAGGGCACGGTTCGTTGTTTCTTCGCGTGAAGGAGAAATCATATTGGGAACTGCACGAACGCAACGCACGAGGTTCGGGAAAAGAAATGAAGGGATGAGGAGAAACTAACGAGAACGAGGCGTCAAAGAAGTTGAAGGAAACGAAGGCAAAAGGGGAGAAGGAAAAGGAAGAAGACTGGGGGGAGAGCTGCTGCTGTTTCTGCCCTGTGTTAGCACTTTGCGTCTCCCTTTTACGTATTACCGTCCCCCCACTTAAATACTTTCGTACGAAACTTCGTCTGACTCATAAAACACAGCCGTAACTACTTTTGCACGTCGTTCGAGTGAAAAACGATTCGAATTTACTTACCGATTTGAACGTGTTCTCGATGTCGAATCCGGATCGCGATTTTACTTAATAATTTAATAATAATAAAAATGAATTATTATTTAATATAATAGTATATTTAGTATATATAATACAATAACATATAACTATATAATTAATACATATAATATACCCTATATAATTAACATGTGTAGTATATAAATGTAGTAATAAAATGTATAATAATTATTATTTAATAATAATTTAACAATAAAAAAAAAGTAAGTTTGCAAACGTAATAAGAACCGGAGTTTCATTCGAACGATTATTACGCATAATCACGAGTCAGACCAAGTTCGTACGAAACATTCGCGAGTTTCGAGATCGTGAAAGCTGACGGATATTCGACAGTTATCGCTTCCACCGGGGGAACTTTATCGTTGCTTGAGCGACGAACGATCCGGCAGAACTTGGCCAGTTCGATCGCCTTTGTTGAACGATCGATCGACGCACTGCAGACATCGCGAATCACTCGCGTGATTCGAGAAAAACCAGTTCGAGTGATTGCGCAACGCACATTGCGACAGCAATAGAGGGATCTTCGACAGATGGAGCCTCGATCGAGAAATCTATGGAGGTTTTTTTTAACCTCTTAACTGGGTAAGACGAAATATTTCGAAATATTCATTCCAGGAAGATAACTGCAATGGGCATGACGACATTTCTCGTCACGAAAATTTTAAAAGTAACGTGTGATAATATTTCATTTATGTCTAAATGGACATTTATATATTTGCTAAACATGTCGTAAAATATTTTGTCAAAATAAATAGTCAACAAGTGAAAAACGATTTTCTTTTCTTTCACTACTTTAGACGTAGTAATACAACTTCTCACCGCGAATGGAAAAAAATCTCCAAACAAGTTATTTTTATGTGAACCAAAGTTAAATAAGTTACATTATTAGAAAGTACAACAACTATTTATTTCAATCAATATGTAACAAGATTTTTATGACGATCGTTTGCTCTGGTTGATTACCAAAACTAAGAATATAATACAGTTCCTTCTTTCTTCATTTTGTATCAACGTCGTCGCTGTAGAAAAATACTCGCTTTCAAAAATACTCCTCGCGCCGCCATAAATCTACGAAAACACGCAGAACTTAGAGGTTTAAAGACAATAACGATCGAGCGATAATCGTTGAAAGAATCGATCGTGCAGACTCCACGCGACGTATTCACATTAAATTAACGCCACGTTCCGAAGAGCTGGTGGGTTGCATTGGATGCCGCAGACTGCATTCGGTTTCCGGTTTCCGGTGTCCGGTACGCGAGCGGCCGTGTCATCTGCGGCGCGGTGTATAGCCCATTGGCAAAATGCCAACTTTGGACTTTGTTTACTCGTTCTAGCGCGTAACTTACTAATGGACCGGATTCCAAATTATTTTTTTGTAGTACCAATCGATATGAAATCTTTTGAAATGTAATTTTCGACAAAAAATATTTGACACATTTATTTTCTTTTTCCTTTTTACCGACAATCGCCCATGTTGAGGGGATGTAAACTAACCTCAAAGTTACTTTGGAAATTTTTTTTTTCCTTTTTATCGACAATCGTCCATGTTGAGGGGATGTAAACTAACCTCAAAGTAACTTTGGAAATTTTTTTTTTCCTTTTTATCGACAATCGTCCATGTTGAGGGGATGTAAACTAACCTCAAAGTTACTTTGGAAATTTTTTTTTTCCTTTTTATCGACAATCGTCCATGTTGAGGGGATGTAAACTAACCTCAAAGTTACTTTGGAATCTATTTTTTTTTCCTTTTTACCGACAATCGTCCATGTTGAGGGGATGTAAACTAACCTCAAAGTTACTTTGGAATCTACTTTTTTTTCCTTTTTACCGACAATCGTCCATGTTGAGGGGATGTAAACTAACCTCAAAGTTACTTTGGAATCTATTTTTTTTTCCTTTTTACCGACAATCGTCCATGTTGAGGGGATGTAAACTAACCTCAAAGTTACTTTGGAATCTATTTTTTTTTCCTTTTTACCGACAATCGTCCATGTTGAGGGGATGTAAACTAACCTCAAAGTTGCTTTGGAATCTATTTTTTTTTCCTTTTTACCGACAATCGTCCATGTTGAGGGGATGTAAACTAACCTCAAAGTTACTTTGGAAATTTTTTTTTTCCTTTTTATCGACAATCGTCCATGTTGAGGGGATGTAAACTAACCTCAAAATTGCTTCCTATTTTTCGGAAATTGCTGAAGATACAGTTATCGTACGAATCGATGAAATTAGTATCTTTTATCGCTAACCATTTTGCAAAGAAAACATTTTCTTTAAATAGTATGTTAAAAAAGTTATATTTGCATTATATGCAAACTTTCTCGCAAAGCATATACTTGAATTGTTCGCTGTTCGTAAATATGCGGTAGTTTTGAAAAAAAAGGAGTCTGGATTTTATCGTCCGATAGTTAAAATGCCTTTAAACAAATAAATGGCTGAAGATCATTCACTTGCACCAAAGATCAATCGTTCAGTTGTTAATATTCACAGTTTCGTAAGTAATAGGCTCGACGACAAAAAGAAAAGAATACGTATGAAATATATTTTATAAATACATTCATAAAAACATAATTATAAATATATTTTAAGCCAAATTTCATTGAAATCGGTGATTGACACTTTGATTTAAAATTTGACACTCTGGGAAAAATTTATCTCAATTCCTCAATCCAAATAGCGCAACCGTTAAAATGCGATGCGTTTTCCACGAAAACGTGGCCACGTGTTTTCCTCTCGTCGATGTTGATAAAGAGCACTTTGAGCAAACTGAAAGAAGAAACACGCGTGCACGTGAAAAGTTCCAACGCCGATTGAAAAGTGGCGATACTTGCCAGGTGGAGCGAACTTCGACGAGCAAACCCTCTCGGAACAGTGCAAACGCGAATCGAGGAATCATCAGCATCTCGATGACAGACGGATACGCGCGATTCGCGTAAAACTGAGATGAGTGCATTAACCTCTTCTAACGTTCAAACATCGTTGGCGATTTAGCGAGCCAGTTTAGCCAGATGTTAAATCGATCGCGACGCGTCTCGAGAGGTCGCCGCGTTGCGACGCACAAACGCTTTGAACAAACGCTTCGAAAGGGGAAAAATCGATCGATGCCCGCGTCCGAGCAAGTTGAATCAATCTCGCAGCAAGTTGAAATGCTTCGCATCTCTCTTGCTCACTCTCGCTTTCTCTCTCTCCGAAGCTCGTTCTCGCGTCCTTCGTGGATCGTCGAGGAGAAGTTTGCGCGACTTCTTGCAACAACAACAACAACAACAACAACAACTCGCGTCGTTGGATGATTTATCAGCTACACCGGTGGCATCGAGAACTTTCCGGTATTTGCGACGATTACGCGGCGGCCTCTGCAAAAGACAGGGCAGTGCCCACCACGAGCCAATTAATCGTCCGCGGTTGAACAGTCGAAACCCGAAGGGAAGTCTCCTATTAGTTAGCTTCGAGTTAACCACGGCACCAGCGCTGGCAAATGCAAACACGAACGATACTAGAGCCAACTAGGCAACGTTGAAATATTGGCAAGAGATGCAGAAAAGCAGCCGTGAATCTCGATGAAGAAACTTTCGATTAAATTGCTCTCTCTCTCTCTTTCTCTCTCTCTCTTTCTCTTTCTCTTTTTTTTTCTTTATAGTAATTGGCGAAAAGTACAAAGGCAAAAATAGCGATCAGATTTTTTAACCACCTTTGCACTCGACTCTGTCCCTTCTGAGGGGGCCATCGCACTCAAACCTAGCCCGGACTTGCTCTTTTTAGAATTTCCTGCTGATTATAACGATGAATGACATCTGAACAAACGCGTAGAGTGAAAGCTATAACAACGACGTAAGAGGAGCAAATGAATTTCGGGAGAACAAAACTTCTGATGGCAGTCGTGAGTAAAACTAGCCCTCGCGCAATTCGGAATAATTCACTCAAACTAGGCTTCTTGTCGCTTCTAGCGAAAAAATGGCGAAGGATATTCTTTTTTTCCAGAGACTGACACCACGTGTCATTAACTCTTGTATATTATACTTGTTCGACGAGTTCAAAAAGAAAGCGACGAATTATTGTATTGTGTATGTTTGATCACTCGTTATGGTCCGCGAACCAGTTGCCATCGCAAGAGGTTAAAATTCTGCATTCGTTCTTACTCCCTCCGTTCCAAAATAAGTTTTCGTTTGTTCAACTGACTCTCGTCAAAGAAACGAGAATGTACAATTCTTTTCTCATCTTGTTATCTGAAAGTTATTTCATGCACTGTTTTAAATTGCCTGTAAATTCCCGAAATTTATTCGAGAAATATGTATTAGAGATACTCGTTAGTAACGTCGTTTTCTTCAAATTTAATGAACATTGCCATTCTAGTGAGAATAATTTAATTTGTTACAACATAACCTGTATTCTAGTTAAACATTTAGTGTGCTTATTGTTAAATTACATTGTAGGTTAACAACTTTCTATTGACTCTTAACCTCTTGCGCTGGAATTGCCACGCACGTCGAGAATTTTTTGTCCAAAAATTGCTATATTTTCGCAGTTTCAAGTATATTCAAATATAATCCAGGCAAAGCAAATAATAAATTTATTACTTCTTAGTAATAATTTCTATCCAGTAATATCATACCGACGAGTTCCAAAAGAAAGAATTATCGTGCACGGTTTGGTCACTCGTTATGGTCCGCGAACCAGTGGTTAACCTCTTGCGCTGGAATGATGTGTCACGCACGTCGAGAATTTTTTGTCCAAAAGTTGCAATGTTTTCTCAGTTTTAAATATATTTAAATATAATCCTGACAAAACAAATAAAAAATGTACTACTTCTTTGTAATAATTTCTATACAATAATATCATACCGACGAGTTCCAAAAGAAAGCGACGAATTATTGTCTACGGTTTGGTCACTCGTTATGGTCCGCGAGCCAGTTGCCAGCGCAAGGAGTTAAAGCTACAGCTAAACGGCTAACAAAACCGATCGTTTGTCGATTTAACGAAAAAAAAAAAAAGAAAAAAAGAAAACTTGCCTTGAAAACTTGACTTTTCGAAACGACTTTAATCCAAATACGAACTGGTTTCTCTCCCGCCAGATGCGATTTACACGGACAGGAGTTTTTTCTCTACGACCGCGCGATCTACGAAAGGAACGTCGATCCGATCCGTTCAACGATCGGATTTAGCATTTCGTCGAACAGACGAAAATGGAATGCGGAATGTAGTTCCGAAAATATCGGGCAGAGGGGCTTTTCTTCGAAAAGAAAAGAAAAGAAAAAAAAACAATGAAGGAGGAAGAGAACAGGTTGTCGGTCGTTCGGAACTAGCTTCGTAAGAAGCCATC
Source organism: Tetragonula carbonaria (assembly GCA_032399595.1). Taxonomy (NCBI): domain Eukaryota; kingdom Metazoa; phylum Arthropoda; class Insecta; order Hymenoptera; family Apidae; genus Tetragonula; species Tetragonula carbonaria. The sequence continues at coordinate 17,220,533 of JAUCRC010000006.1, forward strand.
CCCGAGGAGCTTTCCGGTGTCAGACGCTTCCTGTGTTCCTATCTGCCTTCTATATACCTATCGATCCTCGGCCTGCACCCTCCTCTTTGTGCCATCCGAGCTATCGTCCCTCTCTTTCCGCCGCCCTTTCGGCCTCCTCGTCCCTCCTCGTCCCGATCTATATCGCGTTCGTGCCCCTCTACGCGAGGTGGTGTGTCCTCGTAGCTCGCGCCGTAACGCTCAGGGTAATTTACCTTGCATATTTATACGCACGTCTCATCGAGAAAAGTGCCTCCGTTAAATGCTTCTCTTCTTTTCTCTTCCCGTTCTCTCTCTCTCTCTCTCTCTCTGTTCCTCTCTTCTGTCTCCTCCCCCCTTTGCCAGCGTGTATCATCCGTTTCCTCCCTTTCCCCGCGGGGTTAACCGCGATTTAATAGACTCTCGCTGGCGGAGCTCCTCGACGTTCCGAGGATCTCGTTTTTCTCTGTTTTTCTCTCTCTCTCTCTCTCTCTCTCTTTCTCGATTGCCAGGCGAGTTCCGAGCGATCGAGAGATGGACGAGTCCTTTTCGAATTTCGCAGTTCTCTCGTTCCGTCTTCTGCCGCGTCCCGCGCGCGATATCATTTTTCAATCGAAGGCAGCCTCCTCCAAAGAGAATTCAACGGCTGCGGTGTGAAATTGAAATCGTGGTTTGCCCGCCGGCGTTTTTCTATTCCGCGCACCCAGCACCCTTTATGTTTTTCTTTCATTTTTCATCAGCGACTCTTTCGGTATGCTCTCGTCCTCTCTTTTTTTTTCAGTTTCTTCCGAGTGAAGGATCGCTCGTTCTTGCGCATAGATATTGACGATATTAAGCGACGAAGAATTATTTTAAAGACGATCCCCAGAAGCTGATAACTGATCACTCGAGTTCAAAATCATCGTACACACATACACGGTGTGTGAAACTCGTCTTTTTGGCTAGGAAATGCATTGCACGCACGGTGTATAATATCGTCGTCGAATGGGTTAAATCGTCGTTGGAAGGACGTTACGATGAAAATTCGCTCGCCGGCGAATTAGAAATTGCGCGAATAAACAGATATCGGTTGAACGTGCAAGCAGACGAGGATCGGTACGACGACACTCGCCTCGAGATTAATAATTAATCCGTTTAAACGATTGATCGTCGATCGACCAGGCCGCCGAACCGTTGAAATTGCGTTGGCCAAAACGTCCGACTTAACCAGTGACTAATTCCACTCATTGAATTATTCATCCCGTAACTTTGCAGTGCACAGCCTCGATCGCAATAGCCGATTTTAATTCTGAAATCAAATTCAATTCTTCGAAATGGGTTCTCTTTTTTTTCGGAAACAATCGTATTTTTTCTTTCTTTTTTTCCCTTCTTCTTCTTCTTCTTCTTCTTCTTCTTCTTCTTCTTCATTCTCCAATCTTTTTTTCTAAAACTGACGAAGAAACAGAGGCACGCGAGTTCTTGCGTCACCTCGCGACGGTGGAAATCCGTCTCAAGGCAAAGCAAATGCTTATGTAAACCGATTCCAGCACTGCCTCGATTCGCCTCGAAAGATTCGGCGAAAATTTTGATATTTCGAATAACGAAAAGATTTCACGTTGATCGGAAACGTGCGTTAAAGGAAAAGAGAAACATCTAACAAATCTTGTAGGATTTATCCTTTGATCTAACTTCTCGAAATTCTCGTCTCCACTTCGTCTGCAGAAAATAGACTACAATCACGAAAACATGTTTTCGAAGGAAAATGGAAGTGGCTGGGAGTACGACCGTTCGAAATGGATCGGAAGTTTGAATGACGTTAGCCTGGACGCAAACCGGGAGCACATTGCCGTGTTACCGACGGGAACGCGCCGAGCCATGCCCTGCCGTGCACGCCAAACCGAGAGAACGAGAATCAAAGTCTCCCTAGCTGCTATACTCCCTCGCTGGTAGTCCACTAGCGATGTCTTCGATCGCTCTCCGATCGTGCAAATCTTACCAAATATTGGCATTATGGTAAATGTCGTTTGGAAATGAAATTCTTGAAAATGAAATTCTTTTCGCTGGAAGTGAAAAGTCCTGCAATTACATTTAACCCTTTACGCTCGGAATGTCAGCACCGCTTTTATTCTGACAACTCGGAAGCTTGTTTGAAACAATAACTGTAGAAAGCTGTAAGATGCGTGAAAATTTATTTCCTTCAATTGAAAAGTCATCCTAAACTATTCGTGATGAATTGTATTTATCGTGATCGGGAGAGAAGTGTGAAAATAATTCGCGAGTGCAAAGGGTTAAAAAGCGAACGTCGACTGGGAAACTTGTCGAGAGAGACGTCCCTCGAAGGACGACGTTAAAGTTCGAGAGAGAGTTTGTTCGTTGTTCGGATGGAAGAGAGGGTCGAAGCCATCGCTAGTGACCACCAGTTCACCCAGTGTGGAGGAAAGGGTGGCCGCAGGGGTGGTTTCTCTCGAGGCTGCGCGCGCAGCCTACCCTCTCTATCGGCCTGCCGTGTAACACGTAATCGAACTAGGAGCGCCGCGGTTCGTCGTCAGCTCCGTCATCCGCGAACGACAGGGCCAGAATCGTTGACGAAACGGGCCAGACGAATCGGTTGTTCGTCGAAAAACCTGAACGAAGAGAAAACGTCGGAATTGGGGGCCTCGCGGCAGTCCTCGTTCGCAGTCGATTTCCAAAGTCACTCGGCCAATCCCCCCTCTCCCCAGAGAAAGAAACGAGAAGCAAACGAGGAACGGTTGCTTTGGTTTCTACCGGATCTAGTGACATATCAGTGACGGTGACGATGGTGGTGGCGACGGTAGTGGTGGTGCTGATGGTGGTGGTGGTGGCGGCGGCGGCGATGGTGCACGAGTGCGTGTAGGGTGGAGGTACTGGGGGAGTAAAGGGGCGAGCTTCGTGCTCTCCTCCCCTTCGTGTCGTCGCGGCTTTGAAGAAAGAAAGAAAAAAGAAAAAAAAAAGAAAGAAAGAAAGAAACGAAAAAGCGAATCTCGAGGCGAAGCTTGAGAGAACAGGGCGCGGGGAGAATCGGCGAGGGTTCGAGAACGAAGCACGACCGAGCGGAAGCAGCAACCTACACAGGAAGGTAAAAAAAGGGTCTAAACCGCAGGTGTCTAATCGCAAAAGCGACTAAAAGGGAGAGCGGGTGACTCGCGAACAACGATCAAACGGCGAATCTCGCTGAGTGCGCCGATCGGTGGTCGCAATGGCGCCGAACGCGGCTCCGTCGACGAACGGTTCGGTTTCCGACGGAGCCGCCGGTGGTCGAGGGCGACCGTGAGCCGTTCACGTGAGCCCACCCCATGTTACTAGAGCCACCACCTCGTGATCCATTCTCCGCTCCGGACTCGACATCACCCGACATCCGCGAGTTCACCGGCTGCCCGTGTCCTCCGTCGCCTTCTCCGCTCTCATCCTCCGGCGAACGTGCGATCGCCATGAAAAGGCTCCGCAGGAGGCAGACGAAGCCTCGGAAGACGAAGAAGGTCGTCGGGCCAGGTCGAGCCAGGCGCGAGTGACGACGGCGCGAGTGCGTGTGCTCGAACTCGAGTTCTTCCCTCGCATCTTCTCCTCTCGATTCGTGGTGGCCGTCTCACATTCCGCTCGTCCTGCCGCTCGCCGTCGCGGTCGACGTCGTCGAAGGGGAACCGGGGGATCTCCCTTCGACGGTTCGGCAGCGGTCGTCGTCACCTCCTGACCACGGTCGCCATGCCGCGGACAACCGCGAACGCGAAACGCCGTCGTTCCGTCGCGTTGTGATCCTGCTTACGACGAACAGCACGTGAACCTATACAGAAAAGAGACCGGAAGAGGAAGAAGCGAGCGAGAAAGACAAAGAGGAAGAAAGAAAGGGGATTGGGTGGGCTGGCGAAAAACAAGTTTGGAGGAAAGCCTGGGTTTCTAGGATAATCTAGCCAACCTGGCGGACCAGGAGGAAGGTGGCTCGACGATGCAGGGCAAGGAGAGCCCCGTCGGGTCCAACACCCAGGAGACCCATCAGTACGTTGGTCCTTACCGACTGGAAAAGACCTTGGGGAAAGGGCAGACCGGTGAGTGTGTAGCGGACCTCTCTCTCGTTTTATCCGTGCGAGACCGACGCACGTCGCCTGCATCGCCCGAATCCTTTTCGATGCCTCGAGACGCGCAAGATTCGAACCTCGCTCGCCGAACGAAACGTTCGTTCAACTGTTCGTTGGCCAAAGAGTGACTGCTTTAGTCCGTTTTTCTTTCTTTTCTTTTCTTTTTTTTTTTTTTTTCCGCGTGCGCAAACGAAAGGCGAATTTTTCACGTTTGTTCGTTCAGCAAAAGTACCAAGTACCCAATTCGGTGGAATTTAGCAAATAATTTCTTCCGTGCACGTTGGATAATTTTTCCATGGCCTTGCATAGCGCTTTTCCTTTTTGCATAGTAGTTTCTGACTTTTTGACTTTCAATCTTCGAATCGACACCGAACAAACGGTCGTCAACGAGATCATTTTCTTTTTCTAAAAACAAGCTCGAACAGTCGAGCATGACATTGCGCGATGAATCTGCGGTTTAAAGCGAAGTTAGTTATACACGTGTCCACCTATTAAAAAGAAACGCCTGACTCGATACTCATTTACAACCGTATCTTTAAACAACCGAAACTATTTTCACCTAACCTCAAATCTACTCGTCGAGTAGATTTCATTTTACTTTTTACGGATATTTCCTACTGACCGCTAACTACATTTATTTAGTTTAACGTCTAGATTAACTTTATCATTCTTTGTTCGTTTTGGCAAACGACAAAGTTTTCGATTACGCATTGTTGTATCATCTCCAACGCGGTGCAGTGTCAGTCGCGCGACGAAAACACGAGGATGCGCCCTGTTAACCTTGTGCGTTGGAACGACGTGCCACTCGACAATTTTTTTGTCAAAAAAGTCCTCAGTTTCAAGTATATTCAAATATATAACCCACAGGGCAAAAGAAATAATAAATTTATTACTTTTTAATAATTTCTATCCAGCGATATCATACCGACGACTTGAAAAAAAAAGCGACGAATTATTGTACACGGTTTGGTCACTCGTTATGGTCCGCGAACCAGTTGCCATCGCAAGAGGTTAAAATTCTGCATTCGTTCTTACTTTCTCCGTTCCAAAATAAGTTTTCGTTTGTTCAAGTGACTCTCGTCAAAGAAACGAGAATGTACAATTCTTTTCTCATCTTGTTATCTAAAAGTTATTTCATGCACTGTTTTAAATTGCCTGTAAATTCCCGAAATTTATTCGAGAAATATGTATTAGAGATACTCGTTAGTAACGTCGTTTTCTTCAAATTTAATGAACATTGCCATTCTAGTGTGAATAATTTAATTTGTTACAACATAACCTGTATTCTAGTTAAACATTTAGTGTGCTTATTGATAAATTACATTAACAACTTTCTATTGACTTTTAACCTCTTGCGCTGGAATTGCCACGCACGTCGAGAATTTTTTATCCAAAAATTGCTATATTTTCGCAGTTTCAAGTATATTCAAATATAATCCAGGCAAAGCAAATAATAAATTTATTACTTCTTAGTAATAATTTCTATCCAGTAATATCATACCGACGAGTTCCAAAAGAAAGAATTATCGTGCACGGTTTGGTCACTCGTTATGGTCCGCGAACCAGTGGTTAACCTCTTGCGCTGGAATGATGTGTCACGCACGTCGAGAATTTTTTGTCCAAAAGTTGCAATGTTTTCTCAGTTTTAAATATATTTAAATATAATCCTGACAAAACAAATAAAAAATGTATTACTTCTTAGTAATAATTTCTATCCAGTAATATAATAACGACGAGTTCCAAAAGAAAACGACGAATTATTGTCTACGGTTTGGTCACTCGTTATGGTCCGCGAACCAGTTGCCATCGCAAGAGGTTAAAATTCTGCATTCGTTCTTACTTTCTCCGTTCCAAAATAAGTTTTCGTTTTTTCAAGTGACTCTCGTCAAAGAAACGAGAATGTACAATTCTTTTCTCATCTTGTTATCTAACAGCTATTTCGTGCACTGTTTTGAATTAACAATTGCCTGTAAATTCCCGAAATTTATTCCCAATATATTACAGGTACCCGTGAGTAACGTCGTCGTTTTCTTCAAATTTAATAAACATTGCCATCTAGTGAGAATAATTTAACTTGTTACAACATAACCTATATTCTAGTTAAATATATCGACATTTAGTGTGCTTATTGTTAAATTATATTGTAGGTTAACAACTTTGTATTGACTATGAACCCTCTTGCGCTGGAATTGTCACGCACGTCGAGAATTTTTCTTCTATTCAAATATAACCCAGCCAAAACAAATAACAAATTTATTACTTCTTAGTAATAATTTCTATCCAGTAATATCATACCGACGAGTTCCAAAAGAAAGAATTATCGTGAACGGTTTGGTCACTCGTTATGGTGCGCGAACCAGTGGTTAACCTCTTGCGCTGGAATGATGTGTCACGCACGTCGAAAATTTTTTGTCCAAAAATTGCAATATTTTTTCAAGTATGTTCAAATATAACCCAGGCAAAACAAATAATAAATTTATTACTTCTTAGTAATAATTTCTATCCAGCGATATCATAGCGACGAGTTCAAAAAAGAAAGCGACGAATTATTGTGCACGGTTCGGTCACTCGTTATGGTCCGCAAAACAGTTGCCAGCGGGAATCTGTAGGGACGCGATGTCTCTCGTTAGAGGAATTTCACGTTACGCGGTTTGGACAAAGAGAAAAACATTCCAAAATGCCGAGAACTACCCCTCCTCTTCGACGAACCTGTCAGGGGTTGACACAAATGCTTTTACACGGTGTGTGTGTGTGTGTGTGTGTCCTTCAACGCGTCGCGTTGCCCCCCAAAGCGACCGGAATCGCGAAGAAACTCGGCGTTTCCCGACCAAGAAGAATGCCCCTTTCACTTGCCGCGGCGCGTGCACAGTTTTCCGCGACTGTTCCCGTGAACTCGGCCGCGCAGACAAAGCGCGTGGAAACAATCGCCCGGACAATCGCCCGCGCTACACAGTAATCAGGTTGGCCGATTAAGCGAACGATGTGGCGAACAAACCGACCGACTGTGTTTCTCACAGTTTCTACTCACAGTCAGTTGAATTGAAGGGAGAGACGCAACACTTCACATTTCGCGAGTGGCGATTCCGGGGCTAGGGCGAGACGAGATCTCGTTTGGCATGTAATTTCCAAAATGCTGCAGCTGAGTACCTCTGCTGTTTGTACATGCGTGAAAAGTAAACCTTGGCCCCCGTATGAGGTTCATCTCTGTTCATCAGACTAAAAGAACATGATCTGACAAAAAGAAATGTTCAGTCTTCAAATATAAAAATTTTCAAATAAAGAATTCAAGAGAAAAATTTTCGTTCTCGCAAAAGCTCTGGGTTACCTCCATTTTTTTAAACGTCATTGCATATTTTTGACTTGATAACGTTGAAGCTGACGTCGAAACCATACCATGATTTTAAATCTTGAAATAACGATAAAATAATTTTGGCCGCGAGAACGCGGTTTTCAGACTCCGCTGTGTGCAGCGACGTTTGGCTGCAACACCATTTGGCATAGTATTTCCAAAAGCTGTGTAGCTGATGACAATTGCAATATTCACTTGTTTGTTGAACGTTCATATATATCTATTGGACAAATGCTATTAAAATTGTATTCAGCGGCTGGCAAGAGCGCCAATTTTAAAATGACCAGGTAGGCCATGTTGCCGGTATTCAAATTCCACAAATTTAAAATGACGTAAACTACGTTACCGACATTCGGCTAAATAATTCCAAACAACTACGTTATCGATCTTTTCGTCTTTTTTTCGCGTATTCTCAATTACAGAAGCGTATTGATATAGACTAGAGATTGAAGAACCAATTAAAAATTAAAATTAACGCGTTGTGCAAATTTATGGTATTTTTGAAGTGACATCGATTTCGAACAACTTGTTCAGGCAAAAATATTGGAATTTTTTCAAAACTAAATAAATAGATAAATGGTACGTCATTCGATTCTTATCAAGTATATTATGTACATTTATGTATGTGATCGTGGAAATTTTAGTATTAAGCTTTTCAAACACATTTTCTGCCATTCTATTCGCTGAATATGAATAAAATATGAATTTATCTTTGGTTAAATACGATCACGAATCCAATGTTATTTCGATCGAAGCCAATTACAATTAATGTATTGTAAGAGCAGCAAGCTCGTCTAATTTTCGACTAAAAACGACTAAACCTCTATTCTTCCCGCAACGAATGGGAAAAATAGAGGAAACGATAAAGAATAAGTCTTGGACTTCGACTCGGTTTCTTATTGACTCGGACGATCATTTTCATTCAGATCACACAGATGCGACCATGTTTCTAACGTTTCCGCGACAGAAAGTTTACCTAACCTAAACCTAACCTATTTTTCTCTTTTTTAACGTGGAGGAAATCTTCGAAAGACACCTGACGATGGCCATCTTCTTGCTTCGTGGGAGACCCGAACCTAACCTAAACCTAACCTAAACCGACTCCTGTCATTTCACGCGACGCGCGTTAATTTTTTCATTCTGCATCAGCCGTCGAAGCGACGAAGCAGAGCGGCAACGAAATCGCGAGTCGCCGCAATCGATGGAGACGTGCCGCGCGTGCAACGGTTTAGGTTTAGGTTAGGTTTAGGTTAGGGTCGCCTCGCCTCGCCTCGCTTCGTCTCGTCGCGAGCCTCGTCGCAAGAAACTTTTCCAGTTTGGAGACACGCGCTTTCCAAAGATGAACGAGTCGGCGAGGCTCGCAGGGCGTGACGCGACAAATCGATGCGATCGAACGTTATGCGGCAAAACGAAATTCACCCTCGCGCTCCACGCGATTACGCGCGGAGATTTCACACCGAAAACCGAGTTCTTCAGCATCCCGTTTTCTTCTTTTCACGTTCGGTGCGTCTCTCGCGAATTCCGTCACTGTCTTGTCAACAAAGCAAGCGTTGCTTTCTTTTTTTTCAAACTTCTCGAACATTAGGAGCGTGTATTTCTATTTTTTTTGTAACACTGAAGCATAAAGTTTCCACTAGAAAAAAAATACATCACACGACAGAGTGCGCAAGTCTCCATCGTGAAAGATCATCTAGTGTTTTGAAAAATTGTATACATAAAATTTGTACACGACAAAATATCCAACAGAAATTAGAAATCGGCCATTTTGACCATTTTTCGGTAGTTCTAGTGTCGATCCCTTAACACTCAGAGTCTTGTTGAATATAATTCGTTCAAAGATGCACGAATTTTTTTTTCTTTTACTTAAATTAATATTTTCAGAACATTCCAATACATCATCTAATGTATCCTCTGCATTTTTAATGAGATACGAAATCTTTTTAACAGAGGGAGAGGAGGGGGGGGGGAAATGAAAGATAAAACGTAATACGAATTATTACTTTTCGAACATTTGTAACAATGATGAAGTTACAAAGTGAACTTCGTTTCTCTTGGCTTCTCTGTAGTTGATTTTAATAAAACGATTTTTATTGATACCCTATTGTACAATTGTTACTCGTGACAGTTTTATTTTAAAATTCTATTTTACTAACCCAGGCAAATTTCCAGTCTTTTCCAAATTTTCGTTCTGTTTTTTTCGACGGAATGTAAATAGAAAGAAACGACAGCTCACCATATTTCTCAATATGGAAGAACGATATGGAATAAAACGAAAAAAAAGCGAGAGAAAAAGGGAGAGAGAGAGAGAGAGAGAGAGTGTGTGTGTGTGTTTATTTTAAAACTAGAAAGCAATCAGAAACGTAACTTTGTACGACAAATGTCAAAACATAAAGTACAATGCAGAGTTCAACAATCTGTACATATACAGGGTGTCTCATTTAAATCTATAAATGAAATTATCTCTGAAGCTATTCGTCGTTTAAAAACATATCTCAAGCGCATTTTTCTTTCAAGTATGCCCATAGCCACGCGAGAAAAATAATTACAATTTATTACTTGAATTAAACCTTTTGCGAGAAATGAAACATGTTTGTAAATCTTAGACATTTTAGGATGTTTTGAGATTAGACTTGACTAGTTCTTCTTACATCATTTTTAAATATCTTCGTGTTAATAATAATTATTATTAATTAATATTAATCAATTAATAAATGCTAATCATTAAATATTAATCAATTAATTAATACCAATTAAGTACACAACTTAACGCTTAAACACGTAAAACGCAACTAATTAAAAGCTAGAATTATTGGTTTTTCAAAACAAAAGAAAAATCAGTGTCATTTTCGTACAATTTGATTCAATTTTGCGCATACTTCGTGCTTGACGAGTATAGTCGTCATCGCGTCGTTCAAGCAACACACGCGCTTTTAACAGCGGCAGGTTAAACAGTCAAAAATCTCTCGCGCCGATAACGAAGGATTTATTGAAAATATTAATTAAACGAACCCTTAATACAAATCAATGAAAGCTTCAATATTAAAATTAAAGGTCGCGATTGAAAGAAACATCGGCACGCAAAATAAATGCGTTTGTCTCGGAATCGATGTGAACCCGACTAAATGAGAGATACTAAATGCTCCCATAGTACCATATACATCGGTTACGAATAATAATAATTCCGAGAGCACACACCTGGAGATTGTGACAGATAGCGGCGAGCAGTGCAGTTGGACAGAGTCATTATAGCCGTTCGCGGACCCGTTCGTTGCGAACTCATTTGCAAAACCAATCACGGATTGGGCCGCCTCGAAATTTACCAAAAATTCACGTAAAGTTTATCAACCGTTCTCGCGACAGGGATTAAATAAATTCGTTTTCAACGAGCAACTAGCACGTGGGTTTCGATCGTACGATCGCGTCGTTGAGGACACATTTCGGTGTCGGTTTAATGAAAAACGCGCACACGTGCGCACGAAATTCGCCCACGCGGGAGGGGGGGACCAAGAGGTCACGTTTCCTCCGCATAGCGAACCCAAAAGATGTTTCTTTCGAAATGCTGTTAAAACGAGTCGCGACCTCCCCTTTTGTCTGTCGCAAAAAAGCACGCGGGAAGGGGGCGCGTTATTAAATTTGCCAAATTTGACCAGCCAACTCTGGTCGTGGTTTAACCCGATTTGCTTGCCAAAAATCCTTGAGAGATCGCGCGTTTCGATTCTCAAGTACGTACGTACAGGGTGGAAAGAAAAGTTTGCCCGATGGTTATCGTAGACGAATTCTATACTTTCGATTCGATGGGAATCACATGTAAAGAACACGCGAATCTGACCACGAATTTCAAGGTCAAAGTTTTCTTTTCTTGTATTGTATTCTACTCGTCACGAAGATGAAACTTTCCCAAGGAACCATAGTTCGCAACCTAACAGTTCTCTTGCGAAAAAGTTTCCTAATCATTCAACACCAACCGCGGACGCGTGGGTTCTAACAGCGACTTTATTCTGGACACGCTGTTTTACGTAATTTTCGTATTAGGTTTGATTTATCATAGTTGTAGCATCAACGATAAAAACAACTGTTAACGTTATTCGAAATATAAACATTAATATAGATACCCACGCGTCTCAGAACTATAAAGTCGCTGTTAGGACGCACAAACTTTTTTGCCATTTTTCGAAAGAACTATTAACGTGTGATCTGTGGTTCCTTGAAAAAGTTTTACCTTCGCGACGAGTAGAATACAACGCAAAAAAAAAAAAAAAAAAAAAAGAAGAAAAGCAAACATCTTGACTTCGAAACTCAAGGTGAAGATCAATTTCGCGGCAGGTTCTTTTCCATCAAATCGAAATTGTAGAATTTTCTTTCCACCCTGTACGTAACCACAGCACGACGACGCGTCGCGTCGTAGCAAGTAAAGTAAAACCCGGAAAATTGGACTGCTGCGGGTTCCGAAACACACGCGATAATCCACGTGTGTGAACCTTGAACTTTTCGGGGCGAAAATCGATGTATCGTACTGTACCGAGACGAAATCTCTGTCGAATGTCCAATTCGCGTAAAGAACAAATAACAAAAGAAACGTGTCGCAGTTTCTCATTTTTCATCATTCCAACAAATTATACAGCGCGTGGAACGTATTTTGAGGAAGATGGCGGAAACGGAGTGACGAAGATGCCTCTCGCGAAACTGAAACGCGATGATAATCCGCCGATAGAACTGTGACAGACGCATCGTTGACGAGTTCAGGGGAACTCGACGAAGCCCCCGGCCCGTGAAATATCGAGATAACTTGTAACTCGATTTCGTTGGTGGAGCGCGGTCGACTACGAAAAAAGAAAAAGAGAAAGAAAAAAAAAAATGCACGTACGCTCGCGTTCTGACTCGTGGGTCGTCGACCGAGAGAAACACGGGATCAGGGGATTACGTATAAAATCAATTCCATCATTCTTATCTCGAGAGCACCACGAGGAAATTTATCGTCCCTTTGTTACAGCTTTCCTTTGTATTTTATTTGTAAAATATATATATATATATATTTTTTCTTTAATATATGCAGGGTATCGACTGTTAGGTGAAATTTTCTGCGTACGAAAATGTGTCGAAAAGAAGGAATAAAATTTGCCCCTCGTTTTCGAGTGAATCGAGCTTGAAAATTTATTGAGTACACCTGAATTTGGCTGATTCTAAACGTGACAGAAAATAATAATTATATAATAAAATAATAAAATAATAAAATAATAATAAAATAAAATAATAATATAAAATAATAAAATAATAATATAATATAAAATTATAAAATAAAATAATAATATAATATAAAATAATAAGATAAAATAATAATATAATATAAAATAATAATATATTAATAAAATAAGGAGGTGATTCTATATATAGAAAATGAGTCGAAAGGAAAGAATGAAATCTTTCAGTTCATTTATAATCACCAAAAATCCACTGTTTCACAACTGCAACATTTCTACACGAAATGTTATAAAATTGGTCGCTCCGGTAATTCGTGAAAATAATAAAATAATAAAATAAAATAATAATATAATATAATAAAATAATAATATAATATAAAATAATAAAATAATAATATAATATAAAATAATAAAATAAAATAATAATATAATATAAAATTATAAAATAAAATAATAATAATATAATATAAAATTATAAAATAAAATAATAATAATATAATATAAAATTATAAAATAAAATAATAATATAATATAAAATAATAAAATAAAATAATAATATAATATAAAATAATAATATATTAATAAAATAAGGAGGTGATTCTATATATATAGAAAATGAGTCGAAAGGAAAGAATGAAATCTTTCAGTTCATTTATAATCACCAAAAATCCACTGTTTCACAACTGCAACATTTCTACACGAAATGTTATAAAATTGGTCGCTCCGGTAATTCGTGAAAAAGTAAAACCAAGGAATTACTTTTTAAAAGGCCAACCCGATATTTTATTTAAACGCTTCGCCGCAATTCCCTCTCCGTTTCGATAATCCTTTCCCTGATCGAATTGCAATTGAACGTGATAGCTTCGCGGGACGAGAAACGGAGAAAAGATTCAACAGCCAAAGCAAAGGAAATTAATGGCGTGACACAGATTCGTCGAATTAGTCGTCAAATGGTATTTACCTTGACAGATGTTGGATCGAGGCGACCGGTTGTCCACGACACAGCGTATCCGTGGCACAGGCAGGGCTTCTCTGCTCTATACTGTAAAACGCCTGATTATACCCCCTCGTTGTACACTCTGTGTTTGCGTAGACTACTCGCGCAGAGTAGTTTCGAGAGCATAACTGCGAAAATGAGTATCAATGCCAGTGAACAAATAATCGTCGATAATTTCAGCTAGTGTAAAGAAAGCTTTGAAAGCAATGAAAGATCACGCAAGGATCTATTTGATTTCGTTTTTTTTTTTTTTTTCAAAACGTGAAGCTTCTACAGCTCAGCGTGGGCCAAAAGTTCAGTTTCTTCACGCCCATTTTTTTTTCCTTTTCTTTTTTGCCGAATGAAACATCCAAATATAAGAGAAAACTGTAGTTTCAGAGATTTTCAATGAAATCTAAGTTCTTCTAATTTCTTTCAAATGTTGGCCGCCAAAGCGTTCGCCAAGTTTGGGCCTACTTTTTTTTTTCTTTTTTTTTCTTGGAAAGTGAAAGTTTCCTCCCTCGAAAATTGCAAAAATTCAAACGTGCGTGTTAGGATTTTTTTCACTGCCAAATGATTCCTTCAGAGATTGAGAGTCTCTCTTTACAACGATTTCCTTGAAACTCGCTTTCCAGGATCCCATTTTTCTCAACGATCCTTTTAACGATTGTTTCAACCATTTTGCTGAACGTTAGAATTAGAAACCGCGAAATGTGTAGAATTCCTTGCGGTGAATAAAAAATCGTACGACAAATTTTCAGCGAGTCTTTACAAAGGGGAGATTTCAATCTTGAAAAATCATTTCGTAGACTCGTCATTTTAACGTTCTCACTCGCGTTTGGATTTTCACAATTTTCACATAAAAGAAGGAACATCCTCTCTCGCTACTTGATGCAAAATCGTCTTCAAAAAAGAAAAGCTCACGACTATCGAAGTAAAAGCTTCAAAACGGGATCGACGATCGAACGATCTTTTTCCACGTCGATGTACGTTTTCGTTGTTTGTATTCGCTGGTACGCGAGTTATGCTTCTATCGCTGCCTGTTTAAAAAACCAGCAATTGTTAGCGGACGTTTAAATATCCCGTCGAAATAATCGGAACCGCTCGATAACGAATTGGACAGAAAATAGAACGACCTTCTGGATGAAAAAAGCGCCCTCGCCTAGTGCCGATCGTCGTCGGATTCACCGGAACATAGCCGAAGATTAACGGGCGACGAGCGACACGCACGACAGTTTCCTGTTGTGTCGTCACTGTGCTATTCGGCCACTCGAACACGTCGAGCGAGAGCGTCGAGGAAACAGGCATCGCTTTTATCGACAATTCTGTACAGAATCCTGCAAAACTGTGGAAATGTAAATTTTCACGGGGGAGATTGATTTTCAGCGGAGGGGGTGCGGGGAAACGGCTAGCATCGCTGTCAGTAAATCGTGCGTGATGCAAGTCGTTAGGGAAAGTGCACTTTAACGGCGCTAATGCAATTCTCGTTCGATTTGTTGGCGAGAGTACGATCAGTCGACGTCCCTCATCGAGATTCATCATCGGATACTGTCCCGTTGACGCTGAAATTTTTCTTGCTTGCGTCGCGAACGAGTGTTACGATTAATCCCAAAAACTGTTCAAATATTATCTGACGATAAGATTAAATTATTGTGAAGGATTTTCCAACTTTCCATAAATTTTGTTCACGTATGAACCTGAAGCGTCTAACGTCAAAAACTGTTCAAATGTTATTTGAAGTTAAATTATTAGTGAAACAAGTTTTTCATTTTTCACAAACTGTTTTACATGTAAATCTGAAGCTGCACTTACTCCCAGAAACTGTCCAAATATTGTCCAAAGTTAAATTATTGTGAAGGATTCTCCAACTTTCAACAAATTTTGTTCACGTGTAAATCTGAAGCGTCTAACGTCAAAGACTGTTCAAATGTTATTTAAAGTTAAATTATTAGTGAAACAAGTTTTTCATTTTCCACAAACTGTTTTACATGCAAATCTGAAGCTGCACTTAATCCCAGAAACTGTCCAAATATTGTCCAAAGTTAAATTATTGTGAAAGATTCTCCAACTTTCAACAAATTTTGTTCACGTGTAAATCTGAAGCGTCTAACGTCAAAGACTGTTCAAATGTTATTTAAAGTTAAATTATTAGTGAAACAAGTTTTTCATTTTTCACAAACTGTTTTACATGTAAATCTGAAGCTGGACTTAATCCCAAAAACTGCACTTAATCCCAAAAATCCAAATATTATCCAAAGTTAAATTATCGTGAAAGATTTTCGGTTAAGTAAAAAAGTTCTTCATTTTCCACAAATTTTGTTTGCATCTTATTTTTTCTACACGCGTAACAAATGTGTCGATAACGTAACATGAAACTAAGAATTTGGCATGTTCTCGTGGGAACGGTGAAAATAAATTTCATTTCTAACCTTTGAAGTTCTTTTTTAATATTTCTACAGTATGCTGTACTCGTTTACATTAGTCGTGTAATCCCTAATCAATATTATTAAACGCGAGGCAATCTTTATTTTCGGTATCTGGGATCTACGATGAATCGCAGCTCGCTTGATTTTTCCATCGAGTCCCAACCCCGACCGGGAAATCGCGATTTATTAGCGTCGGGCGTCGGTCGCCTAAGGAGGATAGGTTTACGTTTAATAGGGACAAAGAAAAATCGTCTGGAGCGTTATGAGATGCTCAATAAATCGGAAGAGGAATTGTAATCACCGGGAAAATCGTGAAAGCGGTCTCGCAGAAAGGGCATTCGATTAATTAATTGACGTAGGGCGGCCGGCTCTTCTACGCCATCGGCGACGCAGCGAGCTTCGATTCTTTTTTATTATTTTTTCCCTTTTCTTCGCTCGGCTCGCCGGCTCGTCTCTACTTACCAACAGCGAACAAAACCGGGTGAGGGAGGGGTGGTTGCTGCAGCGGCTGCCTTTAAATGGATAAAGACATCGCGTCGCTGTGGTCTTCGGAGACGGTTTTAAGCCAATTTACCCCGGTCCTATAAATCTTCTTTCCCTCCATCGTTATTCCCTCCATCTTATCTGTTCCGTCGTGTCTTCTCTCCTTCTCTTCTTTCTTTCTGCTTCTTCTTCTTCTTCTTCTACTCCCCTTTTCCTTGCCCTCGCAAATCACGCAGCCGATCTTCGAACACAGCTCGTTTGCCTCCCGATGATTCATATCGTCGATTTGCAGTTCGAGAATCGTTGACATTCACGCATGCGAAGAAGAAGCTTAGAACACGAACACCGTGAATCTTTGAAAGAGAGTACGTGATTCTTTAATCACGAAGATCGAAGGGGGATTACAGGTATAGAGAACCTGTAATCAGAAGAATAACGTTCACTCGCGTGCAGAGCGAGATAGCTCTCGAAGCGAAGAAATTCGCTTCTTCGACGGAAACGAAAAATCGTCTACAACTTTGACACTACGAGTGTAAGAAATATCTCAGTGTGATACTTATACTCGTCCGTTGTTCAAAATTTTTTGAAAAAAATCGAATATTACAAATAGAAAAAATGTTCTTTTTTCTTTTTAATGAACACGATGAATTTACAGGCACGTAAAACTTACATTAACTTGCAGTAACATTTTTTACAAATTTATTTTACATAAAAATTTGCACGGTGTTTATTAACAGCTTGAAACGTAAAAACATATAAATAAATGAAAACGTAACAATAGGTTTAACAATACCGTTTAACATTTAATAATGCCATCCGGTGTGATATGTGAGCATCACGGCTAAGAGTGGCGCCAATTTTGAAATGACTTGGGAAAACAACGAGTTTAACAATTTATTAATGGCTTTAAGCCTGTGCTTGGCCTGTGTGCCTTACAATCTTACAAATTAGGTAGCTTAAGGTTAAATTAACAGTGTACATAATGAGATCTCACGATGCGGAGATTAAGTTGTGGCGGATAGATAAAAGATAAATAAAAAGAGGATAGGAAAAGAGTATTACTATAGAGAAACTTGTATAAAGAGCTTGAAGACTTCTAACTAGATTACATTTTTCTTGTGGCGTTTGTATTTCGATATTGTTGATCTTAATGAAACTATCCACGATTTTGAGTAGCTTGATGTCAGGTTCGATTAGACGTTGCTTGGTAGTGCAAGTTTAACAATACCGTTTAACATTTAATAATGCCATCTAGTGTGATATGTGAGCATCACGGCTAAGAGTGGCGCCAATTTTGAAATGACGTGGGACTACGTTTCCCGCTGCAGAAAGTATTGGGACTGTTTTTCACGTTTCGGCGTAAGTATTATATACTCTAGAAGTTACGAACCCTTTTTTCTTCTGTTCACCCTGTATTTGACTTGCAATTCCATTTGATTGAAACTTGCCCCCTCCCCTCTTCCCCCTCATTTTAAAAACACGGTTGAAACGACTCCGATGGCACTTGGCAGTTTGGCAACGGCAGCGATGCTCTCAGTTGCGTTTCGCAACCGAGCATGCGCGGGGAAAACAAAAATTAAGCGAAAGAAACGTGCGCTTGACGCGTCGTTTGACGTCGGTCGGCTTGGAAAAGTCATTTCACGAGCCGACCGGGACTTCATTCGGGAATTAATCACGGCTCCCCGTGGAGCAGCGCGCGCCATGCGATTGCCTTTTGATACGTGTTTTGGGGGTAATGGGTATCTCCATACAGTGAGAAGCACATAACTGAACACATGACGATGAAAAATTGTTATACGTTAATGTGTTTGTGTACGACCGGTAGCCTATCAATCGGCTAACTATTCACCGCTAATACACGGTCGGTAAAGTGTTAATATCGTATAACAATATATTTGTATGTATTAATATACGATATTACCAGTCGGTAAAGTGTTAAGATATATAAATATATTATTACACGATATCGACACTTTACCGACCGATAAGTAATAGATGATTAATAGGCTACCGGTCGGTAAAGTGTTACTATATATATAAATATATTATTATACGATATCAACATTTTACCGACCGATGGCGGTAAGTAATAGATTAATAGGCTACCGGTCGGTAAAGTGTTAATATCGTATAACAATATATTTATATCTATTAATATACGATATTACCGATCGGTAATGTGTTAAAATATATAAATATATTATTATACGATATCAACATTTTACCGACCGATGGCGGTAAGTAATAGACGATTAATAGGCTACCGGTCGGTAAAGTGTTAATATCGTATAACAATATATTTATATCTATTAATATACGATATTACCGGTCGGTAAAATGTTAAAATATATAAATATATTATTACACGATATCGACACTTTACCGACCGATAGCGGTAAATAGTAGCCGATTAATAGGCTACCGGTCGCTAAAGTGTTAATATACTTTCATTATACTTTATACTTACTTGGTATTATCGAAAAATATGAAACTTACTCGTGTGATTAATTAACCAATTAAACAATATTATCGCCCACAAGTTTCTCAACGAACGAGAAATGACCATTTTGATAAGCTCTTGCTTGCAGTCGTAAAGTCGACAAAAATATGATTTTTCAACACAACACGAACAACGTTGGGAAACGTTGAGTATCACACCTCCAAGATGGTGTCATCTGACGCGTTGTGATCAGATCGTTGTTGTTTTACGTATGACCGTGGCACTCGACTACAACAGTAGAAACGCAATACGACGATGTTACACGCTTGGAACGACAAACGCGAGCCGATCGTACGTTCGCGGACGAGTGGAAATAATCCACGATCTACCCCAGATACGTTGAATCGTTTAAGTTTCAACGTCTCCTTCGGAGAATGCGCGCCATCCAATTTAAACTTGTCGTTCGACTTACTCGGAACGAAGAATGTGTTAATTTCGATTAAGGTCGACGATGATGAGAGCGGTATCTTATTTCGTGCGAGCCGTTCTTCTTTGTTGTGACGTTAACCACTCTTAAGTTGGATGATTCAACTTTTAGGTTAGGTTAGGTTAAAGGGAGGGGGATCATGGTCGCGCATAGTGTTCTTTCAGGAGAAGCGTCAGACGTGTGAAATTACAGACCGAATTGTGCTGTAGGCACAGTAAGGAGCATGACTGTCGTAAAAGAGAATCGTGCAAGAATCTACAATGCTCGATCTCGTTTTTGAAGCTTCTCTCAAGTTCACTCTTTCAAACAATATTTTTACATCGCGGCTGAGAAAGTAAGAGCACTTTTATTCTCGAAATTTGTAAAAATTACAAACACGTGTAAAGACGTGTTAAAAAAACATTTTTTTTTTTTTGTAACTTGATCCACCACTCAGCTTCGAAAATTGAAATTTCATCTTTACGAAGCTTACTGTACGATTAGAGTTAGAATGACGAACATTAAGGTTAGATGATAAAATGTCGAGCCTTTTTGAAGTTTTGACTTCTTTGCTGCTAACGAGAAATTTTAATCTTCAAGACCACGATGGATTCGGTGAAAAATAAAATTTTTCAGCGTTTTTACGATTTTGTTTTTTTTTTTTTTTAAAGAGCACTTGTCTATTTGCTACATGATAACATGTTAAAACATCTTGGAGAAAAAAACGAATTCAGCTTAATGAAAACGGAAGCTTACATTTTAAAATAAGACCAATGATCTTATTAACGAAATTATAACAGCCTAAAGTATTGACAATTCTTCGTTTGTTATTAAATCAACCGTCTGAATTATTCGTTAAATCATTGAATTTCACTTAAACAAATTAGTGGCGCAGACTTAGTGATAATGACTCTACAATTCATATTTAACAAAATAGATGGTCATAGAATTTTATTTGGAAAGCCAAAACATCCTACAAAACAATACATATTTTGCTTTTCTTTTTGTATATACAAACACTCTATATACAAACACTCGATAAAACATTACGTGTCAACGTTAAAAATCCACACGTGCGCGTTCACAGTTTTGCTCGTCGCTGTACAAAGTTGGTACAAGATTCGACGCATTGCTTGGGAACTTTCCGCGATTTTCACCAAGTGGCAGCAACGCGAAACCACTCGGGTAAAAGCTCTTTGTGCTTGTTTATCGCGCCTAAGCGTCAAAGTACACAATGTAGGATCGCCGGAACGTGTCTTGCGTATCGAATTCATCTCCACCGTCACTCTCGTTCGGATTGTGTTCCGTGGATTTCGAAAAACGACGGACGGCGTTCGAGACACGGTGTACGAGTCACTTTCGCCACGCCGGATGAAAAGAGAGCCACAATTAACAACAGCTAGTAGGCTAAATGTCAACGAAGTAGATTCGTTTGACCGTGCGATTTTAAGGAAGGAACTGCTATTGAAAGGCGAGAGCGGACGACAAAGATGGACGATCGCGCTGATCCAGGTCGAATACAACGAGCCACTCTTTGCACAAGGAGCTATGTACTTGCCGCCACCCCCTGCTCAGCATCTTTTCAGATTCTCTGCCGCGAGATTGTCCGACTAAAAACCGACCGTGCTACTCGAGTCGAGCTACTTCGTTCGCAGTGGTGCGACGCCCGGAAACACCGACGCGTTATGCCCTAACCGATGTCAGAGCTGTTACTTACGAAATACCCGGTACTGGAAAATCTCACGAGATAGTTGAAACTATCTCATTATTTCTTTTTATGGAAACTATAATGATATGTTTATTATTTCTATTTATACTACTCGCGTGTCTACATTTTTATTTTTATTTTAGCGATGAATAATGAAACAACGAAGCTTTTGTTTTGCAAGTCTAGGTTAAGTTACTTGTCTAATAGTAAGTTTAGACTAGGTTAGGTTATTTGAACTAACAATATTTCCAATCGTGGAAAACACTTTTCCAAAACTTGAAAAAATAAAAATTGCAATATCTTTCAACAAGTTCTACCAATCTTGGATATCTTTTTTTTTCTCCAATTCTCCATTATTCAGCGGACGTAAATTGCGATTTGTTTTGTTAATTGTCACAAACGCATAAATTACTCGAAACGTTGGATAAAATTAACCGACGAGTGGTGATTAATTCTAACCTCAATTATCTCGTAAGATGTCTGGTTATCTGCGATTCGGATACTCACGAAATACTCGAGTGTAATAAGATAATTGAAATTACACATCTGTTATTTTTACTCATATTACTCGAATGTCTACAATGCAATTTTCGTTATTTAGCGATAAATGACAAAACAGAGACGCAATTATTTTAAATTAGGTGCCTTTGTATAAAAATACTAATGAGTCTGCATTTTTCAGCAAGTCTAGGTTAAGTTACTTGTCTAATAGTAAGTTTAGACTAGGTTAGGTTATTTGAACTAACAATATTTCCAATCGTGAAAAACTTTTCCAAACTTGAAAAAATAAAAATTGCAATATCTTTCTACGTTCACCAATCTTGGATATTTTTTTTTCCTCCAATTTTTCGCACTAATTTGTTTTGTTAATTGTCACAAACGCATAAATTACTCGAAACGTTGGATAAAATTAACCGACGAGTGGTGATTAATTCTAACCTCATTATCTCGTAAGATATCTGGTTATCTGCGATTGGATACTCACGAATTCGAGTGTAATAAGATAATTGAAATTACACATCTGCTATTTTTACTCATATTACTCGAATGTCTACAATGCAATTTTCGTTATTTATTAGCGATAAATGACAAACAGAGACGCAATTATTTTAAATTAGGTGCCTTTGTATAAAAATACTAATAAGTCTGCATTTTTCAACAGCAAGTCTAGGTTAAGTTACTTGTCTAATAGTAAGTTTAGACTAGGTTAGGTTATTTGAACTAACAATATTTCCAATCGTGGAAAACACTTTTCCAAAACTTGAAAAAATAAAAATTGCAATATCTTTCAACAAGTTCTACCAATCTTGGATATCTTTTTTTTTCTCCAATTCTCCATTATTCAGCGGACGTAAATTGCGATTTGTTTTGTTAATTGTCACAAACGCATAAATTACTCGAAACGTTGGATAAAATTAACCGACGAGTGGTGATTAATTCTAACCTCAATTATCTCGTAAGATGTCTGGTTATCTGCGATTCGGATACTCACGAAATACTCGAGTGTAATAAGATAATTGAAATTACACATCTGTTATTTTTACTCATATTACTCGAATGTCTACAATGCAATTTTCGTTATTTAGCGATAAATGACAAAACAGAGACGCAATTATTTTAAATTAGGTGCCTTTGTATAAAAATACTAATGAGTCTGCATTTTCGAATAGCAGATTTAGGTTAGGTTAGTCGTCCATATTGAATATTTTCAGTTGCGGAAAGTACTGTTCCAAAACTTGACAGTTGTTTGCAGTTATTGTACACAAATATCTCTTAGCAAATTTTATCAATCTCTTGGATCCTTTTTTTTCGATTTTCCACCGTTCTAGCGGACATAAATATTTGTTTTAATTACTTACGTGTCACAAAGACACAAATTAGTCGAAATATTCGAAGTGATAATAACTTGAACTTCAGTTATCTCGCACGGTCTAACCGATACCGATCGTGTGTAACTACGACTCGGTGGAAAAGCTAATCGCAAACACGTATGCTTCAGGACTGGTCAAGCTTGGGGTCCACTGCGTGTTGGGCAAGAAGGTGGCGATCAAAATCATCAACAGGGAAAAGCTGTCCGAGTCCGTGCTGATGAAAGTGGAACGGGAGATCGCGATTATGAAACTGATCGACCATCCTCACGTTCTCGGCCTCTCAGACGTGTACGAGAACAAGAAATATCTGTGAGTATATATAGAACAGAGAGAGAAAGAGAGGGGCGAAGAAAGTAGAGAGACTGAATTTTCCGTGAATTTCTCTGATTCGAACGAGTCGAGGGAAACTCGAGTTTCATCAAGCTCGAGAGATGTCGTTGAACTTTAATTCGACCGTTCGAGAAAAGAAAAAAAGGTTCTCTCGGAGAGAGAGAGAGAGAGTGAAAAAAACAACGAAATCCACGCGCTAGACAAAAGTGTTTTTTTTACTTCACGGGACCCATCAGTCGCGGTGGCAGAGAAGAGAATGCACGCTGGGAAAAGGGAAAAAGTCCGGGCGTACTGAATTGCGCTTGTTCGTTTCAGGTATCTTGTCCTGGAACACGTATCGGGCGGCGAGCTTTTCGATTATTTAGTGAAGAAGGGTCGACTGACGCCGAAGGAAGCGAGGAGATTTTTTCGACAAATCATTTCTGCGTTAGACTTTTGTCATAGCCATAGTATATGGTGAGTAGTACGAAGTATCCCTCCTATCAGAACGTCGACGCTTTGCAACATTTCGAGAAAATGCGACGAAAAGCAACAGAGAAAAGAAAAGCAAATTTCGAGAGAGAGAGATTTCTAGTTCGGTGGATTGTCGAAAAACTGAGCAACGAACTGAGCGAAATGCCCTCGCGTTGCGAGTAGGCGGGAGAAAAACCGAGCCGCGCGACAGAGGGGTTGGTAAAGTTTTCGCTACCCTCGGAGAAACCTACCCCCGATAATCGAGTAAATTTAGAAACGGACGTAATTTCACGCGGGAAAACACCGCGCAACGATTGGCCCGTCGATCGATCCGATATTGAAATCAGAAGCGAGTCTCTTCTATCTTACTACACGCGAGCCGGCCACTGTGTTTTTTAAAAGCGACTCAAGCGACGAGCGAACGTAAAACCGAGACCGCGTCTTTCTCTCTTTCCAGTCACAGAGACTTGAAGCCTGAGAATTTGTTGTTGGACGAGAAAAATAACATTAAGATAGCGGACTTCGGGATGGCGTCGCTGCAACCTGCCGGCTCCATGCTAGAAACCAGCTGCGGCTCTCCTCATTACGCCTGTCCCGAGGTGATTCGAGTAAGTCTCCAGCCTCTAATCTCGACCTTCGAACGTTCGTTTGAACACCGTTCAAAGTTTAGAACAGCTTTGAGACACCGGTTTCGCTGTTTAGAAGAGAAGCAAACGATCAGTGTCTCGCGCGAACCGACTTTTCTCGACCTTCTCAACGCTTGCTTGCCTCTCGCTTGCTTGCCCCTCCCCCATCGAGATGAATTATTATTTCTCGCCAGTTTTAGCCGGGTGCCTGTTGCTCTCCGGTGAAATTATTTAATTAAATTATTCAATTAAAAAGCGGTGAAAACTGGCGTATTTTTTTCTTTTTTTTTTTTCTTTCCTTTTTTTTGCAGGGTGAGAAATACGACGGAAGGAAGGCGGACGTTTGGTCGTGCGGCGTGATACTTTACGCGCTTCTGGTAGGCGCGTTGCCCTTCGACGACGACAACCTGAGGAAATTGTTGGAAAAAGTGAAACGAGGCGTGTTCTATATACCGCACTTTGTGCCGCCCGAGTGTCAGAATCTGCTCAAGGGGATGATCGAGGTCGATCCAGACAAGAGACTAACGGTAAGCCACGTGTGATCGATCGATCCGATTCGGTGATTCGTGAATCCGCGAATGCGTCATTGGCCAATTCCGAACCTAGTCGCGTAATTAGTACGTTGCGCTATAATCTAAGGCTGGAGGCTGAAGTATTAATCGAAACGATTAATCGTAACCAGAAACGTTTTAGGTTCTGTGTTTAACTTAATGGTTTTAACTTTTAGGTTAGGTCCTGTTTTAGGTTTGAAGGTCAAGCTTGCTTCTTTCAGCGAAGTCATATATTTTTTAATATGTTATTCGAATATTAATCGAAACGATTAATCGTAACCAGAAACGTTTTAAGTTCTGTGTTTAACTTAATGGTTTTAACTTTTAGGTTAGGTCCTGTGTTTTAAGTTTGAAGGTCAAGCTTGCTTCTTTCAGCGAAGTTATATGTTTTTTAATATGTTATTCGAATATTAATCGAAACGATTAATCGTAACCAGAAACGTTTTAAGTTCTGTGTTTAACTTAATGGTTTTAACTTTTAGGTTAGGTCCTGTGTTTTAAGTTTGAAGGTCAAGCTTGCTTCTTTCAGCGAAGTTATATGTTTTTTAATATGTTATTCGAATATTAATCGAAACGATTAATCGTAACCAGAAACGTTTTAGTTCTGTGTTTAACTTAATGGTTTTAACTTTTAGGTTAGGTCCTGTGTTTTAGTTTGAAGGTCAAGCTTGCTTTTTCAGCGAAGTTATACGTTTTTTAATATGTTATTCGAATATTAATAGAAACGATAAAATATCATTCGAAACGATTAATCGTAACCAGAAATGTTTTGGGTTCTATGTTCAGCCTAATGGTTATTTTTAGGTTAGGTTTAGGTCCTGTGTTTTAAGGTCAAGCTAGCTTTTTTCAGCGAAATTGTATATTTTTTAACACATTGTTCGAATATTAGTCGAAACGATATTATTTCATCGAATGTTAATCGTAACCAAAAATGCTTCAGGTTCAGCCTAATGGTTATTTTTAGGTTAGGTTTTAGGTCCTGTGTTTTAGGTTTGAAGGTCAAGCTTGCTTCTTTCAGCGAAGTCATATATTTTTTAATATGTTATTCGAATATTAATCGAAACGATTAATCGTAACCAGAAACGTTTTAGGTTCTGTGTTTAACTTAATGGTTTTAACTTTTAGGTTAGGTCCTGTGTTTTAGGTTTGAAGGTCAAGCTTGCTTCTTTCAGCGAAGTTATATGTTTTTTAATATGTTATTCGAATATTAATAGAAACGATAAAATATCATTCGAAACGATTAATCGTAACCAGAAATGTTTTGGGTTCTATGTTCAGCCTAATGGTTATTTTCAGGTTAGGTTTTAGGTCCTGTGTTTTAGGTTTGAAGGTCAAGCTTGCTTCTTTCAGCGAAGTCATATATTTTTTAATATGTTATTCGAATATTAATCGAAACGATTAATCGTAACCAGAAACGTTTTAGGTTCTGTGTTTAACTTAATGGTTTTAACTTTTAGGTTAGGTCCTGTGTTTTAGGTTTGAAGGTCAAGCTTGCTTCTTTCAACGAAGTTATACGTTTTTTAATATGTTATTCGAATATTAATAGAAACGATAAAATATCATTCGAAACGATTAATCGTAACCAGAAATGTTTTGAGTTCTATGTTCAGCCTAATGGTTATTTTTAGGTTAGGTTTAGGTCCTGTGTTTTAAGGCCAAGCTAGCTTTTTTCAGCGAAATTGTATATTTTTTAACACATTGTTCGAATATTAGTCGAAACGATACTATTTGATCGAATGTTAATCGTAACCAAAAATGCTTCAGGTTCAGCCTAATGGTTATTTTTAGGTTAGGTTTTAGGTCCTGTGTTTTAGGTTTGAAGGTCAAGCTTGCTTCTTTCAGCGAAGTCATATATTTTTTAATATGTTATTCGAATATTAATCGAAACGATTAATCGTAACCAGAAATGTTTTCAGTTCTGTGTTTAACTTAATGGTTATTTTTAGGTTAGGTTTAGATCCTGTGTTTTAAGGTCAAGCTAGCTTTTTTCAGCGAAATTGTATATTTTTTAACACATTGTTCGAATATTAGTCGAAACGATATTATTTGATCGAATGTTAATCGTAACCAAAAATGCTTCAGGTTCAGCCTAATGGTTATTTTTAGGTTAGGTTTTAGGTTTAAAGGTCAAGCTTGCTTCTTTCAGCGAAGTCATATATTTTTTAATATGTTATTCGAATATTAATCGAAACGATTAATCGTAACCAGAAATGTTTTGAGTTCTGTGTTTAACTTAATGGTTATTTTCAGGTTAGGTTTAGATCCTGTGTTTTAGATTAAATGTTTGAAGATCAAATTTGCTTTTCCAAGTGAAATCGTATATTTTTTCAATACATTATTCCATTCGACTCTACAAAAAAATCTGTTAAACCATTCTCTATAGAAAAAAAACCATCAGTTCAAGAAATATTTTAATTAAATTGTAACACTTGTTCAAAGTCGAATTTCTTCACACATTGTCAGTTTTACATCCTTTAGATGGTGTTTCCTTTCTCAGGTTATCTCATTCACCAAATGTAAACCCATTGGATTTTACTATAATTTTAATTAAAATATTTCTCGGTACGAACGAAAATTAAAAGTTCTTTCATCGTAAACGACTTGATATTTTTTTTTTTTTTTTTACAGAATGACGAATTAAAAAATATATATACAATTTCGCCTTAAAAACCTAACCTCCAAATACCCCTTTCGAAACCATTTTCGGTAAAATATTCGTTTCGGGAATACTTCGATATCTAGTGTCTTAGGTAACTCAGCCGGTACATTCAATTTGTCCAATTCCGAGGGTTCATCGATTTCATCCGTATCGTTCGACTGGCTAAACTCGAAATTCTTTGGGAAAACCTTTGCTCCGGGCCAGAATTTCGCAGGTGCGACGATGTCCAACTAATTTCGTATTTCCTGCAGCTGGCGGAGATAAACAGGCACGTGTGGGTGACGGCAGCGGGCAAAGGCGAGCTAGAGTTAGAGCTGTCGATGATGGACGTGGTGCAGACGCACGTTATTCCGTCCGTGGAGGCGATCGATCCCGACGTGTTGCAAGCGATCGCCAGCCTAGGTTGCTTCAAAGAACGGGACAAACTGATCCAGGAACTCCTCAGCCCGAAGTATGACAATCATTTCATCAGCAGTGATTTAACTTTCCGTAAAATCGCAGAATGTTCAAGTGAAAAGAAAAAAGAGAAAAATAACAGGACACTTTGTAACGCAACGAGGTGCGCGAACTTTTATTTATACGTTTTATGAAAAATCTCTGCAAAAATTGAAAATTAGTCACTTCGATCGTTTTCACAGTGGTGAATTTCACGGCATGTTTTTCTTTTTTCTTTTTTTCTATTCTTGAAAGGTAAAGGCGAGTCCTCTCTTAGTACGCGTCGTATTTTACAAAAGAGTCATTTAAATTTCTTAAAAGTACATCCTGCTTCGTATCCGTAAAATATCCAACGAGAATTACAAATCGGTCATTTCGACTATTTTGGTAGTTTCAACGTTACATTACAAACGTTCTTTTCTTTTTTTTTTTTTTTTTTTGAGAAGCAAAAATAATCTTCTTCTATAACACTTATCGTACGAATAAAAGATTCGAGAATGCAGACGTACGTAATAATCGCTTGGAGAATGCAGAGTGCTTTCTTCGTTGCGAGTAGAAAAATCTTCGAGTTGCACGAAAGATGGAGAAAGGTTGTTACAGAACAAAAATGGCGATACGTAAAAACGTTGCCTCTGAATGTTCCTTGAAAAATCGGCACGGTCGAACTTTTCCGGGATATTTCTTCTCGGGAAGCGTATCGAGACGTTTCTCACTCTAGCCTGTGTCTTTCCTCTCGGCGCAGTCACAACACGGAGAAGGTGATATATTTTCTGCTGCTGGAGAGGAAACGGAGGAGACCAGCGTGCGAGGACGAGCTGGAGGTAATGAGGGGAGGCATGAGAGGATCCGCGGGACAGCTGGAAGCGGACCCACCGAGAAAGCGAGTCGACACGTGTCGAGTGAACGGCAGCACCGCCCTGAATCTCGGTGAAATTAGTCACGGTTCTCCTTTAACGCCTCGAAGACAGTCGAGGTAAGCACGGGCCGGATCGAGTGCGTGGCAAAGTGTCAAACGACGAAGCACGCCTCGATTCGCCCCAAACGCTTCGTCCAAGTTCACGATCGCGTGACCACTCGTTGCGATCGCTCCCCCGACGCGAACGCATCGCGTGTGTCCACGTACCTACCTATGCTACAACAGTTTTTTCCCTCCGCTGCGCCCTCTGCCGCGTGCTACTTCCGTTCGAAAGAAATTGGCTCTCGCCTGATCAAGAACCACTGTCCCTGGAACGCGACGATACCGAAACGATGGAACGCCAAACTCGCGAAATCAACGTATCACCTGGTCCGAGCTGCGGCTTCCAAATATATCCTAGAATATGTCATCCTCGCTATAAACACCCCCGCGGGATCGGTTATCGTTCAAGTCACAGATCAATTTTCTTTTTTTCAAAGTAAATCTGCTGTCGCTGTGTGTCGAGTACGCGTGCAAGCAAGCACAACGGAATTTAGTGAAAAAACTGAGACTTCGATGGGTTCCAAAGGGAAGTTGATAAACTTCTGTCAAATAAGTGATTTTCCACTGCAATCGTAGCAGTTGCCCGAAAGAAAAGACAGATTATCAAACAAAATGAACATCATCGATATAAATGATCGTCTGATCAAGTTTTCGTTTCTCGCGAAAGATCGTTGACTTTGACAGTTACTTTTTATAAACCCTAACCTAAATATATCTGTCTTAACCCTCTATAGGCCGAGTACTTTTCTTGTAATAAAAATCCACGTAACGTAAGATCGACAAATATCAACCTATACTACGGGCTAACAATGGATTCAGCAATTTCAAAAATTTTATTCCAACGAATAATGAAACTGACATTTCAGGATAGAACTGTTATAGTGATAAAACTGTTATCAAGAATGTTGCGCCGGTTAATAAGGAGACGTTGTATTTAATAAAACATATCGATATATTGACACGTGACTTGAAAGTTACGCGGGCCCACAGAGGGTTAAATAACCTAAGCTAACCTAATTGTATATCTGTCAGTCTCTCTAACGACCACCTCGGAATTTCCTCCTTCTCTCTTCTTGCAGCACCAGGCATCACGCTCGTCGTTCGCCAAGTACCGGGTGCCACACACACGCGTCGCATTCGCACGCGTCGACGCCAGGTAGCTCGCCGTTGCACGGCTCGAACGCGGTCGCGGGGCTGCTCAGTCCCCACAGGGCCCCTCCGCCGACCTCGCACCTAGGCCAAACGATAAGCCCTCACCGGCTGTCGGCGGTGACGGCCACCGCGGGCAACGGAAACACCAGCACGCCATCTGTCGTGGCCCCTGTGCCAGCGCTGCCCAACGTCGGGATAGAGATAAACGACGTCCAACAGGGTGAGGCTTTTGCCATTTTCCTTTTTTTATTCTTTACTTTCGCTCGATGTGATTGCGTGATGACATTTTACCGAATCAGATCGAATCAGTTTCGTGAGATTCCTTTGATTCCTCACTCGCGAGAGCTGAAATTATAGCAACGTCTCTTCGCACGATATACCTCGTATACCTCGTCTGTGGTGCCTTGGGATGATTGGAGGATGGTCACGTGACGAGTGTTTGAAACAGTCGATTAACGTCGAAAAGAAGTATTAAGTGCCGTTTTTTTTTTTTCAAATTTAATAGAGCCATCTGGTGACAATGATTTAAAAGAAATAATTTAAATAAAATAAAATTTTGTACAGTGTCAAAAAACGACATTACTTATGGGTATCCTTATTACGCACAGCAGTCCCCATTTAAGCGTCCGCATTCGGGACTGAAAGCAGACGTTTAAGTGGGGAGGTGTATTCTGCGAATTGGCACCGAGGGAAAGAGAGGGGATGAGCATCAACTGCTTCGTCAATCCAAGTACCAATATCAGTATCGTATACATCATGTACATGGCTTGTTTGTGTGTGTTTTCTGTGTTAAGTGTCGTGTTTCACGCGGCCGCATAGTAAGGTACAGTGGGGATACAATACAAGAATTGGCGGATGCAGTGACAGATGCTTAACTGGGAAAACGTGCGAACGTTTAAATAGGGACTATTGTACTTCGCGTCGGGATTATGCGAGTCGATCGATCGCAAACTCTCTTGAAATTAACTTGTTCGAAGCTTGAAGATGCATCTACGCTTGATCTACGATCAAATATCGTCAAAAAATATGATCAACCAACGAAGATGTGCCCATATAGATTATTATACTTGCATATATACAGGGTATCCCATAAAAGCTAAGCACACAATTTTGTCTTAAACTATTCGCTATAGAGAAAAATGTTTCAAATAAAACTTACATTACTTCGAGGGAGTTACAGCTGAAGAAACTGCGAACTCAAAAATATACGGTTCCATTTAAAAAAGCAAAGGTCATCTTGAAACCTTGGGAGCATGGTCATCCAGGCAAGGTTTGTAGCCACCATAAGACGTGCCCTTCGAAACAACGAAACAAGTTTTATCTGTGGATTTTATATGGGATACCTTGTATATATAGGATAGCTTCATATGGAACACCCTGGATATATAGGAAGACCCTCTTCTAAACCAGTCGAAACTGCCACGTTCAGTGTCAGATAGACGCTTTGAATGAGTGGTTCGATATTGTATGATAGTGTTATTTGTGAATTTGACGAGTTGACGAAGCGAAAACGTGACACCTAGCATTGGTTTGAAGACACTTTTAAGCATAACTCGAATAAGATGACTGATGTTATCAAGCACAGGGATTTAGGAAATGATTCGAACTTTAAGCCCTCAGCAAATACGCATTTATCATCACCAGTTGTTGTAACTACTAACATATACAACGATGAAGTAGATAATATTGATTATCGTTTCGAAGCAGCTAGACTTCAAAGTTTTGAAAATTGGCCTGTATCATATATTGAACCTGAAAAACTTGCAGCTGCAGGATTCTATTATACAGGTGATGATGATAAAGTAAGATGTTTCGAATGTCAGGTAGAGATAGGTCGGATGGGTAGAAGGAGATATTCCTACGGTTGATCATCAGAGATGGTCTGCAAGATGCAGATTTATTCGCAAAATTAATTGTGGCAATGTACCAATCGGAGTAGATCCTAGTTCAGTTATACCACCAAGACCTAGAAGTAGGGATCTTGAATATCGTCCTACGTCTGGTCCTGATAATCATAATTTTTCAACGGAATTACAACTACCAAGTACAGCTAAACTTGGCTGCTTTAGGTATTGGAAGGACTAAGGGACCAGTGCATCCTGAATATGTTAGTTATGATGCTAGACTACGCACATTTGCATCATGGCCAAAATTTATGGCACAAACAAAGGAACAATTAGCAGGTGCAGGCTTTTATCATACTGGGAAAGGTGATCAAACTTTGTGTTATCACTGTGGAGGTGGCTTAAAAGATTGGGAACCAGATAATGATCCTTGGGAACAACATGCAAAATGGTTTTCTAAATGTTGTTATTTATCAATGGTTCAAGGGCAAGATTGTGTAAATAAAATAACAGGCCAGCATGTATCTCCACCTTCTAAAGAAGAAACAATGCAAATGAATTTACCCAGTTGTGTTAAAAAGGTACAACCTACAAACGTAGAAACTGAAAAGAAGGAGGAAACAGGAAGCAATTCAGGATCAAATTCTCAAGAAAATGATATTCAGAATATTGTCAACAATACTGAATCCATAAAAGAAAGTGTAGAAAATATATCAAATGTGAAAGCACAAAGTAGTAAATCCATGGATGACGCAAGGATGTGTAAAATTTGTTATAATGGAGAATTAGGGGGTGGTATTTTTACCATGTGGACATATGGTTGCGTGTGTAAGATGTGCTCCTGGCATGACAACTTGTGCGGTATGCAGAGAGCCTGTTACTATGACTGTACGAGCCTTTTTCTCATAGTATTCCAACAATCATAGATAAAAACACGTTGCATACATAAGTGATAGATTTATGTGTTGCATACATAAGTGCTGTCTTTTAAACAAAATACTTTAATTCGAAAGTTCGATCCAGAACGTAGTGAAATGACGCGTGGACAAACGTAGCTGAAACGAGGCAAATACTACCCTGGTGTCCAGCGAATTTATACAGGGCGAACCGACGAACAAAAGCTTGGGTCATCGGGGACCCCCTCGCCGAGTGCGCGTCTGAGTGCGCGTTTCATCTTGCCAGAAAGGGTTAATAGCTGGGGTGATTTTAAAAAATGCAGGTGACCTCCGCGCTGCTCACGGCACGTAACGAAGCACACCGTGCACGAATCATTGTTAAAGAGGCACGACGCCTACTTGCGCGCGCGTGTATTTACATTCGTCGTCGACGATCCTTCGCTTCGTTTCTTTCTTCCCTCTCGCTCCCGTTGCAACAGAAACGCGAAACAACGCTACACGTTGAATGAAATATCAAAAATCCTTCCAAATCCAAAATCGGTATTTCTCGAATATCTTAACACACTGTATACGGGAAACGTATTAACATATCGTTGGTCTCGTAACTTTTTTTTTTTTTTTTTAAGTGAACTTGATAGACTGTGTAAAGTAAAAAACCGCTTAGTAGACTATTTTACATCAGAATTTATGAATGTTTACAAACCTAACCTAAAAAAAATCTTAGATCCATTGGAAATTACAAAATTACAGAATTCTGACGCGTAAAAGTGTGAAAATTTAGAGATTTATTGTGGTCAGCGGTTTAGATTAATTTAGACAAAATATTATATCTCCATGTACGTACTCGTGTCATCTTTATACGGACAATTTTATATTATAATAATGTTGAAAATTCTATTAAATAAAAAAAGTAAGAGTACGTGGTGCCATCAGAAAGAATAGAGACCCAAATCTTCACAAGGTATATTATTTTGGTCGAAATTAATATTAATTTTATGTCGCTAATAATTTAGTATTTAGTATCCTTTTTGTTAACCAGAATAAACTAGTATTTTTTTTATAATAAAAAATCATCGAGGAATTAAAAGAAGAAGAAATAAATATTCACAATATATCAGTAATTTGAGCGATTTTTAAATATTTTCTTCCAAAGAAAGAGATCTCAAATCGTCAAAAATAGCCCGTTTACAATGTATTATATCATCGAATACGAGACTGACTGCTAATAACTGATCATCACTCGTTGACATTTTATTGCAACAGTATAACGACGATATCGTATTGAAAATGAAAACTTCGTAAGACAAAAGTTTAGATAGAGGAGGCTCCACTGTACTCTACACGATACACTTTGAGTTTGTTTCTTTTCTTTTCCCCAATTTGTCGGTAAGGTAATTTGCTCGACAAGGTAATTCGTCGGTAAAGTAAACAACAAAGTGAAAGTAACTGTATATCGACTGTGATGATGGATTTAGCAGCCCGTTGCGAATTCTCTTCTCGAGCGTTTGCTTCTCAAATTACACATTGCGAGGCACGACGCGACCGGGTAACAAAGAATTGTAACAGGCATAAAGAATTGTTGGTTTCGCAGTAGTTGCGGTCGGCGTTACACCGCCAGGCTCGCCGCACACTGGCGCCGGTTCTAGCGCTCATCACTGGCGATCGAGGTTGACCACCATCAAGAACTCGTTCCTCGGAAGTCCCCGATTTCATCGGCGCAAACTGCTCACGAGCGCCGAGGAGGTACGTATTTTTATCTGTACATTTTCAACCCTTTCAACTGGAACGTCGTCACGCTGTGACTATACAATACAATACTTGACAGGCGATGAATTTTTCCCATTAAAAAAAGAAGCTCCAAAAAAGAAAATCGATCAGACGAATCGAACGATCTAAGAATTTACATAAAGTTAGATGAACGAAAGAAGTAACAATGCGAATGTACAATTTTTAACTGAACTTTGATTCAAAAAACCGCCATTTGACCGGGCTTGGCACGGTTAGCGTTAAAAACGATCACATTTCGAAGAATTGTAAAAGCAATTATTATCGTAATTTATTTGTTAATATCATTGTAACTGTTTCGAAAATCATCACACTTTGAAAAATTATAAAAAGTAAACGACAGTGATGAGCAGATGAGAAACACTGAATTTCATCAGGCCATTTTCATTTACCTAATTTATCGTGAAAGAAATACCAAGTGAAAACCCATCGAGTCCGACGAGCGAGGTCAGACAGAAAAAAACGTTACGAGTTAAGTTGTACGTCTCGCTCGTTTTCACACGCAGGTGCATCTCACGCCGGATTCCTCGCCGGAGCTTACAAAGAAATCGTGGTTCGGTAGTCTGATGACCACGGAAAAGGACGAAACGTTCACGATTTTGGTGAAAGGGAAGGCGCTGGCCAGCGTCAAAGCCGACCTGATTCACGCCTTTTTATCGGTAAGTTCCCAACAAAATGCGAAAACTGTACGCGAACGCTTACGTTTCACGCGGGTCCACGTAAAAGAGCAAGCAAGTTTCGATCAACAGATAGCGGAGCTGTCGCACAGCGTGAGCTCGCCGATGTCCTTCAAAGTGGAATACAAAAGGGGAAGCACGGCGCCGGCCATGTTCCAGAGACAAGTGCGTTTCCAAGTGGACATCAGCACCATATCGAAACAGCCGAACGAACTGTTCGCTATTACCTTCACTCTACTGAGCGGTAAGCACGGACCTCGCGTTTCCAAATACCGACACCCGAGCGCCCTCTGTCGATGTCGAATAATCCCCGAGAATCTGTTCACGCCTTGTGGAAATATATGGAATTGAAAGGACGAGTGGCGAACGACGAGGCATTCCTCTCGAGAGGCAAGGGCGCGTTCGATTTTGCCGTCTGGCAATCGTCCAAGCGCAACTAGATCGATGTTACAGTCTTGCCTTGTCGTCCTGTATCGTCGCGTGCAACTTCAAGTCGCACGCGTCGCCCGTGGTTCGTCGCTCGGGGTTCATCCGACGATCCAAAACGTTTCGTTCCAATTCGTATATATTCCTTTCTCCTATCTTTCCAGGCAACATCCGAAGATTTCGAAGGGTGTGCGAGCACATTCAGTCGCAGGTCTGCTCGAGAAACGTTGGAATAAATTTGGGGGGCCAGAACCGTGGCGCAGCGCCTCCGAGTCCCCGAGCGTCCCGGAAATTCACCACGGAGATGAGCGAAAGTTCCAGCTGCGGGAGCGACACCAGCGAACGGTCGTTCCTCAGCCCGCACCCAGCTACCAGACAGGTAGTCTGTTTCAACAAGGTAGTGCATCATCTTCCATCTTCGCGCGCCATTACTCCCGCCCCGTAATTCTTCCCTCACGCTCGGAAAGTTGACAGTCCGATTGCAAAAGGTGAAGAAGAAACGTTCAGCATCTCAGGTTTCATTCGGACGTTTTCATTTCGTCGTCGTTGTTCATCGATATCGATAGATCTCGCAGCTTTCACGCCACCTATCGTCTCGTGCACGCAACGTACACGGTGGTCCATTTAAGTGACGGTAAATATCTTTTCGAATTTCTCGACGATGCGAAAAATATTTTTCGCCTAACACGTGAATGGTGTCGGAAGGCCAATAATTGGAAAAAAATTTTTTTTTTGCGTGTAATTGATAAGAAGATACGTTCAGATGTGTAAATGGCATAACCCTAAAATGACGCTGATGTTCGAAAGTGTTATTTGAAAGTCGTATTCTTTACACATCTGAAGACATGTTTTTTTACCAGCTACGAGATGCAACAAATTCTCTACTAGTTATTGGCCTTTCGATACCGTCGCAATTCGAGAAGATGTACATTTAAGTAGCCTCGCCTAAATAGACCAGCCTGTATACAAATATATGTAAAGGTATTGCCACACCTAGTTTTTTCGTTACAGCTTTGTGAAAGAAAACGATATTGGCAAAATCTATAGATAGTTTTCATAGATAGTTCACTAGACACAAAGGTATGTGCACAATTTCCAATAATAAATTATACAATAACGAGAAATATAGAAATAGAGAAATATAGAAATTCGAGAATCAAAAAGCGTCATATTTGGACGTCTTTAAAAATATTTTATATTCTGTTTTCAAATGCACGGTAGAGCTAGAAGGAAGATCTCTCGATCATTAATACATTTTTGATTACTCGATTGATTTGAAATTGCTATTGTGCACGTTGCTTTTGTAAATTATTTATTATTATTTAACGTAGTAAATTATTTATAAACTACAGATAATACATTTGATATGATATAATTCGATTTTATATTTAATATATAGATTATAGATTACATATAGATTTTAGATCGCATATTTAATGTAATATATTTAGATTTCGTCGATGCGTCATTTATTTTCACAAAAATATCGCGCAAAAATCAAGCGTGCCAATACTTTTTCATACGAATACATTGAATAGGTTAGATCAGGGTTTCTCAAACTCTTCCACTTGGCAATCCCCTTTACCCGAGCAAATATTTTCGTGACTCTGGGTATAGAGACGTATAAACTAGGAATTTTATTCGAAAACAATTCTTTGGTATACATATGAAATATAATATTTCACCATCTATTAAAGACAAGGCCAAATATTCATACTATTCTGCTATAATTTCTGCAACCTTCGAATTTACTTACGCGACTGACACTTGGGAGGCCCTGGGTTGGCTATTACAAATAGCCAAGTAGTATCGCTGGCACGATAGCGAAAAAAATATTGCAAAAAAGAAATCCACCAGATTTCTCATTTCGAAGAATAATCCCTGTTTCGTATATTTAGTTAGTTGTACTTTAGCCAACAACATGCGTTTGCAAGGTGAGCTAAAAATCACTTCCCACTTAAAATAAATTCTTTCATTACATATTTCCTCGAGCAATTTTTAAAACATAATGAAAAAAGAAATCACGTTTGAACTTGAGTTTAATTCTAAGATTAATAAAATTAGCTTTGTTAAAAAAGAAAAAGAAAAAAAAAATAAGTGAGAGGGAACTCTCGGCTCACCCTGTGTAGTGTTAGCTGCTCGCGAGACAATAGCAAGACTCCGTACGAAAAACATTACGTTGCACTGGAAAACCATCGCGCGATACATTCAGTTCGTGTCGTGTTTGCAGATCGATTCGGACATCGAATCGGACACCTCCGTGTTCGACGTGAAGTCGCCGACCCGGGAGAACGGCCGCCGGAGCTCCACGTCGACCAACAACAACAATCCGTTGCCAGGCGACTCGACGCCGACGCCTGGAAGCCCGACGAAGGCGGTGCGCAGCAACTCCGAGAGTCAAAACACGCCGGAGAAAAAATGCGTGACCACGATGAGCGGCAACAACATAGCGTGATACTACCAGAACTTCCGTTTCGAGTTCCGATCAAGCCTGAAGAACCTGTGGGACAGTGCCCAGAGATTCTGGTGATCCTCGTACACTCATCCGAGTACCCCCAGTTTGCTTCGTCGAACGACCGATCCGATCCGATCCGATCCGATCGGCTCGGAAGAAACGATCCTGCAAGCCCTCGAGTCCTCGAGTGACTTTCGATGACGCCGACGATGATGCAATGATCAGCGTTCGATCGTAAAAGGCGAGTAAATGCCGAATCGACGCGACGATTCCTTTCGGGAATAGATAAGAGAGAGATATATCGATCGAGACTACGATTTTCCCCGACAACACAGACGAGAGGAACGAACTCCTGTTCGAAAAAATAAACAGCATGGTACGCGTTCGTCTGCGAGGAGAGTGATTCGCGAGGAGATATGTTCGAAAGAAGAATACTGGAGGGGAGAGAATTTCGTCGAGCCGTCACGTGCGCGAGCATATTCGACCAATAGAAACGACGAGGCGACGGGGAGGGGAATTGCTGTGCTCTTTCGATGCCTCGTTGCACGGTGGTCGTCGTGTGAGATCGTGCGAGATCGTGTGAGATCGTGTGATCGTTCTGTTCACGCAGAAATTTCTGTGACGCGCGGTTTTACCTGTATGTGAAGTGCAATAGTGACATCGTAACCGGTATATGTGCGCCGGATCGTGCCGTTGTAAGAACGAAATTTACCGGTACGTATATATATATATATACATATACATACATGCATACACACACACACACACACACACACACACATATATCTTGTTTTGTATCGTCAATTAGCGATTCTGTTCTGTTTTCCTCCTTGTTCGAAGAAAAAGCCGGAGACGGGTCCGAACGAGCGAGAGAAGCCCCTCCCCCCCTCGGGTCGAGCTCTCGACGAATTTTTTTTCCCCGATGACCTGGTTCGACCTCTCCGGATTTTTCCGAGACTTTAGAAACATACGTTATTATTATCGTACTGTTCCTTCGATGGTACGGTTCTGTTCTACCGTAGACGTTGACTAGTTTGCATCATCGTTTGTACTTGAACACTTCGACTTTGTTGCCATACGTGTTTTCGAGTATCTCTCTGCAGAAATACTGTTCTGTCCAGCTGCTGGCGAGAACCGGTCGCTCGTTTCCAAAACGTGAGAACACGGCCAAGAGAGAGAAGTCGAGTCGGAACGCACGGAACTACTACAATGTTTCCAAGACAGAAAACATTCGTTTTCCTCGACTCTTAGAACTAATGCTAACTGGTGTGCGAGTTGACTCGCCATCGGGATCACGACGAGGTCTTTTTCTCACCTCTCGCTTCAGGCAAATCGAGCAGTTCCGTCGCGAACGACGAAGGAGCCGGATAATGCCTTACGCGCGAAAAACGATGAAACCCTAACGTTTGATCCCAAGCCGCCTTAATCGATATATAATTGTAAACGCAAACTAATGTTCCGCTAGTAACGGGGGTGTGTGACCGTTGAAGATTTCGTGAAACGAAGGAAGCAAGAGAGACGAGGGGAAACTCCGGGGAGGGAGAGACACGCGCTCTCTCTTGCTCTCTCTCTCTCTCTCTTTCTCTCTCGTTCGGCCGACGTTTCACGAGCTAACGCTATTTTTACATTGTCCGCGCGCGCGATAAAAGATGAAACTTTCTAATTTGTTTACCGCTTCGAAAGAGTCTAGTGTAACACGAGTAGGCGTGTTTTTTTACGCAGGGAAGAGGAAGGAAAAGGAAGAAGAGAGGAAGACACCGCCGATCGGCACACGTTCCATCGGTATTTCACGTCTTGTTGTCGAAATTTCTCGAAACGATCCCACCCGGTTCCCCGGTCGCGGATCGTTTTTTTTTTCTTCTTTCCCCCCCCCCCCGCTTTCGAGCCGAGACGAACTCTCGGATCCTCGATCAGACCATCGAGATCGTCTTCGCCGGCGACTCGACGTCACAGCCACAGCTCCTATCGATATCACTCGTATCGGTAACACGGATACGCGCACGATCGCGAGCGAAGAAACTCGCCGAAAAATCGAGTCCCTGCGGATGTTCTCCGCAAACTGTTGCGTTACCACGGGACGAGAAAGCGGTAGAGAAAAAGAAAAGAGGGGAGGGGGGAGAAAACTAGGAGAAAGGAGAAAAGAAGAGAATTCACTCGCGGCGCAACGAGACGCGTCGAGAGATTTATTTTTTGCACGCACGAGAAAACGTTTTTTCAAAAGACTAACATATATATATATATATATATATATATATATATATATAAATACGAATATACATATATAAATAAATGAACGAATGAATGAATGAATAAATAAATAAATATATATATATATAAACAATTTATATATATATATATACACACATTACACACACGTACATGTATAAGTAAATAGATTTCACTTACTAAGCGCAAACGACAAGAAAAAGAGACAAAGAAGAGGGGGGAGGGGGAACGGAAGTAGCGGAGAGTAGAGGAAATGAGAAGAGAAGTCGCAGCAGAAAAAAAGAAAAAGGAAAGATGAGAGATTTTAGCGTTTCTAATCGTAGGCTAAGTAAAGACAAGCGGTTGC
Source organism: Tetragonula carbonaria (assembly GCA_032399595.1). Lineage (NCBI taxonomy): Eukaryota > Metazoa > Arthropoda > Insecta > Hymenoptera > Apidae > Tetragonula > Tetragonula carbonaria. The sequence goes on from JAUCRC010000006.1 coordinate 17,261,336, forward strand.
AAAAGAGCAAAAAAGAAAAAAAGGAAAAAGAATTTGCAATTGTCGTGACACGCATACACAGACATATCTTGAGGATAATCCCGGCTTCTTAGTGGAACGACGATTCAATTGCAAATGTTACGATTAGGGAGAGGATATGGCGCCAAGAGTTTTTAAATCGACAAAATCATCGCTCGTTACGGGCGCAAGCCGAAGTCGAATCCTGCCGAACAACACACACAGTAAAAAAAAAAAAAGAAGAGCCTCGATCTCGATCGAATCACACAGATTCGACTCTGAGAACGTTGAACAGCGCGTGTGTGGAGATATTTTTGTTAAACACTTCGAGAGAGAGAGAGAGAGAAAACACGCGTTCGTACGAGTCATCGCGATCAGACAGAGAGGGCTATCCAGAGCGAAGCTCTTTCCACGAGATGACGTGAAAGACAGTGCTATTCAATGCTCTCTGGATACGACAAAACACTACGAGAGAGAGAGAGAGAGAGAGAAAGAGAGAAAGAGAGAGAGAGAGAGAGACACTGATCGAGAAGAGATCGACGACGGACGAGTCCGGACGAGGCGCGTCTTAGTCACTAAAGTTTCCGCGATTATAGGTTAGGCATAGGCAAGAAAAACTTCGAAAAACCTCGAGCGAAAAATTCACTGGAATCGAACAATCGCAGTCGAAGAAGACAGAGACTCTCGCTTTAGATACACGCATACTTGCATCGCACACGACGACTCGTCCCTACGTAAACAACTCTATTCACAACGTTCCACGAATTCGTACGAATTGAAGGAATTCACACGCGGTTCGTTATTTCGACCAACGCCTCGCGAATCAACGGAGAATCCAATCCTCTTTGCCAATAATAAATCAACGGTGGTCGTAGTTTTCACTAGGTAAAGAAAAAAGAAGAAGACGTGACAACGTGACGTTCCGGCGGCGCCCTGTCATGGCGACGTAGATCAAAATTGTAGGACAACGGTTCGCTCGTTCGTCTCTAGGGACTTTCGTGATTCGTTTCTTTCTTGTCTTTTCCCCTGTTATTGTCGCCGCGTTTTTCCGCCGCGATTTACCAACCGATGGGAACTATTTTCGGTTTGCTCGTCGAAGTGAGACGCGATTTCGTGTTTCGAAGAAGCGTGCGAAGCGTTGTAACAATGGGGAAAAAAAAGAAAAAAAAGAAAAAAAAAAGAAAGGGAGAGGGGAATAGTTTGTAAAGGGGACGTAAGTCAGGTTTAACCGAAAAGCGATTAGATCACCTCGTTCTTACCGATTACCGATATCTCTCCTATTTATACCGCAGCATTCCATTAAGAAGCTTACAGGTAGAAAATAAAGAGAAAAAAAGACGCTGCGATCGTGTGACGAACCTCTTTTACGCTTCTGATCTAGTGGAGAGACGCAAAGCAGCAAAGAAACAAGAAGGGAGGGGGGAGGGAATGCGAACGAGAAATTAAACGGACCTTGCAACACGCAAGTAAATTAATAAATGAGAGAGAGGGAGGCGAATAAGGGAGAGCAATACGTGTGTGCGTGCATGTGTGAGAGAGTGAGTGTGTGCGTGAGAGAGAGAGAGAGAAAGAGAGAGAGGGATTGCCGTTGAACAGATGAAGCGAATCGTTTAATATTTTATGTGTCACACGACATAACAAACACACACACACACACACACACACACACACACACACACAAACTAACTCGTAAATTGAATTTTTAGACGTAAGCTTGCGGTTATCTATTTACTAATTGCGAATTAATGTAAAACCATTCGTAAGGCGTAAGTAACGTAGACGTAATCGAAGAGAGAGAACGGAGAAAAGAGGAGGAGGGGGGAGAGGAGAAAGAGGGGGACGAGGAAACAAACTACCGGCCATATTAAGCTAGGATTTTATATCGTGCGAATTTAAAGACGGGGAGAAATACTAAAGTACTTCGGTGAATACTCGAGTGAATGGATTAGAGGTGTCGCGAGCGTGAAACAGCTCCGGCACCACTTTTTCTCTCTTGCTTGCTTGCTGCTGCTTTTTTTCCCCTTTTCCTTTGCAATTGGGCGTGCCGCGTGGCGCACGCGCTTGCCTCTCACCTGTCAACGGGTATTGCACGACAGATCGTTTAACAGCGACCCTCGCTAACCCTCACGTGTCACCGATTTATTTTTCCGACACGCTTCTGCCTCACTCTGTGACTCTGTGCCGACGCCATTGCGCCACTCTTTTTTCTTTTTTGTCTCCCTCCCTCCCCCTCCCCTCCCCATCATCTGCACGCTGCTATCATCTCCCAGAGATGTCGATCCAACAAACTTCTTTTGTTCAACGAATCGACAAGTTCTCGATTATCTTCGTGTCAAATCTTGCCTCGTGTCACTGTGTATATAGGTGTACTTCCTTAGCCATCTCGCAAGCCACCAAAATTATCGATCGTTCCGCTCTATTTGCTTTCTGTTACCTCCCGTCTTATTCGTTGCCCCCCGAAAGTGCACCGCTACAATGTAAATCACGATAGCGTAATTACTCGCGTATATCTATATTTGCCACACGTGCGTGTATACTTTTTTGAATTGTGAAAAATCTGCGTGTAGAGAGCGTGTAGAGCATACGGACGTGCATACTTGGCAAGAGTCACTGTGCCGATCCGTTTAACCGGCCGGTTAAACTCCGAGTGAGATTCACATCGTGCTTGTCGCTGAGCGCACACAGAGGGCACACCGTGCTTTTGCTGGTGTACAGGGGCCGAGATTGCCGAGATTGCGAGACGAGATGAAAAATGCAAACAGCGTCTATTCGACTGGGCATAAATCTGTAGGAATTATACGAATTCCCGATAATACCGTATCATTAAGGCATTAAGCTAGGCAAATAGAGATTTTTATACAATTTATAAGGCGAATTTGCAATCGATTGATTTATCGCACGCGTTTACTTGTTGTTGACTCCTTTTTTTCGTTACATAACACACACGGGCGCGCACTGTGCTCTCGAACCCGCGTCTACGGCAGCCTTGTTTGAAGAAATCCGGCCGAGCGGATTGTAGCGTTGTACGTGTTGAGACACCGTTGTCAAATTGTCAACAGAGATCGAGCCGATCAACCTTTTTTTTTTTTTTTTGTTTCGTTTTTTCTTTCATTGAACGATCCTCGTGTACTTTGCTGTTTTTTCTAAAACAAAAAACAATCTTTCGACTCTCGCGTTAAGTATCCAACAATATTTACCGTACTCGTTTCAGACTCTATCGATTCTCGTGATCAATTTACATTCAAATCATACTCAGGAAATTCCACGGAGAGGTTACAACAAACGATCGAAGACACCGTGTTCGCCGTTTTCGTTGCTATCGCTATGATGAGAAAGTTACTGCTTACTAACGAATGATAACTACATCATCTATTGTGAAATATCCTTTCTCGCCGTTCAAAACTACAACCGATCGTTATCGTGCTTCTGACACGTTCGTGTAATTATCACGTATATATTTACGAACCTTCGTAAATCTAGGGCAGATCAGCAACAGAAATAAGAAAAGAACAAAGCTCGACGTCACGTACGTACATTTTGGCGGCCAACGATTCCATTTGCGAACAATGTTCGCTTTGACGCGCAAATCAAGCTGGAACGAGGCTAATTATCCCCCGAGAACGTCGGTAACGTCGTTTCGCCACTCTCTCTGCACGAACTGAAATCCCTGCCAACCTCTTGAGCGCGCCAACCGCTCCAATTAGCCTGTCAGCTATAGGGTAGTCCAAAGTTTCTTCGCACGTCGAGAATTTTTCGTCCGAAAATTGCTATATATTTCCTCAGTTTTAAGGCAAAACGAGCAATAGATTTATTACTTCTTAGTAATAATCTTTATCCAGCGATATCGTACCGACGGTAGTTCAAAAAGAAAGCGACGAATTATCGTTATATACGGCTTGGTCACTCGTTATGGTCCGCGAACCAATTGCCAACGCAAGAGGTTAACAAAAACATCAAAAATACAAGAAAAAAAGCTAATTTTATTAATTTCAAGTCAAACTAACGATTAAACTATAAATTTTAAATCGAATTAATTTCATTAACTTCAAGTTCAAACATCGATTTCTTTCATTATTGTAAAAAATTGTTCCGTTTAAATTGGAAAGAACATATGACGAAAAGAATTGTGGATTTTTCGCCTACCCTGTAGAACGAAGTGGCTCGTTCTCTGGCCATTACCTGCTTCGTCGCCGAATATCGCCTTCGAGCTTACTCATTCGACGCAAAGTTCCAAGCAATATCATCCTCGAGAACAAACCCCGTAATTTCATCTGCCGCGGAACAAGGTAAAGGAAAATCTTGTCGAATCTGCTTTTCACATTTCATCCTCATCGTTGTTCGGTTTCATTCGATCGTGAACAGAACTACGTTCAAAGCCTTTCCTACGTTCAAAGACGAAAAGTTGATAGATACGTCGCTGTTGTCCGAGGGATAAGCGTGAAATTTCGGAAATGGAGGAAAAAAGAAAAGAGGAATGTAGGAGCGTTGTCCTGGCACGGTGAATCGGCGCGTCTTCGGCCAATCCGATTTTCCACGACTTTGACTAACAACGTCCGATTAATTAGCGAAATTTAGTAGAATCGCGAACCTAAAAGAAAAAAGTCGTAATCCCCAAGCAAAACTTACTGTTACTGTAAACAAAAACGATTAGAAACACACCCGAAGACGCTGTATTGTTCTTTTCACGCTGCATTGTTCGTTGGGCTACCGATCTCTTCGCCAATCGCGCGTAGACGCCGATGTGTGTGTGTGTGCACCGATTTTTGATACCTCGACGCTTCTCACGTTAGCACGCAACTATCTTTCTATCGTCATCAATAATTCCCTGCCCTTTGCACTTGTGCTGTTTTGTAATTTAATCCTACTTTAATTTAATGTAAATTCCTTTCCGCGCCATTTTGTTTTACGCGATACGACAGGCACCGAAGCTATCGTAAATATAACAGCATTCGCGTTAGAATTGATACAAGTGTAAGGGGACAAATTGTTTCTGGTCATTTTCTAACACAGCCTGGCACACGAACCCATACCTGTTTTTTCAATTTTATTTACTAGTTGCCACGAGTTCAATTCGAAAGGCGAAAGCAACGGACGATTATAAAAAGGAATAATAATAAAAAAAAAAAAAAAAAAAAAAAAACTTGTACGAATAAGGAACAACGTTACTCAGGGCAATGTCAGAAAATTATCGACCAAAATCGCTATCCGAAACGTAACTAAAAAATAAGAAAAAGAAGGAAGAAAGGAAGAAAGAAAGAAAGATCAAAAATATTCTTCGAGCAGGGGAAACCCTCGATGCTAATTAATTAATCGATATTCATCAGCACGCAGCAACGAAAAAACACATTGCTTTCACGATTGATTTAGCAATCTCACGAGGCACACTTTTAATACAGGCATATCTCGACGACAAAACGTTTCGAAATCGAAATGTCGTACACGAGGGATCCAGCGAGTCGTACATTGCGCAAACCGGCACCGCAAATTCTCATTGCGAGCATCGATTATCACGTACGTCGTGTGAAGTCTTTCACTGATTGTAAGAATGTTTGCAACACGTTGAGTTTGCTACATCGATAAAGAAGATCAGTCTCCGTGTGAAAATAGGAGAATGATAAAGTTCGAAGTTAAAATTTAAACTTAAATGTATAAAATAATAATCGAAATCGTTTGGAAATCTGAGAAATTCGTAAAAACAAATTATCTGATTCCAACTTGTTATCGGAAGCCAACTTACGAAATATCCGAGTAGTTTCTGTCGAATAGCTTGTTTCGTCGAACGACGAAGTTCTTTCGCAAGAAGCAAATACAGTGGTCCCCGCTTAAGCGTCCGTCGCTATCCACCTTGTTGTTAGAATTCGGACCTTGTCTCACTCTAGCTTGCCGTGCGAGAAACATGAGTTTGCTACATCGATAAAGAAGATCAGTCTCCGTGTGAAAATAGGAGAATGATAAAGTTCGAAGTTAAAATTTAAACTTAAATATATAAAATAATAATCACAGTTTCACGGTGCAAAGCGAGTGATATTTCGGCACATTTCGCAGAATACATTTCCCCGCTTGGGACCCTCTATGGGACCGTGTAACTTTCAAGTCGCGTACTAATGTATCGATATATTTTATCTAGTAAGCAAGTAAATGAACTTTTTCCCGCAAGATGGCGTATGCGTCTTGTTGTGCAATGTCTCCTTATTAACCTAGTAACATTCTTGAACAGTTATCAACCTCTATTCTCTAAATGTCGAGGTAATTGCTTTTGCAAGTTGTCTGCTGAACTCATCGTTAACCTGTATTTATTTCTGATTTTTTACGCTGCATAAATTTTTCTTTATAGTCGAGAAAAATATTCGGCCTGTAGAGGGGGTTAAGCGTCTGAGTTGCGCTCGCCTACCGTGGAGGACGCTCAAGTGGGGACTTCTTGTAGCACTAGTCGCGCTATTGGCACTGTCGCGCGCAAAAGGGTAAATCGTCGTCCGCTCGAGTTTCCGAGTTAGCGAGACGGTCCATCATATCAATGATGCATAATCAATGTTCTAGTTGGAGGATCCCGGTGGTACAGCGGTTCGATTTACCAGTTACGCGTTGTATGTACCGAGTATTTAGTAACGTCCATGACAACTGACAATAACGGCTGTGAGTCCGAAAAATGAGTGTTTCCCGAGATCGTGTTCCTCGTCGTGAAGAGCACAGTTTCGCTTCACTTGCCTGCGTGAGTTTGAACTTCCGTCGGGAATATATTTCAAACCGGGAAAGGCTATGTCCGTCGTACAGCAGTGAAGAAGCAGGCGTCGATGACAGACGTAAACGTAAACAACGTGAAACGTAATTCTTCTTTGCAGCTGGTGTCACCTTGTTGCGCTGTTAGCTCATCGAGACGAAGATTCTAAATTTTTCTCGTTTTTTTTTTTTTTTTTTCTTTTTTAACAAAACGTCGGAACACGTGTAACGTTCGTTCAGCTACCGAGAACTGAAAAATTGGTCGGTTTTCAAAGAACGAGAGCAACTTCGAAAGAATGGAGGACAATGATCTGATCGATAATGACACGTACATACACGTATTGCATGTATGAATATTTAGGCATACTCGCCGTGTGCAGCCGATCACGACGAAGTTACGAAATACTTGTCGCTTATTTTGCAAATAGAGAACGCGACTGACCAGAGGGTGGTCGCCGATCGAAGAGTCGCCGCCTCTGGAATCAACGAATGAAATGAAATGAAATGATCGTGTCACGTCGAAAATCGAAAAAAAAATCGATTGCGAGAAATGAAACGTACGAGCACTTACGAGCTTACGAGTGAATCTGCAAGTGGTAAGCGACGCACACGATGTATCGTTCAACAGTTTCGAGTAAGAGGGCGTAGCTCTCTAGAATTCGAGAATTCCTCGGCGTCGATTCTCCGATTGGCCGATGCGATCGTCGATCACTTCCGGAGTGTCCGCGTTCGACGACAAATGTATCCGTAAAATTTGAACGATCCGTGTTCAGAGGGACTAGGGATTTGCGCTAAATTCAACGCACTCGCAGCGAGCTATTTTTTTACGAGGAACAAACGAAACGATCCTGCCCTGAGACCCACCCTTGTTCCGCCTAGCGAGGAATTAGTTTCTTTTCTTTTCTTTTCTTTTTTTTTTTAAACTCCTAAAAACCACGGCAACGGTGTACGCGTATTGTGATTCGAGTGTCTCACGGTCCCACCGAATCGATTAAACAGGTTTCTTTCTTACCGATCTTGAACAGGTACGTACGTTAACGTGTATATATCTTCTTGTTTTTAGGGAAAAAACGATCGCTGTATCGCCAGATGTAACCAATCGTTAACATCGCGATTGTTCTCGTTTCGTTTCGTTTCGTTTCGTTTTATCTGAACGAACCTCATTCGGTGTTATTCGACTATATTTTGTATAGTTTACTTACGAGGCAAACCACGAGTACATACACACAGTGTACAGTTATTGTACCAACGAGTACCACCGGTACTTGTCGCGCAGTGGATTATGAATTATTACGTATTATTATGAAAAAAAAAAGAAAGAAAAAAGAAAAAAAGTATCGTTAGTTTCCAAGCAAACGAATAAACGCGAGATTGCGGGGAGATGGAAATTGTAACATATTTGTTGATGGCCAATATCAAATATGTATAAAAGTAATAATAATGCAACATTACTAATAAACAAATATTACTAATTCCGTTGTAACCTTAATTCCTAGATATCATAAATTAAATATGCAACACCTTTTCTACTGCAACGTGACACAACGACCAGTTGAACTCTAACAATTAAATGTGCGTTAAATAACGTTTCTTACATCGTACGTATCCATTTTGCATACACGTATACTCGTTAAAAGAATTGATAATTTCACGCAGATGATCATTTCAGAACGCAACGACAAATGCAAAGTGCGCGCGTATGCGTGTATAAATACGCACGCACATTTATGTATGAATCACATGGTCAGTCCGTCGCATCGTGTCAATTTTGTTTTGCAGTATGACGTTGTGAGAATCTTTTGCCCGTTTACTTGATTGTCGAGACTGTTGTAAATCGAGGTAAATCAGGTTGAAGAATGCCGAAACGTCCATGCCCTTTCGAAGATAATTTACTGCCCCAGTTAAAGATACACGTAGGCCAGAAACAAGTAGACAACGGCGTTTTCCACGAGGAACGAATGAAAAGTATTTACGGTACGATGAGGTTACAACAACGTACGAAAATCAAACGACGTTATATACGACGCAGCGTTATTCTTTTTTTTTTTTTTTTTTTTTTCACTTTACTTTTGTACAGGCAAAACAATGGACTTGATGAAGAAAGGTGTAAAAATGTTATCGCAAAGATTAAACACTTCTATGGAATTAAAAAACCCTGTCGACGTGCCGCCATCGAGAATTTCCTCGTACAAATTCAAACACGAACGTCACTCGAGACAAATGACACTGAACAGTAAGTTAGAATTATTAGCAGCGGACAAAGCTATAAAGGTAAGTCGGTCCATTCCAGTAACGGTAGTGAATTCATTTTGAAGAATAAATTTATCGCTGTTGTCAACGTTACGAATGCCTTTGTTCCAATGTTGTGCAAATCGGAACAGGCACAAAGTTTTTTTTTTTTTTTGTTTGAAATACAAAGTTAACACGTTTCTCTTTTCATTTGCATCGTGCAAGGATATCCAACGAAAATACGATCTCTGCGAATGCAATCGAGTGATAGACCAAGGCATGTTCAGCAAGTGTTCTTACTGTGATCAAATTTTATGTAATTCTTGTCTCTTGGAGTGCATTGGTTGCTCGGAACTATTCTGCAAAAACTGCTTGCTGCCTGTGTAAGTTAGCTTGACATTTGGTAAAAACATCTATCGATACACACATATATATATATATATATTTATAGAGAATTTCATTTTTCTTTGTTTCTTTGTTTCGCAGATACGATTATGAAGAACAAAGCAAATGCCTTAATTGTTATAAATGAATTTCAAATGTATTATATCTTAGTTCTTTTTATAAGTAATATTTATATTTATCTATCTAATAGTTTCTAATGTTTTAAATCAAGTAAAAAAAAAAATCAATTTCATTATGTACGATATTGCATTAAATGTACTATGAATGAAAGAATTACTTGTTATCCTGTCTTTATTATGCGTTTATCCCTTATCGTAAAAAAAACATTATTTAACGTAAAGTTATTTTTACACGTTTTTATTGTTATATCGCGAACAGGATTAAACAAAAATTTCACAAAATCGTGATACTGCTTACCAATCGAAGATTGGTAACGTACATATTAGAATAGGGAAAATAAAAGACTATCGTTTAAAATGAGAAATTCACTAAAATACGTATGATGAAACGTTACTATAATTTCGGCGAGTTCGGATTAATCGTTGATTCATGATACATGTAATTCAAACAATAACTTGAACTAAGTATTTTCCTTTCATTGACAAATAAAGAGATAACGAAGCTTCTAAACAGAAACAAATTGATACTTTAGTGAGAAACGTATCTGCCTGCATGCACACATATATATCTATATGTATCACTGTCGTCCATTCACGTGGGTTCTCTAAGGTTCAAACATAAGAAATCAAAGTGACAAAAAGGAAGATTTTGAATTGAAACGAGCGCTATAGTAAGTGTTATTAATATTTACATTAATTTATATATCCGCACGTTATACTTTTATATGTAAATATAAATATATAAATAACTGTTACTTATACAATTTATTTGTTTTCAAAACAAAATATCCTAATCGACGTGGAATGAATTTTTCACTTTATTTTCGTACTGATACAATAATACTAGATTAATCGTTGTATTATGAATTCCTTTTTACAAATTCAGATAATTCAGATATGACTAAAGGAAAGGAAGAGTCGAAGCCACCGGTACAGATAAATGAAGATAAAAATATAAATGATACATCGAAAAACAACAATTTGGTAAGATGTTTACATTATTTTGTAGTTTTACTATCCGCAGGAAAAATTAAAAACGATGAATCGTTTAACATTTATAGAATGTCAAAAAGAAAAAAGAATGTGATTCGTCCCAAAAAATGAATGTGAAGCAGAAAATAAAGCAAAGGGGTACAAGCAAGTTTCAAAAAGTTAGACAATCAAGCATCTCAAACATACTATTGAAATATAATAAGAAAGCGTATAAGTATCAAATTCAACAATTGAACCTGCTGTTCAAACAATCTTTAAAGTATCCAATGCTTACGCAAGATGAATTATATATTTTATTTGAAAAATATAAATCAGACGGGCATTATAGAACTAACAAGGATTTACCATCGTTTACAAGCTTTTTCGTTGATACGCACAATATGTTTGATGAAAAGCTTCGCTTTTATAATCAATTTCCTGATACGCAAAACGTAAAATCTAAAAATGATGGGGAGACAATTGAAAATTCATATTATAATGAAAATCAACATGTAGAAGATAATCCAAAACAAGATGTACCGAAATATGCAGAGATTCCTCCTGTAAATAATATCAACAACAGAATACAAAATAAATATCTTTACAACGATCAAACTTTTCTAAACAATAGTAATTACAATCATTTGTACACGAATCATAATATTCAACATAATGACTTAAATATATTGAACGACATAGAACATTTTGCTCAATCAAAACTAGACTCGATGAAATTTTCTGACACGGAAGAGACACGTTTTTTACACAATTTGGCAAGTTCACAAGATATCTCTGAAGAATATCAAAACTGCAGCCATACGAATAAAGATTTACATTATAACATGTTTAATACACAGTATGAAAATTTAACCAACAGCGAAAATTTGCAACAAAATAATATACACCATTCAATGCATAACAATTTTTCATTGAATTCAAATTTTTACACTGACTGCTATTTGAATAGATGCAGTAACGTCACCTCTATTAACAACAATAGTAATTACCATTCGTTAAAAAATGCACAATCCATTTGCACTCCTCAGATCAATAATATGGAATCGAACTTTGATATGAAAAATTCTGTTGCTTCTCAACAATTGCCACTGATAAAAGATCATTTAGAAGAACAAGGTAATTTGAACTTTCCCATTCATACGGATACATGTTCTTTGAATAACAAAAACTTATCACACATTTCCAATAAAGATATCAGTAATATTCAAGCAGACTTTAATGCTTACAGTATAAATTCAACAATGATGTCAGATGATATTCTGTCACAAACAAATGCATTTATCCCGCTGTGTGCTAGCATAGTCAATCAGTACAACTAAAATATTACAATATTTAAATATTAAACTTTAGACTTATGCAAGACTTTATACTTTTTTTTTTTATTACAAATATTGAAACATATATATATATATTCTTTTTTATAACTTCAACTTTAATGTCAACTTTATAGCATATAATATAAATTTTTAAGACAAATATATATACAAATTCAATATCTCTTTCAGACAAACTTCAAACGATGTACTAAATATACATTAATATGTAGTTTAGTTTTAAATATGAAATAAATATAATATATCAATATACATATTATTCTACATAATTATTTTCCACCTTGTTTTCTTTATAATTAATTTGCGTTTTTATAAAAAAAATAAACATATTTTTAAAATATTTATAATAGGTAAAAAGTACAATTGAATATGATTGTACAATTAAATTGAGGTATATATATATAGCTTAGTAGACAGTCTTCTCTTTGAAAATTTTAATTAGAACATGTTTGCAAAAGTTCATTATATTCAATGTATATTTTGTTAAAAATTAAAAGCATTTTAAATTTGTACACAATTGAACAAAACTATGGTCCCGATGAACTTTTTACCTATCACTTTCGTAATATTTTTCATTGAAAAATGTTGTATTTTTCTTATAAAATAACGATTGCATTTTTTTATATAAAATAAATATATTAAGTACAACAATACAAAAAATTATTAATAATTTTCGAAATAATTTCTGAAATAAAATGAGATAAAAAACAAACATTAAAATACTACTTACTTGATAGAAAAAAACAAAAACATTGAATTTCTGAAAATACTATTAAGTTTCTTCGCTTTTTATTATTTGGCTTTTTTTCCTTTTGCGAAACCTATTAAAAATTCAACGATTAATTTTAAAAAATATTCTGAAACTGTTTAAAATAAAAACAAAATATATTTTAATTAAGTAATGATAAAATATCATGACAAAAATCGAATATTGATTGAATGTCAGATCATTATATTATTAATAATATATATATATATATATATATATGTACATACGCACGCAAGCTAACAAATAATACGTGTAATAGTATTCTTACAAGTCATAAGGGTGTTATATTTGTATGGTCCTTTATATTTTTCCGATAACCAGAAAAGTCCGTTACCAAATCAATTTCATCGATATCCTCATTTAGAAGTCGACCTTCTATATCGTCCTTAGATCTCCTAAATAGCCTGCAATTGAATTCAACAAGACAAACAAATTGTTAAGTTTATTTACGAAATGTTAAAATATCGGCATATAAATCAAAACATGTATTACCTTATCTTATATTTAAAGATGAGATTATGTCTTATAACTATGTCACACCTTTTTGTGTTAAGCTAGATATACAGTAAAATATTACACACAGAAGAAACCTAAATGTAGCACTGTTAATGAATAATTATTGCAATAATATAAGCATTTAAAGAAAGTTACGGTGCTTTATATGTTATCTAAAATATAAATTCAATAACCAAATTAATTACAACATACTTCATGTATCATCACTGTTACTTGTAAGCAGGTTAACACTGTGCCAAATTAGCCCAAGAAAAAAGGTGCTATAATTATAATATTTTTCTCGTAATTAATTAAAGATGTTTAATTAATACTGTAAAATAAATATTGTGAAATACTGTGAAAGCATGCAAAAGATTGAAAGCCAATCCTTAGGTTTAAATAACTTATTTAATAGATAATATATGCGTATTTAAAAAATATGAATATTTATTTACAAAATCCTTTTTTTACAATAACTGAAATCGATGTACAGTAAAAAGTAACTTATTTAATATTAATTATTTACATTCAATACAATATTTACAATAAAATTGAAGGTGCTTTTGAAGCAATTGTTATAGCACATTATTTACTATGTATCAAGAAGTCATAGGGTTTTATTTGACAAAATATTTTTTCAATCAGTCTTATATTGTTTTAAATGTGGCTAACAATAAATCATTGTATGATTTAAAAAAAATGCTTCTACAAATTTAATTCAAAATTCACAGCCTGTTTAATTTACTTACGATACAATTTAAATGTTGTGATTATCAATAAAAAAATTTGCTGTTTAAGCTGTGAAAGCTTAAAGTTAATTGAGTTAATAATTTTAACTTTTAATTAATTGAAATAAATTAAATTTTTAATAACGTTGTTAGACTAATATAATATTAATAATGTAAATGATAAACAACAAGCACATGGAATTCAACAGAGCCTAACACCTTCATATTAGTATTAGTTACAATTAAGGAGGCAACATCGATTTATGACGATGTCATAAAACCAGTTTTGCTGAAACTCTGTTTTCATCTCAGGCGGTAGGATTATTAAAATTCCGTACGAATTTTGAGAGCATAGAAGTAGTTGGTGCGTACCTGGACAATGTCGATGTTGATCTATGCATAATAGGTATTACAGAATCATCTAAACCACGATGAAGCGATATTGTGTCTAAGTCGATCATTGTTGCGGTAGAATGAGCGTGCATCGCCGACAAGTATTCCGGCGTTTCTAAAGTAGCCTTCGTCGGCTTACGATACCTGTAAAAGCAAAACAAGCGAAAAACATTGCAACTTATGCTCATTGCGCTTCACTCCCGGCTACGAAGTTACATTCTTTTACTCCATGATACGTACAATTTCAACAACAAAGAGCTACCAACGACAGATGCCGAGCTCAACGCCATTGCCGCCGATGACATCCAAGGTTGAAGGAAGAATCCAAAAGAACTAAATATTCCGGCAGCGATAGGAATGCCCAACAGATTATAGATACTAGCAAACAAGAAGTTCAGCCTTATTCGAAGAACTGTCTTTCTCGATAAATCCAGACACGCGATAACATCTAGAAGATCGTTCTGAAGATCATTATTAATGGAGCATATAATCGGGCACAGACGTAAAGTATCAGAATTTCTCAACGTTAATTTTGTTGACTTACTCGCATGAGGACAACGTCGGCAGCTTCAACAGCAACATCTGTACCGGAAGATATTGCAATTCCAACGTCCGACTGCGCAAGAGCAGGACTATCGTTGACACCATCTCCCACCATCGCAACTCTCAAGCCCTGATCCTGCAAACGCTGGATTTTTGCAACTTTGTGCGAGGGTAAGACTTCTGCAAATACTCTAGTAATACCAACCTACGTAAATGACAGATATCGCATGAGTGTAGCATGTCAAGTAACAATGCGAGCTTGCCGAATGAAAAGAGAACTCACTTGTCTGGCAATGGAAACTGCAGTCTTTCTGTTGTCCCCTGTCAAAAGTATCACTTCTAAACCCATCTTTTTCAAAGTGTAAATCGCCAGATGGGCTTCCGGTTTAACAGTGTCGGCCACGCTGATCATAGCTACCAGTACGTTATTCACCGCAGCTAAAACGGCAGTGTTCCCTAAATCTTCCTCGGCGGTCATTTTCGACTCCACCTCTTGCGGTATATTTATACCGTTCCTTCGCATCCACTCTCTGTTGCCGATGCAAATTTCATACACATCGTCGGGGCTGGTTTGATCACCGTGAGAATCCGGACTTAGCAACAGTTCCAAGTTCTGCCTGCCTTGACCGATGCTCGCAACTGGCGTAACATCAATCGACACGCTGTTCAAAACATGCATCCCGGACGAAGGTAATCTCTTCACCTCGTTCACGTAGTTCAGAATTTTCTCAGACTTCAACGCCTCTGCCAACGTCGTCGAGATATGCGACACTTTGCACTTCAGTCCGCAGCCGGCGACTGCTTGAAAGTTCATACACCGGCCAGTTGCTTCGGAACCTATCGTCTCCTTCACGTACCGAACAATCGCTTAATAAGAAAGAAAGCAAATTTACAAATTTACTGGCGACTGAGCATTAGACATCTAAACATCTAAAAAGTATCTAAACATTCAAAATATTCTCAATGTTTTACCTGATGCGATTGGATGCTCGCTGTTCGTTTCAGCCGTGCAAATAACGACCAAGAACTTTGCCAGCGAGCAAACCGTTTCATTCGCGAAAAGATTTATTTTCGTTACCATTGGCACGCCGTGCGTTATCGTCCCGGTCTTGTCAAACACAATACATTTCACTTTGTGCGCATTTTCCAACGGTTCGGCGCCCTTTATCAAGATACCGTTCAGCGCTCCGACTCCAGTACCAACCATAACGGCAGTCGGTGTCGCCAATCCCAACGCACACGGACAAGCGATCGCTAATACGCATAGCGCGCTTCGGAAAGCGTATTGGAATATAATCTCTTCTCTGTTCATACCGTGCTTATTGATCTGATCGTTGTGCGAGATCGGTAAACTGTTTATATTCACATATCCCACGATTATCCAAACGAGCAGAGTCACTATAGAGACGGCTATAACAAGAGGGATAAAGTAGCCCGCTATCTTATCGGCTAAATGTTGAATAGGAGCCTTGTTCGTCTGCGCCTCTTCCACTAATCGTACAATTTGTGCTAACGTCGTGTGCTCTCCCGTATGGGTGCATTGGATCAGAAGCGGCCCGTTCTGATTTATCGAGCCGCCTATTACGATCGATCCTTTCTTTTTCGGCACTGGCATGCTCTCGCCGGTGATCAGACTCTCGTCGCATGTGGAGTTACCCGATATAACTCTACCGTCAACGGGAACTTTGGCACCTTGAACCACTTTCAGGATGTCGCCGCGTTGTACTAAGTCGATACTGATCAAACGCTCGGATAATATTTCATTGTTTGGACCCAGCGTGATCAGGACCGCATCCGTTGCCTTCAACGACAATAATTTCGACAAAGCTTCCGAAGTTTTACCCTGAAACGATCAATTGCTTTTCATTCCAAGCAAACGTTTAACACTAGAATTACCCCTAAAGGTGGTCAAAATGACTAATCTATATAATTTTTGTTAATTACAGATGTAAAACAGTGTTAGTATTTTTAGAGATTTTCAAACGATTCTTTTCTTATGTTTTACACGGTTTTCTATTTTTTCTTTTTTCTCACTTTAATACTTCTGATGAAAATTCTATGCTTCAGTTCTAGCGTTCTTGGTAGTTCTAGCGTCAATGATGAAAGATTCAAACCTTTGCAACGTGTTCCAACCATCTTCCTAAACTAATGAACACTAACAACATTGGAGGAGTATCAAAAAACGTCTGAGGGCTGACGTGTGCCTGCATTATCATGGCTGCTGTAAGTACGGCGACTGAATACAAATAGGATATGGTGGTAGTCATGGAAATCAAGACATCCATATTCGTTGTACCATGTTTCAAAGCTTTGTACGCTTGAACGTAAAAATGCCAGCCGCCAAAAAACTGTAAATACCATTTTGTCAAAGACCGATTTCCAGTTAGTGTTTTCAATTTACAAGGAAACACTCAAAGTTACCTGCACTGGCGTGGAAAAAATGAAAAGAATTAAATTCTCCCAGGAAAGACCAGGTACCACGCAACACATGTCTTCGTGCGTTTTATCACCAATGGACATGATCACCATAAAGTACGTCATAGCTAGCATACACGGTATACCAAAAATCAAGGATACCAAAAACGCTGTCCGCCACTTGTTTATCTCCTCCCTGTGTGAGAACAAAATGAAAGAAAGAACTCTTTCTACAAATGTGTCTCTTTATTTATTTTAAAAACAATTGGGATGCTGCGTCTACCTTTGATCCAAGTAGTCTCTATTCTCCTTGTCTTTGTTGCTGAATAACATCGCGGTGAAACCAAGTTTATTAATGCAATCAATAATGTCCCTGACGCCAATCTTTTCCACGTCGTATTTGAATTTGCCGCGCTGAGTTGCCAACGCAACTGCGGCCAAATGGACGCCTGGTAATTTTTTCACGGTCGATTCTATTTTATTTACGCACGACGCGCACGTCATACCTGTGATCTGCAAAAAATCAATGAGAACGATCGATGAAACAATTAGATACAATCGTGGACCAACAGATGGCTTCGGAATTTAACACTAGAGCCACCAACGATTAACACTAGAATTACCAAAGTGGTCAAAACGCAGTATACCAATCATTCTGCATTGTATTGTAAGCTTCTTTATTTTTCTTTTTTTTTTTTTCTTCAATGTCTCTGATGGAAATTTTATGCTTTAATCGTTGGTATTGGTGTAAAATTTCCATCAGAGACATTCAAGAGGACAAGATAATTGAGAAACTTTATGATACAATGATACCTTGTAATATAATATAAGCTATTATATTATTCATATATCTTACGAAAAGTTGTTTAAATCTTTGAAAATACACTGTTTTTATAAAATGTTTAACAAAAATTATAAACTGGTCATTTTGACCACTTTATAATTGTTCTAGTGTTAACAACTTACTAAAACAACTTACTTTCAACTCAATTTCCCCTTCACCGGTGCCAGGCTCCTCGATCAACGTGGTAGGGAAGCCTAATTCGGATATGCTGGAAGCAATGTCAACCGCCCTTATCTTCTCCGGGTCGAACGTGACTTCTGCTTTGGCCGCCATTAACGCGACCAAGATACTATTCACACCGTACAATTTTTTACAGTGTTTCTCTATGGCAACAACACAGGAAGCACAGGTCATCCCCTTTGAGAAATACACCGATTCGTAACGGTTCAGGCGATAAATAAATAAAACGTGAAAATAAATCGTCATTTACTTTTACGCATGATACTCACCGTTACGTGTAGAAGGCATTTTGCTGTTTGATCCCGAGGCCCCTTCACATCACCGCCCCCAGTCATTGGCAGAGAAAGCTCCGCGGAAAGCTGTGCAGAGGTGTTCTTCGTCGGCGTTTTTTCATTTGGGACCTTACCGTTCACCTCTTTAACGAACGAGTTGAAACCCATTTCCTCGATGAAACCTGATATCTGCTCGGCCGTTACTTCCTTGTCGCTGTAAGAGACCGTCGCTTCCTTGTCCTCCAAGCTGACTTTCGCCTGTTTTATCCCCGTTTTCCCCGACAAGGCTTCTAGCAACGGGGATAGAAAAATAAAAAGTTTCACTTCGCTTTATTGAATTTTCACTTTACTTATTTTAACACTTTACCGACCGGTAGCCTATTAATCGGCTAACTATTCACCGCTAATACACGGTCGGTAAAGTGTTAATATCGTATAACAATATATTTGTATACGATATTACCGGTCGGTAAAGTGTTAAAATAATTAATATACGATATTACCGGTCGGTAAAGTGTTAAAATATATAAATATATTATTATACGATATCAACATTTTACCGACCGATGGCGGTAAGTAATAGACGATTAATAGGCTACCGGTCGGTAAAGTGTTAATATCGTATAACAATATATTTATATCTATTAATATACGATATTACCGGTCGGTAAAGTGTTACTATATATATAAATATATTATTATACGATATCAACATTTTACCGACCGATGGCGGTAAGTAATAGACGATTAATAGGCTACGGTCGGTAAAGTGTTAATATCATATAATAATATATTTATATCTATTAATATACGATATGACCGGCCGGTAAAATGTTAAAATATATAAATATATTATTACACGATATCGACCACTTTACCGACCGATAGCGGTAAATAGTAGCCGATTAATAGGCTACCGGTCGGTAAAGTGTTAATTTATATTTCGAGCAGGCGACCAAAATGACCGCGTTCGATGAAACTCTTCGCTCACCGGTGATGGTTTTCACGCAAGACACGCAGGTCATTCCATCGATGCGTATAGTGCAAGTACTGACAGCAAGTACTGATTGCAACGAACGACTATCACGGTTCCTCTCGACGCAGCTGCTCTCGTCGGTATTGCGTAACGAAGCGGTGAAGCCCATGTCTTCTATAGCTTCGATCAGTTCGTTGGGCGTAACTTCCTCCGCTTTGTACTCGATGCAACCGAGCTTCTCCTCCAGGTCCACTTTGACGCTTAAAACGTCCGGCCGGCTGCCTATGGTACCTTCGATGTTCTTCACGCAACTCTGACATCTCATACCCTCGATGTTGACCTTCATCGTGCTGGACGCGTTCGTAGAGTCGATTTCCTGCGGCCGAGGAACGTGGAGCAACTGTGTCCTCCCGTCGTGAACAACCTCGTCCTCATCCCTAAACGATAACAATTGATTCTTTAATTTTGTTTGCTTTTACGACACTCTATATTTGGTGTATACAGTGTATATAGTGTGTGTAGTATCTTTAGTGTGTATTCTTTCAGTTTCGTTTACCTTTACGACACGCACACACACACACACGCACGCACGCACACAAAATATGTGTGTGCATATGCATACGCATATGCATATTGTAATTAATTATAAAGTCCAGGTATTGTAATTAATTATTATAATTATTGTATTAATTACTATATATATTTAATTATTTAATTACTTGTAATAATAAGTAATTAATTAATATGAAGTAATTCATTACTTAATATATTTAATACTTATTATTTAACTTACTTAATATTTATTATATTGCTTGCACTACTTAATAAGTATTAATTATATAGGTATTATATTAATTAAGTATTAATTATTGTACGCTAAAATTGACAAGTATTTCTAAGATCAATAAACCAATGAAACATCATAATAATATTAGATATCGCCGAGACATTAGACTGTGATACATATACGTAATTATGCAACATATATCAGTTTTATTTAAAAAAACAAAAACAGGGAAAACAAGAAAAAGAAGTCGTTATCAGTCGACTTCGGAAACAGGTTATCAGTGTTAGAAATGCTATCGGGGCATATATAATAGTATATATATAACTATCTTTTTCTAATTACTGATTAACACTTGTACGGCGAGCGTTACATATGTACTTGACTTTGGTTGACAAACATATAACAAACACATGAAAATATTTATCAACAATCGTACCAAAAGATTCCAACAGATAAGTCATTAAAATTTAAATGATAATTAAAGTGAATAAATTTATACAATTATGTTTCTGTCCAAGCAGTGATCAATATTAATTTTGACAATTTTGAGTATCCTTGTAGCCTTTAAACACTTGTAAAAAATGAAGATCTATTGAAGATATTGATTGTTATAGCGTTAAAATAATAAAAATGTACAATTATTTACAAAACTTCTATAATGATAGTTTTAATAAATAATAATTTCTATAGTGATATAAAAGGCATATAATGAAATGAAATTTCTGTAATAATAGTTCAAATAAATAATAACCTCTATAATGATACAAAGACATACAATGAAATAAAACTTCTATAACAATAATTCTAATAAATAACAACTTATATAATGGTATAAAACCATATGATGAAATAAAACTTTCATAATGGTAGTTCTAATAAATGATAACTTCTATAATGATATAAAAACATATAATGAAATAAAACTTCTATAATAATAAATAACAAATAAATAACAACTTGTATAATGGTATAAAACCATATGATGAAATAAAACTTTCATAATGGTAGTTCTAATAAATGATAACTTCTATAATGATATAAAAACATACAATGAAATAAAACTTCTATGATAATAATTCTAATAAATAACAACTTGTATAATGGTATAAAACCATATGATGAAATAAAACTTTTATAATAATAATTCTAATAAATAACAACTTGTATAATGGTATAAAACCATATGATGAAATAAAACTTTTATAATAATAATTCTAATAAATAACAACTTGTATAATGGTATAAAACCATATGATGAAATAAAACTTTCATAATGGTAGTTCTAATAAATGATAACTTCTATAATGATATAAAAACATACAATGAAATAAAACTTCTATAATGTTAGTTCTGATAAGCAACACATATTTCTTACACTGTCATTTCAAACATTTCCCGTTAGCAAAGTGTTAACAGAATTGTTTTCGCTGCCAAGTATTAAATTCAAGTATTATACATAGCGATCAGCGATAAGCGAGTGATTCAAAATGAAACGTGTCCCACCTTATCTTAAGAGGAAGTAAGCTGTTTTATACGCACGCTACATGCATGTGTAACTTGCACGTATGCTCGTCAAGTATGAAAATTATAAAGAAGCATGTACAAGCAGTGAAATTTTGCACCTCGATACGATTCTTCCGATCAATAAACAATCTTCTTTTTTTTTTCGCAATTTTCTATCTGCTCGTCCGCTTATCTTGCGCTTATTTCGAGAGATAAATCAATCATCATCGCTTACAGGATTCGAAAAGTCTTACCACAACGAGTCCGTTGTTGCGAATAATTTCTTTCGAATTAAAGGTTGCCTATCGTCGTCGTCCATCTTTCTTTTTCTTTTTTCCTCAGATATAATTCCAAGCAATCACAAGGAACGCGATTTCCGTTTTGGATGAATCGTTTACGAACGAAAACGACACACGGGAGATCGCGCGAAAAATCGCAATTCGACTAAAATATTAAGAAGCGATTGGTAAATTTCTAACGAGCGATAAGCCAAGCGTTACCACGCGGCACAGATAAGAGGAGACGGATCGTGAGCCGAGTCACTTGCGATACACGAACTCGTCGGCAGATTTAGTAAAATGTACGAAATTTCTCTCGAAGATTCAGAAAGAGAAAACAGAAAAAAAAAAGGAAGAAAAAACAAGCTGACCCCGGACACTAAAGCATCGACAAGGACGCGGTCATCGGCGATCTTGACTCTCCGATGGCGCTCGAGTAAATCGAGTTTTGCCAAGCGAAGCCGACGAAATCTCCTGAACTGAAATCGTGCAATTGGCGAGTGTAGTTAGTTAGCAGGATCGAGTTCACGTTTCCCAAAAGCGAGCAGGTCCCAGCAAGGCGGTAACGGCGAGAATCAAAACACGTCGTTCGAACGTTTGCGTTGATGCCACCGACCGACTGGTAAGTTGATATCAACTACTACGATCACTTCGTCACCACCGATGCCCCCGATCGGTGTTTTTGCTCACGGCACTCGTTGCTCCTTCGCAAGGACGGTTGCACACGGCCATTTCTCGCTTCCTCTGCGACGACGACTTGTGTCGGCTTTGGAAATTTTCCCTCGAAACGATACCACACTACTACTACACTCTGTGGTCTGTCGTTAGAATCATTAGTGTCAAAATTGCTCGCAATCAACGATAAACGCGAGACTGCTCGTTTTAGGTTAGCACAGTAGTAAAAAGCTACCGTGTAAAAAGCAGAAAATGAAAGAAATCTTCGTGTCCTATGTGGATATAACCAAGTGGTTTCCAACCTGTGGCAGGCGAAAATAATATTGGTAATAATGGTGGTAAAATGAAAAGAAAGTAAAGTAATAATAAAATAATTAAAAAATAAAATAATAATGAGATAAATAAGGTAATAATAAAATAAAAGAATTGAGAAAAAAATAATACTGGTAATGGTATTTTAACACCAGAAACAGGAGTTTAAAAATAAAAACAAGAGTCGCAGAGTTTTCACGTGAAATGTCACTAGGTTAATTTGAGTCGTTTGATTACTCAGCTAACCTAAGAGAATTTAAAAAGAAGAAAAAGAAACGAATTTTTTTGAGAGAAAGGGGTACTCGTGAATGAAAAGTCTAGTCAAGGGGTACGCGAGAGAAAAAGCGGTTGGGAACCGCTGACACGAACGAGAAGTTAATTTAAGTCGCGCGATATGCTCCCATAAATCGAATTTTCATTTATTAAATGCCTTTTGTTCGAAAAACTCGACGAGAGGAAATTTCTCTTTTCCTTTCCCTTAAAGTTTCAACTATCGAGATTCGACCGTAAGTGATCAAATACTTGATACGTCGAGACGTAAATACACACGCGGTCTAGTCTTATCTGTACGTATAATTGCACAAATACAGAGTGGGCCAAAAATCACTTCCCGCTAAAATAAATCTTTATCTTTTTTCATTAATTCTTTCTTTATTACGAGATTTTTGAAACACAATGGAAAAATCACGTTCGTGCTTAAATTAATGAAATTAATTTTTTCTTACATCTTGATGTTTTACTTAAAAACAAAAAAACAAAAAAATAGGTGGGAAAAACTTTTGACTCGCCCTGTACAACAACGCGGTGCATCTTTCGTAAATAAATTGACAAAAAAAAAAAGCCTTTCGTTTCTATATCGTTAATTCAGGATGTGAAGTCGTCTGAAACGAATAGAAAAGACATACTGACCCGATAAGTAATTTCACATTTTCGACCATATTGTCCTCGCGAAGTTGCAAGTAAGAGAACGGTTGGTGATGCGAGTTTGACTCACGTTCGCCGAACTTTCTGCGAATTTTGCACAAAAGTAAAGGATATTTCACCATCTTAGCACGATTTTTAGTCGTTCGACGATTACACGTATATCCGGATCTTTCGCTCGTTGTGCACCGATTCGAATCAACGTCCGGCAAGAACGTCAAAACAAACGGGAATACTAATGAATTACTCTTTGTTATCAGCTGTTTTACGTAGCATTAAAAGAAAACAAGTTGTAGCGTTTGCCTTGCCGTTCTTTATTTATCTGAGCCTCTGAATTTTCGCATAAAGTGAATTCACAATTCTGTTCACGAGGAAATTGCAAATTTCCTTGATCCATTCTCTCTTATTTTAACGCTAGAACTAACCGACAGTTAAGACGAAATTATTTCTACCTAAAATTATTTCGATTCCTAATAAATAAAAGTAAATAATAATAAATAAATAATATAAATAATAATAAATAATAATAAATAAAAATAAAATTCATTATATTATTTCTTTAGTTATCACTGTAAAAGTCATTGCATCATTGTGGGGGAAAAAAAATTGTAACGTGAAACAGAAATTTCAAAATAAAATTGTAAAACCAGTCATTTTGACTGGTGTGGTAGTTCTAGTGTCAACGCTCGAACTACTCGAAAATTAATGGTCAAATGACTAATTTATGATTTTGGAAATTTTCCACGCATATTTATAACAGCATATTTTTAGACGCGATTTTTAGACTCGAGCGATTTTTAAAATATATTGATAGAGGCTCGCGTTCTTTGTCGTATTGTTAACTTTTTCTTTGCACCTCTCACTTTGATTTCTTTGCCAGAAATATTACACTTTAATCGTCGGTAATTCGATATCGATAATAAAGCTTCTGTGATAACTGAACGATATCAACAAAGAAACACTATTTGCGCTTCCTATTTTTCGTAAAAAAAAAAGTGTAATGCACTGTGTGTATTTTCTAAGAAAAAAAAAAAAAAAAAAATTGAAAAGAATTTACGTCAATTATATTTTTTGTTGTTCCGTCACTCGTTAATTGCTCGATTTAGTATCGATATTCAAATTCGTTTATATATATTTGTGGCTCTCAACGTGGGTCCCGGCGCCCCACAGACGAGCAATTTAATTTTCTAAGGGGAGACAATTCGAGAATGAGCGATTAAGTGAACTTTTTGCACTTCTTTAAATGAAAATTTGACTTTCTAATCCTTTTTTCTTTCCAAAGATGGATGTCTTTGGAAATTTGTTCAAGGCCAAGTGAATAGCTTTTTAGACTTCCTCCACGTCAAAAATTCACTTTTTGAACAATAAGAATTATGTGTAACAAAAGACACTTCATTGCTTAGGTCCAAGACATTTACAGATGCTTAGGCCAAAAAAAAAAGATTGGGAACCACTGGTCTATGCCAACGATATTATTTGTTGAGAACCTTGTTAAACATACGTACGATACATACAAGTACAAAAAATACATTGCACTAAAATCTTGCTTACATCAGATCGTTCCTTTGCTCATTTCCAATATCCTTTTCAGTGCATGACGATCGGGATCGAGCTTATACATAAATAAATAAAATCTTGCGAGAGCTCGAAACTCATTTTTTTAATACTAACACTGATATTAAAATAATATTAATACTTGATATCAAAAGAATGCTTTCAACTTACGACTATGGTGTAAATCACTAGCAACGCAAGTCTTTGTCTCGTTTCCTTGAAAACACTGCCTTTCGACGCGAAACCCGACCCGAAAATTCGCAGGACAACCAAACAGACGGAAGTCGAAACAAATCGTGCAACAAGTTTCATTATTTTCGTTGAATCAACGTTCTAATAATAACAAGCATCATCGACAATAACTGTTCGTGCGAACAAACAAGCGGGAAACACGAAAAATTTGAAAAAACGAAACTGACTAAATTAGATCGAGTAATAACTAAATACTGGCCGTGAAACATCGAATAGCTGCGAGCTAAATGGGCGTTTCGTTGCGACTTAGGTGTGTCTACGTGCACGCACGAACGAATATCAGAAAACAAGAGAGAAAGTTCTGCTCCAGATTTGTGAAAGACACAAGATATCTCGTCGGTAACGTGTTCCTTCGCGCGTTGCTGTTTGCTTCTTTCAATTCAAAATTTTCTCGCAAATTAAACTCGCAGTTAAAACTCTTAAAACATAATTCGTTTTAAGAACGAACGAGAAACTCAGATTCACACCGTTCGACAAGCTTCCTTGCAATACATGGATTAACTTGACAGATCACTTACCCCAAGTATTCGAGAGACTTTAGTAACTTATACCGCCACTTATACGCCATTTATATCGTATTTACGATGTTGCGCATCACCACACAATTGCAATAATTGTAATAATTATTATTGCAAAACGAAATAATTAAGAACGATAAAAGGAAGAGAATTATGTTTTTCAAACTGACTCGCGAGAAAATTGAAGTTAGTCCAATGGAGGACAGCGAAGGATGTATGATGTTTAGCAACTGTACGCTTATTACGATACGTTTGAACGATCAATAGGCCACGATCAAATTTCGAAAGTCGATCTACTCGATTGTTTCGAATTAGAAAATCAAACTCATACCGCGTGTCACGTATTTGAGTAGCTTTTGAAACACGACCGCTCAATAACACTCTCCTATTCTTCGCGTCTCGTCATGAAAGCATTGTTGTTTAATTTTCAAAACTATCGTTGCGTTACGTACGTCTTCCATACGATTGGCTTACGTGTATTATATACATATATATATATATATATATACACATATATTTTTTTTTAACGAATTTACGTCTCATTTAAACACCAACGTTTCTTGCCAACATATTATCAGCGATAAAAAAATGATTTGCCCTTGGCCAGTTCGCGGCCATTTAAATAATTAAAGCGATAATACTATCGGCAACAATTATCGGTGTCGCATGTTTATTCGATAAAAAGATCACCTTTCTTGTCGCACAAGAGAGACACACAGAGTCCACACTTGTACGTTTGGAACTGAATGCAAAAATTGAAAGTAAAACAGTGAAATGATTCATAACTGTCGACACAAAGTATATTACAATTTGCGTGAACGCTCGTAGTACGAAAAGATCACTCACTCTTCTTTTGTTGAGTTGCTCCGCTCCGCGTTTGTTGCTTCCCCTCTATCAGTCTGTTCTGTAAAGTCAACATATTAATTCAACATTGATTTTCAAATATGATAAAATTCTTTAATGTAAGTATACTATGAAAATTATATTATATTATATTACAGCTATCTAATAGTAGATATGTAGATATGTAAGGTCACCTGCATTGACTTTATTAAGCTGGTCATCTGCCAATGCCTCTGCGTTGATCTGTGAGTCCATTCTTCTGTAAAATAACATTACGAGTAGACGAAACATTGCTTGTGTTTCAACATTGTTAAATTTTACTTGGTAGTACACACTTTTCACACTAGGTAGTACATTCAAAATTGGTGCACGATATAAAATCAAAGGAAATGCATGGAACATTCACTGATGAAAGAATCGTACAAGAACAAGTAAACAACTATAACGTGTTCAACAAGCGTTCTTCGAGCGTTGAACTGTTAAAAAACTAGCAGAGCGAAAAAAAATGAAATTAAATTACTAATACTATTTATCTGCGCTGTTACGCGTTAACCTCTGGGATTCTCACATCTCGCAGATGAGGTTATCGTGCAAATCTTCAACGCCGCTTTGACGCACGACTGGAAAATGTACGAAAGAAAAATACGCACCTTCAAATTCTACGGGTGAAACGAAACACTTTCATCAAAGTGAACAGTTCAATTTACGTTTCACTTGTCTCGTTATTTCGCGCAGATTGCACACCACCGAAAGGGAATACATCACTCGTGGGATCTTGTTCACCGATCACAACTATGGTGACTGAGATCCACTTCACTTCGAATTAATAAAAACAGACGAGATAAGCTTGCAAAATGGTAAATCTGCAATAATATATCAGGTCGAACAAATTCTTTTCCTTTTTTGTCTCTTTGTCTTGCAAACTATCTGTTCTCGTCGACAAACGTCGTAACATGAAAAACTTCGATGTTCGAAATCACTGAATTCAACTGCTAATAAACTACGTACATGGAGAAAGCAATAGACGGACAATGGAATTTCTGTTCACATTTGTGACGCTAGATTGTTGTTCACGCTTCAATGACGTGCTTCCATCAATGAGATGTGCGACAGAGGTTTGGTTAGTCTCAGGATATACCAGCCAAGATCGACACCCAAAACCTAAAATCATAAGATCGAACCTGTTTCATCCTGTATTCCTCCGCTTCTCTTCTACGGAAACAGATTGACCGTAAAAGTGGTGAAACTAATTTAAAACTGATTTAAAACTTCAAAACAACGTCCGAATTTAATTTAAGAAATTAAGCTTTCACGTGATTACACGTTTCGTGTAATAATAACAGAAAATTTCTTACGATAATAACAAAACATCTCTCGTATGTACAGAAACTGAATGTTAAAGTTACTTTCGCGTAAATTTACCACCAAATTTGCCACTGATTTCGAGGATAATATTGAGTTTCAATGTCATATGCATGTAACAGCTGTTAGCCTAACCTAGAGTTAAGACAGTAGAGGCAAAGTTACATCAGAAACTACGTGGCACAAAATATCTTTTTGGGAGATAACTTAAAATTATCGTCGAATTGTCAGAAAATTCATACATCTTGTTTCGCAGGGACATGCCATTCATCGAACTTCATCAGTTACCACGTTGATTTCGTGAAAGACGAGATATATGCGTTGATACGGTATACAGTAAATAATGAGCACAATACTAATTAGAATAAAGGAATACTCTCAGTAAACTCGTGCAGAAGATTGTAAAGAAATACGTGCCATTTAAAGTTGTTTTAGAACCGAGAAAATGAATTTCCATTTCTTCATGTATGATTTGTACTTCTTACTTGCCAAAATATCAAGCACTTTTCCAACAACTTTTCTCAGGCATTATGTCTAACAATTTTGTACCTTTTTAGGATACGCATGGTATTTTCGTTAAATATGTTGATAGGGATAGTTCTGTGCAAGATGTTTTGCGTACTTATTATCTTATCTATTTTATTATTAATGTTGAGGAAACAATATTCCAAAATGCGAGCGGATAGAACGCACGGCGAAACAGTTGTGGCTTTCTTTCATCCTTATTGCAATTCTGGCGGTGGTGGTGAAAGAGTACTTTGGGCTGCAGTCAGTGCTGTTCAAAACAAGTATAATCATCTTGAGTAAATTAGCAGATCAAATAATAATACAATTTGATTCGCGTATATTGAAATTATAATTGTCACCAGATATCCCAATGTACACATAGTTATCTATACTGGAGATCTTGATGCGCATCCAGAACAAATTTTAAACAAAGCTGAGAAAGTATTTAATTACAAAATCGAGCAGAAGATCGAATTTATATATTTGCATGGACGCAAATGGGTAGAACCATCAATGTATCCATATTTCACACTTTTGGGGCAAAGTTTGGGATCACTTTGGCTAGCTCTTGAAGCTTTAAATACTTTCGTACCAGGTGAAGAAGACTTTGTCTCATATTAATGTTGGTAATTGTTTTATAAACGCTATACATGATGCGTGAAATATTGTTTCAGACATTTACATTGATACCATGGGTTATGCATTTACATATCCGTTATTCAGATATATTGGTGGATGTCGAGTAGCAACATATACTCACTATCCTACAATTTCAACCGACATGTTGAGACACGTGTATAGAAGAACTGTCTCGCATACTAACAAAAGAGTTATAGCTAGAAATCCATTTTTATCAGCAGCCAAACTTGTTTATTATAAATTATTTGGACTTGTATGTATATGAACGTTAATCGTTAATTATACTTAAATATTATAATTTATAACAATATTATTTTAGATATATGGTTGGGTTGGTAGCAGAGCAGAAATTATAATGGTTAATTCTTCATGGACTGAGGAACATATTAATGCAATTTGGAAATGCCCATTGAGAACTCATAAAATTTATCCACCGTGCAATGTAAAGCACTTGACATCCCTGCCGCTTCTCGATTATGACGAAAAATGTAAGAACATTCGTATATTATCAGTTGCCCAATTTAGACCAGAAAAGAATCATCCATTAATGTTGAAAGCAATGTACGAGCTTAGATCAATTGTCCAAGAAGAAATTTGGGAGAAAGTAAGTTCGATACAACACAATAATGTAAATAATCATAAGCAATCTTTATCACATGTAATCTTTCTAGACTCGTTTAATTCTTATTGGTTCCTGTCGAAATTTTGAAGATGAAGTACGTATGAAAGATATGCAGGATTTATCAAAACATTTTGCATTAGATGAAAACGTAGAATTTAAACTGAACGTACCATACTCGGAACTTTTATCGGAATTTCAACGGGCAACGATAGGCTTGCATACGATGTGGAATGAACATTTTGGCATAAGCGTTGTTGAATGTATGGCAGCGGGATTAATTGTAGTAGCTCATGCTTCTGGCGGGCCAAGGTAAAGTATAATTGAAAATATATAGTCTAGAGGTTCTCGATCTTTTCAAAAATGTATACCAGAAAAATTAAAATTAAAAAATTTCAATATAATCAAAAGAAATATGTACGATTGATTCAGAGCCGTTAAACCAATAAAATTAAATGTAAACTATGTAAAATAAGAATACATCCATCAATATATAATTATAATATATGTATAATGTGTGTCATAGGGCTGATATAATAGAAATACAACCAGGATCACAAAATGGATTTTTAGCTACAGAAGCTGAAGAGTACGCAACAATTATGGCACAAATTATTAACATGCATTCCGAAGGTAGAAATGCTATTAGGACGGTTGCTAGGTATCGTTATTCTCGTATTATTTTTTTATCAATATTTTTGAAAATCTTATTGGCAATGGTATCAAATATAAATTATTTTTACAGAGCATCCGTAAACCGGTTTTCGGACGAAGTGTTTGAAAGAGAATTCTTGCGAACGATAGAACCATTCTTTAGACAAAAACAAGAATGATAATTCTTATCGAGACATCTTACGAATTCATTTATTGATTTAATTAAAAATTATGTATATAAATATTGCGAAAAAAGAAAAGACTTATTGTATAATTATATTTTAATTTATAATTAATTTTGTTATTTATTTTATATCTTTATTTTCGTATCCGCAACCTTCACACTCTAAACTATATGAAGCATTACCTCCATCGTCTTTATTTTCAGATAACTTAAAATGGAGATTAAATTGTTTCAAGACCAATTCTGCCACACTTATAGCTGTTTCGGTGTGACAAGTGAGCTTTCTATTTCCAAGATTAATTTTGGAAATACCTTTGGCTAGAGCCATAAGAATAATTAGCTGAAATGTATTACAATGTCGTATTATAAAATTATAGTAAGAAATTATATTCGAATTATTTTGTGAAAATATATGTACCTGATCTTGTGCATGTTCGTCGATGCAAGATCTTGCTAATATCGTATCCAAAATTTCATTAGCTGCCTGTACACCTGGTACTTGTTCTTGACGTCCAGAACCCAATCCTGACCCACCAATGATACATCCGCTAGTTGTAGCGCACATTACACTGATAATATTATTTGTGTTCAATTAGAAATATATAAATGTCAACGAAACTCGTAATTTTCTTCTGGACCTTACTTGATGCCAGATCCATTACCAACAGCTACAGATCTATCCTCTTTGTAAACTTCGATATTTATAGGCGGTAATGGAATATTAGATTCATTTAAACCTTTTGTCAGAACTGATTTTACATCATTTGCCATTTTATACGCTTCCTTTGAAATAAATAAGGTATTATATTTCGTATATGTTTCAAAGCAACGTAACGTGAGAATTATATTATCAAAATAATTACAAGATACATACCTTAATGTGAACTACACCCGCAACGTATGCCCAACCTGTTATTTCACGTGGAATTCCTGGGTCAATTAAAGTAATAGCTTTCAAAGTATATACAGGCTTAATGTAGAGATGTATCTCTCCACCACCCTTTGGGTAATAACCCCTCCATAGATTATTAAAAAATGAATACTCTATAAATGTCTGTAGTTCGTAGCAAAATACTAGGAGTTTGTATACACTATAATATGTACCTTGTTACAACTCTAAAATCAAAATCAGCCCCAAATTTATTAAGTAACGGTCTGAATATCTCTGTAAAATATTCGATGTGTGGCCCCATTGGAACGTTCGTACCACCTTTGAAAATTAACGTGACTGTATCTTTTTGCGGGAGGAAAAGAGCACAAGGTAAAGCTACTTGAGCCAATAAACAAATACAACCGGCAGTTCCCGTATCCACGAGGAACGTCTGTCTCTTGTTCGCATTTAACTGACCAGGCTTGAACTCTAAAACTGTCGAGCCTATGTAAGCACCGTGAACTTCTGCATTACACATATCTCTCAACAATTCCACTCCTGTAATAACGTTTAATTAGGAGCCAAGAGAAAGAAGGATGACAAAATTAAAAACAATTTGGAGTTACATCTCAAAAAATGATACCTTTCAAATGTTGCGCAGCAAGTCCAGGTTTAGGACGACCAGCACGTATGTTAACGATTTTAACTGGAATTTTGTGTAATGCACTCAAGCAAAGTGCTATTCTTAATACCTGACCACCCTGAGAAGACAGACATAATTTTTTTAAATTTCATTAAAATAATAAATAACATTAAATATATTTCATTTATAAAGTAATATATATTTTAGTATATATATTTTATACACGAATATTATATGTATATATAATTTTTATATATGCTTCTATAAACCCTAAGAAAATTCCTTTTAATTATCTAACCTTATACGATTTATAAAACGATTTACAAACGAATTTTTAAATACGTACACCTTCGCCTAAGCTTCCGTCAATGTGTGTCGAAGACATGGTACGAATAATACAATTCCGTCTGCAAGATGTAGAATAAATTTTGTACCGAAATGTCGCTTTTTTGGAGAAGTTTAAACAAAACTGAAGTTGTTTACAATTCATGGACGTGTAGCGTCATCTATTCAGCCTTATAAAAATTACCATGGAGATACCAACAAATTATTAGTTACTAAGTTACAAACAAATCACCAATATTATATATAACAGTAAATAAGAAATTAATAGTCATTAGTCATCATCTGTCGTCAATAGTAATTAAATTCTATTAAATTCTGTATCATGTAAACGTTAAATTAAATTGTAAAAATTTCCTTTTGTAGTACGGTGACTTTATCATTTATCGATCATCGTACCTACGACACTGAAATACTAGCGCCGCGTAGTGGTGAGATGGTAGAAATAACCACTGTCTTATTCTATCTTTGTCACGACAATGATCGTACATCTTATCTACGGAGGTTTATCAATGCCATTTAAATAAATGTATCACAAGATTTAACAAGAACCTATAGCAAAGTGAATTATTTCAGACTATTCTAACTGTTTAAACATTATCCAATATTTCTAACGATATTTATTTGCAACAATTAAACGATAAATTTTCTTCTGGTAGAAATAACCACTGTCTTATTCTATCTTTGTCACGACGATGATCGCACATCTTATCTACGGAGGTTTATCAATGGAGGCCATTTAAATAAATGTATCACAAGATTTAACAAGAACCTATAGCAAAGTGAATTATTTCAGAATATTCCAACTGTTTAAACATTATCCAATATTTCTAACAATATTTATTTGCAACAATTAAACGATAAATTTTCTTCGATAACGTTTCTACGTGTTATTCAAAATTTCTAACTAATAATTTATGAGGATGTTGAACAATGTACTTGAGAAAAATGACTTTGAATTATTGAATGAAATAATTAATTTAATTGTTTAATCGTAATATAAAAGTCGTGAAAATTATCAAGCAATGTCTAGAAATATTGTAGAAATAAAATAATTTAATTGTTTCAAATGAATTGTTCAAACT
Source organism: Tetragonula carbonaria (assembly GCA_032399595.1). Lineage (NCBI taxonomy): Eukaryota > Metazoa > Arthropoda > Insecta > Hymenoptera > Apidae > Tetragonula > Tetragonula carbonaria. The sequence continues at coordinate 17,295,291 of JAUCRC010000006.1, forward strand.
GTAAAATAATAATAATAATGCATTTCGATGATATTCTCGCGTATTATTTAAAACTTGTAACAATTGAATCCTGTGATTGAATTCTCTAACATTATTTCATAGTTTGATGGATTCGTTTATAATAATTGTAAATTATTTTATTTACAATAACGGAAAAGACAGTTACATAATATACATATTCCTTGCTCTCTAAAATAATAAACGAGCGAAAATTTTTCTATTTTCGTTGCGCGATTATTGTAAAGCGGCAATCATCGTTTGATTCAATTTTGGACTACATAACTTTTCTCTAGATGAATTTCTATCTCATACACATCAATGCGGTTATAACTCAAAAATTAATATCACGAAAGTGTAAATTTAGCTTTAGCCGATAAAAAAAAAATTGATAAATTATTACATTTAACATTTTAACATATTCACGAGCGAAACATTGCGATAGAAATGTGAAAACTGTTAAATTATTGATCGGTATAACAGAGAAACTGTTTCGCGAAATATTGAAAAAAAAAGTTATCAATTGTTCCGCATCACTGACGACCAAAACATTAGATTAACCTTCCATCGTGTTTTAGAAGTTTGAAAAAAAAGTTATCAACCGTTGCCGATCACTGACGACGGAAATATAAATTAACCCTGAGTGGTACGGAGACTCTTTACCGACTGAACATCCGTCGTGTGCAGATCGTGAATCCGGAGCACCGTGGACATCCCGCGGGATGCGTGCGTCTTAGTTTTAATTTGCGTGCGTCTTAGTTTTAAGTCGCGTGCGTTTAGTTTTAGTTAACCTCTGTAAATTCATTGTGAGCGCATTCTGTACAAAAGCACGTTTATCGAACTTGGAACGAAATTAGGAATCCCTCGTCTTCTCCCTTCTTTCGTCCGTTGTTACTATTGTTACTTCGTTCGTTGTACTAGGGTCGAGTCTCCAAGTTTGGTAGCCAGCGAAGCGAATCGGGGCCTGCAGCCTCGTCCGAAAGGGCGAGGTGAGATTCTCGTGGTCTAGCGTCCTTGGTAATCCGATTCAGCGGTTCCACGGAACCCCACTGTTTCGTTGGGGATATCGTTAGACTACTTGCGTCTAAATGTCCAACCTCGATTCGACACGCTGACTGCGAAACTCGGAAACTCGACTCCGGTGCAACGAACAAAGTAGCAATAGCAGCAACGAACGAAAGAAGAGAGGAGACGAGGGATTCCTAATTTCGTCCCAAGTTCGATAAACGTGTCTTTGTACAGAATGCGGTGGTGTGGCTGCGAATTATTGTATGATTGTATGCATTGTATGATCGTATGTTTTGTATGATTGTATGTATGGATGGGATGTATTGTATGATGTATTGTAAGCCCCGGGGCGGGTCTCGTGCGTAGTTACCTCCTCGTGGTGAGACCTGGTAATTGATATCGTTTTACAAACTTTAACGTCTGTAAAACGATATCAAGCTAAGAACTACGCAACCTACTGTTCAGTTTATATCTAAATTGAACTGTAGGGACAATTAGTTGATAAGTAAAATATTGGACCCCCCACAGCGGAGCATCATGGGACGACGAGGGATGCGTGCGTCTTAGTTTTAACTTGCGTGAGTCTTAACTTTAAGTCGCGTGCGTTTAGTTTTAGTTAACCTCTGTAAATTCATTGTGAACGTAAATTAGTTGATGAGTAAAATATTGGACCCCCCTCAGCGGGACACTGTGAGACGACGAGGAATGCGTGCGTCTTAGTTTTAACTTGCGTGAGTCTTAACTTTAAGTTGCGTGCGTCTTAGTTTTAAGTCGCGTGCGTTTAGTTTTAGTTAACCTCTGTAAATTCATTGTGAACGTAAATTAGTTGATGAGTAAAATATTGGACCCCCCACAGCGGGGCATCATGGGACGACGAGGGATGCGTGCGTCTTAGTTTTAACTTGCGTGAGTCTTAACTTTAAGTCGCGTGCGTTTAGTTTTAGTTAACCTCTGTAAATTCATTGTGAACGTAAATTAGTTGATGAGTAAAATATTGGACCCCCCTCAGCGGGACACTGTGAGACGACGAGGGATGCGTGCGTCTTAGTTTTAACTTGCGTGAGTCTTAACTTTAAGTTGCGTGCGTCTTAGTTTTAAGTCGCGTGCGTTTAGTTTTAGCTAACCTCTGTAAATTCATTGTGAACGTAAATTAGTTGATAAGTAAAATATTGGACCCCCCACAGCGGGGCACCATGGGACGACGAGGGATGCGTGCGTCTTAGTTTTAACTTGCGTGAGTCTTAACTTTAAGTTGCGTGCGTCTTAGTTTTATGTCGCGTACGTTTAGTTTTAGCTAATCTCTGTAAATTCATTGTGAACGTAAATTAGTTGATGAGTAAAATATTGGACCCCCCTCAGCGGGGGTTCACTGTGAGACGACGAGGGATGCGTGCGTCTTAGTTTTAACTTGCGTGAGTCTTAACTTTAAGTTGCGTGCGTCTTAGTTTTAAGTCGCGTGAGTTTAGTTTTAGTTAGTTAATCTCGGTAAATTCATTGTGAACGTAAATTAGTTGATGAGTAAAATATTGGACCCCCCACAGCGGGGCACCATGAGACGACGAGGGATGCGTGCGTCTTAGTTTTAACTTGTGAGTCTTAACTTTAAGTTGCGGCGTCTTAGTTTTAAGTCGCGTGCGTTTAGTTTTAGTTAATCTCTGTAAATTCATTGTGAACGTAAATTAGTTGATGAGTAAAATATTGGACCCCCCTAGCGGGGTTCATGGGACGACGAGGGATGCGTGCGTTTAGTTTTAACTTGCGTGAGTCTTAACTTTAAGTTGCGTGCGTCTTAGTTTTATGTCGCGTGCGTTTAGTTTTAGCTATTGTAAATTCATTGTGAACGTAAATTAGTTGATGAGTAAAATATTGGACCCCCCAGCGGGGCATGGGACGACGAGGGATGCGTGCGTCTTAGTTACTTGCGAGTCTTACTTTAAGTTGTGCGCTTAGTTTTAAGTCGCGTGCGTTTAGTTTTAGTTAATCTCTGTAAATTCATTGTGAACGTAAATTAGTTGATGAGTAAAATATTGGACCCCCCTCAGCGGGGGTTCACTGTGAGACGACGAGGGATGCGTGCGTCTTAGTTTTAACTTGCGTGAGTCTTAACTTTAAGTTGCGTGCGTCTTAGTTTTATGTCGCGTGCGTTTAGTTTTAGTTAACCTCTGTAAATTCATTGTGAACGTAAATTAGTTGATGAGTAAAATATTGGACCCCCCACAGCGGGGCACCATGGGACGACGAGGGATGCGTGCGTCTTAGTTTTAACTTGCGTGAGTCTTAACTTTAAGTTGCGTGCGTCTTAGTTTTAAGTCGCGTGCGTTTAGTTTTAGTTAATCTCTGTAAATTCATTGTGAACGTAAATTAGTTGATGAGTAAAATATTGGACCCCCACAGCGGGGCACCATGGACGACGAGGGATGCGTGCGTCTTAGTTTTAACTTGCGTGAGTCTTAACTTTAAGTCGTGCGTCTTGTTAGTGCGTGGTTTAGTTTATTAATTGTAAATTCATTGTGACGTAAATTAGTTGATGAGTAATATTGGACCCCCTCAGCGGGGGTTCATGAGACGACGAGGGATGCGTGCGTCTTAGTTTCGCTATTACTTTAAGTTGCGTGCGTCTTAGTTTTAAGTCGCGTGCGTTTAGTTTCAGTTAACCTCTGTAAATTCATTGTGAACGTAAATTAGTTGATGAGTAAAATAATGGACCCCCCTCAGCGGGACACTGTGAGACGACGAGGGATGCGTGCGTCTTAGTTTTAACTTGCGTGAGTCTTAACTTTAAGTTGCGTGCGTCTTAGTTTTAAGTCGCGTGCGTTTAGTTTCAGTTAACCTCTGTAAATTCATTGTGAACGTAAATTAGTTGATGAGTAAAATATTGGACCCCCCACAGCGGGGCATCATGGGACGACGAGGGATGCGTGCGTCTTAGTTTTAACTTACGTGAGTCTTAACTTTAAGTTGCGTGCGTCTTAGTTTTAAGTCGCGTGCGTTTAGTTTCAGTTAACCTCTGTAAATTCATTGTGAACGTAAATTAGTTGATGAGTAAAATATTGGACCCCCCACAGCGGGGCATCATGGGACGACGAGGGATGCGTGCGTCTTAGTTTTAACTTACGTGAGTCTTAACTTTAAGTTGCGTGCGTCTTAGTTTTAAGTCGCGTGCGTTTAGTTTTAGCTAATCTCTGTAAATTCATTGTGAACGTAAATTAGTTGATGAGTAAAATATTGGACCCCCCTCAGCGGGAAACTGTGAGACGACGAGGGATGCGTACGTCTTAGTTTTAACTTGCGTGATTAACTTTAGTTAATCATAAGATAATTAGTATCTATAAATTCAATGTAAGCACATTCTATAGAGTGATACGATTATTGCGAAACAATTTTTATTTTTTTCTTGAAATATGTAAAATATTTTATATATTATAAATTAATCATAATTATTTTCAATTTGAACTTTGATTGATAGTTCAATATATTGTGCTTTGGTTTACTTTTCATCGGTTTTTCCTTAACACTCCTTTGTTGTTCGTTTGCACAATGATAAGATCAAGTGATCATTTTGCAATCGTATATCAAATGGAGTTTCATTTTTTTTTTTTTTTATTGAATAAATTTGTTTTAAAATAAGAGAATACGTAGCAACGTGGTGAAACCAGGGCAATCATTGTTATTTGTAATACAATTACTAATTGCATTCCTGCGATACAATTATGATTTCTATAACAAATAATATGATCTAATCGGCTGCGATCACGATTTAGTTTTTATGTAATTAAAGGATTTGTTGAGTTATTAGGGGAGATCTCTTATAGTTGATTTCTAAAATTGTAGATTGAATTTTTTTATGATAACGTATATAGTGCATTTGTAAATATTGTCGAAGACCGTAGACTTTAGGTTTTAATGGATAATTCAAAACGTATAATTTGATAGAACGGTATATCTTTTCTACGTCTACTTTTCGATTAAAAATCAGGTCCGTTCTAAATATATTTCCGTTCTAAGTATATTTCAATAAATAAAACGTTGTAAGTAATAATTTTATTGTTTTCAACGAAAAACCAATCGATAAGTTCGTAAAACGCGAATAGGGCTCTTTCTGACACACGCATACATAATGGAATAATTTTAGTAATTTTACTAATCTCTTTTGGAATCTAGAGATACAATTAAACATTTTGCTCGTATCATTTTACTTGGTATAGTCACAGACGAGATTTACATTTCGGTATTGAATGTTTGACAACGCTGTAATGGGTCTCAAAAATCATATTGCGGGCGCATTCACTAGTTCCCCAACTCGCCGTTGTTTAAATGCAGAATGCGCTAAAGAGCTAGTGATTTTTTACTATATTGGTATTTCAGGTCACGGGCCACGAAATCTCGTAAGATGCTCGGTCTATTCATATATCTCGTCGGTGTTTCAGGTTATGCACATACGTCGCTACAGTCGTGTTCTTTTTTACCGAGCGGACCAGCACTAAGCGGTAAAAAAAGAAAGAAAACAAACAGCGGCAAAAAGAATAGGGAAACAAAAATAAAATTGCTGTAAATATTCCATCTTAAGTGAAAATCTGATTAACACAGCCATCGTTAAATCTTATTAAATTCAAAATTCCGATTTTTTTTTTAATTTGGTATTGTCTTCAATTAACGACTATTTTTTGTGTTTATCATTTTGAATTTTTGTATGAGAATAATAATATGTTATTTCTCAACTGACGAATCAAAAAATCATAAATTAATTTTATACATTTTGAAATGTAAATATTTTAACAAAATTGAAATTAGAAGGACATATAAATATTACTTGTAGCTATAGTACAAGTTGCTTGAGAATGTAAATAAACATATAACGTGCGGTAAAAATTAAGCTTTCATCTCCAAAAATGTTAACTCACAATGTCGATGTTGTAAGTTACATTGTATTAATATATATAATAATATAATAAAAGTAATATATATAATTAAGAATAGGATGGGTTATATAAATGGGTTCAGTAAGAACATAAATGAAACATTATTTAATATAAATTATTAACATCTCATTTGAAGTTTTATTATTTTCTATTTGTCTCTTAATGCCATGAGAGTGTTACAAAATGTAAAAGAACAGTGAATTATTATAGACAAAAAATTTAATTCTTTAATGCTTAAAACTATTTTGTTGGCTTTTAGAAATCCGCCACGATTAAAAGCTACATCAGTAAAAAATTCTATCACAAATTGTGGTGTTTAAAATGTACTTATTTTTAATTCATAATACTATGTATCTTAAATTAAATTAATTATACACATAATTATACTTTCACAGCTAATGCTGTTTCTGTTGATTTTTTAAATGTTTGCTCAAAGCTTTCGAGGTTGTTGCTAACCTTTTGTGCTCTTAATTGTATTTATTCCTTAACATATATATATATATATATACATTGTATTTTTGAAATACTGTATAAGGATTCTATATAAAAACATTGTTTAATTTTTAAATTAGGTATAACCTTTATCGAAGGTATTGATTGCCCTCTTGTAGTTATATTTTTTTATCAACAGACAATTAACAAATAAGATTTGGTAATTAGATATTAATATTGAAATAATATCTATTGAAAAAGATACGTGAAAGAAAATCTTAGACACGATTTTAGTACAAAAAGTATGTAGTACATACCATTTAATATAAATGCACCAGTTACATTTTTCTCCACGATGATACTGTAAACTCATTTAATAAAAATTCGTTATTACATTCATTCATGTGCTCCTTAAATAATACATAAATATAATTTCACAACAAAACATTAAATAGTAATTTAAATTTTGTACAATTTTCAGCATTAAAATTTATTAAACATTTTGATCCTAAATGATTTTATTCATTTTTTTTTATAATTTGCTTCTTTAAAATAATTTTTTAATTTTATATTTATACTCATATTTAACGTTTTACAAACGTACGTACGTATGTATTCTATTCATACTATATAAATTACAGCGGACATTATATCACATTAATCTTACTACTATACGACTTGTTCATTCAATTCTTATTTTTTTCTCTTTTCCTTACGGCACTCGTGTATTTTATACAATAGTAATAACTGATAAACTTGAGAACGAAATTTCTCGTTCATTTTATAAAATGTATGATACAAGTAAAAAAAAAAAATGTATATATATATATCGCATTTAATTTAATCTTTTTTTT